>JAJKFL010000026.1:16919399-17519399 GCA_021186555.1 Reticulitermes speratus | reverse complement strand
TGGTGCAAAAATAAAATGCAAATTTGTAAATTATGTTTGTTTATAAAATGTAAAGTGACTTGGCAGATGTACGAAGATGCTTTGGCACTTCCATCTGATACCTAACAAACAATTTCAGCAAAGCAAGTGAATCTTGGCACGAAGGTAGAATATAAATAGGCCTAATTATTGTCCGTAAAAGGATTGCTCTATGACTGAGCAAATACCAACGTGGCGACTGACCGATACTTTGGCGTTACAGTGGACAAAGTAAGCGTAGAGTAAATGTGTGTTGGCAAAAGCAGAATAAAATTACACTAGTAATAATAATTGCACTGTATGGCTAGAAATACATGTAGTACAAAAGTAGGATTTGTAAAATTTACTTGCAATTCTTTGTTGTCCTACAAAAATTATGATCTTCACATCATTGGTACATTCGATGAAGCTAATCTCTATCCTCGAATTCGTTCTATCCAGTGTACCCATCGAAGGATATTTCAATATTTTTTTTATTTTACATGTTGACGGAAACATTGCTGGTTTCTTAATCGTTATATGCTTTTTACGAAAATAACGAGATGATAGAAAAAGTCGAAACACGTGTTAAATCATGGCAGTGACCTTAGCAGCTTTGTATATTGTGGTGTATTTCTTTATTAAATCACAGAAATTGAACCAACTAAGTAAGCTGTTTTAGGGAGAAACCACAATTATCTATAATATATCTCTTACATGTTTCTGCCCCTCTTGGACCATTATTTAGGAGATTCAAGTAATTACAAAGAGAATTGTATAAAGATGCAACACTGCTTTTAAAAACAAATGATATAAGAATACACAATAAAAAATTAAAACTTATATAAGTTTAACATGATTTTTAATGCTAGATATTTGGACACTTTTAATTCAAGAGTTTTGTATGTGCATGTCGTTTGTACAAGCCAGATATATCCAAGTAAGGTACTTATCTGACACTGAATAGTCATTTAGAAAACGCAGCTATTCCTCCATATAACTGTTAATTAAGAACTGGATTGAGTTTAATGCCGAAAGATATAAACGTAGGTAGCGTAATCAACAATTGGCCGTTTTAGAGTTTTATACTTCTTTATGCATAAGTGGTTTGTTGATACAAGCAGTATTGTATCTTGATACAGCAACTACTTGAAGCTCCTTGATATTCGCCCAAAAGGGCCGAAACATGTAGCAGATAAATTACAGACAATTAGTGGTTTCTCCCTAAAACACACTATCTTGTTAGTTTAATTTCTGTGATACACGGCAACGAATGTTCGGGCCCAATAGCAGCGGGGAAATCCTTGAACACCTGAGAGGCTATCAGTGGCTGTCAACGAAGGATCTCTAGACTGTTTAACACGAAGGCAGTACGTTCCTTCGAAACGTCGGGAACCGGTTATCCAGTGACACGGCTTCATATCCCGTCCAAGAATGACGGCCTCCTCAAGCACACAGCCGTGAAAGCCTCAAGACTCGCAAGAAAATCTGACTAGAACTTAGTTATATAACATGGGTCTGTGCATTGAATTTTATGTAACAACATAACTGAAGAGTCCGGAGGGCGCAGTCAAAAGGGTACACCCATGCTTCGGATTCGAGAAGTGCCGGGTTCAAATATCGGCAATTAAACCCGCTGTGCTAAGCATTTCCGTCACTTTTGCTTCTAGGGAAATGCCAGAATATTATCCAAAATTCAGTCACGACCTCTTCCTTCCACAATCCTTCCAATTTAAAGCTCACTGATCATCCTACCAATCGAAGCTACATAGTCTGAATTACTGATAGCGTCGTTAAATAGGCCACAAACAAATTCATCATTGACGTAACTCCGGCTTCTTAACCAAGTTCCAATCCGCAACTTAGCTTCTCACACCGGTGTGGAGGAGGATTCATTTTGGTTAGGATGCCTATGTTTTTGGCTCATTTGTGGCTCCCTAAGGCACATGTGGAAGCCCCTGTTTCTGGTTCAATAATTTTGGCTGGTGTTTTGTTGAAGCTTGGTGGGTATGGTCTTCTTCGGGTTTTCCCTGTGTTGTTTAATTACCGCCATTGAAATGTTCCCGGTGTCTTGCACCTCACTCCTTTTATTACCCACAAGGAAACATACAGATCTCTTCCTCGCCAATAACTAACTTTATTACGACATCGAAATATGCAATTTGTCTAGCACGTCATTGGTTTGGTTACCGATACTGACGCCTCGTCCATTGCAAACAACCCAGACAAAACCAATACTAAACCCAAAACTTAAAGACAGGGGCGATCCCGGTGGCCTTGCGGTCTAAAGGCGTAGGTCTGAAGCTGCTTGATTACTGGGCTCGCGGGTTCGAATCCCGCTGAGGGCATGGATGTACTTCTCTTGTGCTTGTTAGTGTTTTATAAGTAGTGGCCTCCTGAGGCACTGCGCTGCAAGCCGGAAAGTCGCCGGTTCGATTCCCATGGTGTGATTGGAATTTTTCATTGACATAATCCTTCCGGCCTCACCATGGCCCCGCGGTCGACTCAGTCTCTAAAAGAAATGAGTACCAGGAATATTTCCTGGGGGTAAAGGCGGCCGGTGCCTAGAGCTGACAACCTTTACCGCCTTCATATGTCGATTGTCTTGAAATCTGGGAGCCTCAACCTCCTGGAACCCTCAGGGCCAGTCCAGGCCTGTACAGGGATAGCTTTACCTGTACGTTTTTATCTGCTGCAGAACTTTCTTTCTCTAATTTCGTTTCCGCATTTGTTGTAACGACACTCTCAAACAACAGAATGTATCTCCATTCAAATATATTTGCTTTGACTTGCACAATGGAAGGGCCCTACCATAAAACTCTTACCATTTACCTTGCTCATTAGCAATATAATACATACGATGTTAAAACCGTGACGATATTCCTGAATAGACATGACACGCATCTCCAGCGTATTTCATTGACTGTCTATCGGAGTGAAGACACGAAGTTTGACATATATTTTAGATGTACGCTTAATACACTTTTTACTTTATTATTGTGGTTTCAGTGATAAATAACTAACTAACTAACTAACTCTATGGATCAGAGTCCTTCTTGAGAAGCTAACAGGTCGTCAGCTAGTCAAGAAATTCCCCGCATTTTATGGAACCCGAAGCTTCATTACCGCATTCACAAGAGCCCGCCACCTGTCTCTATCCTGAGCCACATCAATCCAGTCCATGCCCCCCCATCCCACTTCTTGAAGATCCATTTTAATATTATGTTCCCACCTGCGCCTGGGTCTTCCAAGTGGTCTCATTCCCTCAGGTCTCCCCAAAATCCTGCATGCACCTCTGCCTCCGCCATACATGTTACATGCCCCGCCCACCTCTTTCTTCTTCAATGATAATTGAACCAAAATAGATAAAGCTTAAGAATTCATATTCTATTCGCACCTTTCCATATTTCATATTCTTTCAGTCTGTAATAGTCATTATGTTGGCTTATGCAAAAACAGACTGTTGTGTACAAACAATACATATCATGACAAAGAACTATGTAATGTCCGAAGTAATTAGAATGAAGAGTAATACACAGCACAAGTCTAATCTCGTTTGACTTTCACTCGGACCGATTAGGTGCGCCAGCTAAACACAAAGGTGTGGTTTAGGCAGGGCCGTGCGCTGTGTAGTAGGGATCCAGTTCTGTTTTATGCATGTCCAAATGACCAAGATATTTCAAATGCGGCAATAACAAACATTCACCAGCCTTGTCTAACCAAATTAAGAAACGCGAGTTCACTGCCCTTCTTTTTGACACTTTTCCCTGATGGAGATAGGCGGTCAGATTTCAGAATAATTCCGACATTTGCCCAAACGTGTTACGTCACAGAGATTTCGCGACGTCAACCTTTCAAACCTGCTTAACAAAAAGAAACCTTGTAACGACACAAATATGTGTATGTATATATATATATATGTTTTATGTGATTCTCACAGTGTACAGCGATTATTTCCTAAACATAAATTAACTGACTGATAATCTTAAATACATTCATTTTAATACTAACTAACGCACTAACTAACTCCATGTAGCAAGTCCTTCTTGAGAAGCTAACAGGTCGTCAGCTAGTCAAGAAATTCCCGCGTTTTTGGAACCCGAAGGTTCATTACCGCATTCACAAGAGCCCGCCGCCACCTGTCCCTATCCTGAGCCATATCAATCCCTTCACGCCCTCCCATCCCACTTATTGAAAATCCATTTTAATATTATCCTCCCATCTACCCCTGGGTCTTCCAAGTGGTCTCCTTCCCTCAGGTCTCCCTACCAAAATTCTGTATGTACCTCTCCCCTCACCCGTACGTGCTACATGCCCCGCCCACCTCATTCTTCTTGATTTGGTCACCCGAATGATATTTGTTGATGAGTACAGATCATTAAGTTCCTCGTTGTGATTAATTTTAATACTACACAAGAAAAATGTGTAACGCAAAATATGGGTAGAAACATAAAGCTGCTTTGAAAACGATTTATACAAACATCTTTGTATAAGCTTATTATCTACATATTTGACTATATGAAATCGTTGCTTTATTGACGTACAACGCCTCAGCATTGACCTCTGTTCTTTAATCTGAAGATGATAAACGTTTGATCGAAACATGTACGTGTGTGCGTGTAGGTGTATGAATTAAATTAATTAAATGATGTGTACACTGTGATAGTTTTCTTCATCTGGAACTGACTGGTCTTTGTAATGGAACGCATTGTGCCTTCTGTGCAACAGTAGCCGTATTTTATAGTCTGTGCTGTTGAGATGAACGACAGACTTTAAAGTGTTAACTAATCGTTAGGTTATTGTGACTGCAGGGGTTATTAAAAGCAGAATGAGAAAGGAAAATGACTCGAATGCAGCATAGTTCTTATTGAGACGCTAGTAGTTGCCCATCTAATAAATTCTGTACATCCAAACTTTCGTAACACTCTTACATGGAGGCCCGTGTTTGGTCCCGGGTCAGTCCATGTGGGATTTGTGGTGGACAAAGTGGCACAGGGAAGGTTTTTCCCCGAGTACTTCGTTTTCCTCTGTCAGTTTCATTCCACCGGTGCTCCATTACACGGAAAAATGAAAAAAAAAACACTAATCATCTTCATCACAGGGTTGCACAATAAGCCTCAAGGCTGCGGTGCCTCCTAGGATCTGCTGCGGGGCCCTTCACAAAAAAAACACTCTTTACAAGACCCCCCCCCCCCCCCACTGGGCCCTATTATGAGCCAAATGAATCCAGTTCACAATCTTCTAGCCTATTTCTCGAAGGTCCATTTTTCCAAGTTATATCTTTGTTTCAGGTTTTCCGGCCAAAATTAATATGCCTTTCTATTTACTCCCTTGTAAATCGCATGCTCCGCCAAGATGATCATTGATTTGATCAATTATTTGTACTGAATTGGTAATTCATGCAAGAATCTCGAATTGAGGTGGGAAAATAATCACAAATAATGGGGTAGGCAAAGTCGAGAGGAGCGCGTGTGCTTTACGTTGTACAGAACTTGTTCAGTCTTTCAGTTTACAATACCAGCTGTTATTTTCTTTTAAATATGGACATTTTGAAAAGAACTAGGCGTCCACTTTTCTCTTTTGTACACAATTGCGTATTCAGATTGTCTATTATAATGCAGTCAGAGGTAGCATAGTATTGCAAATTGATGTTCTTATCGCGCTCTCTAGTTTTGTAATGGATTTACGGCGGTTTGCAAATAATAATAATAATAATAATAATAATAATCTGCTTCCTGATTCCCCATTAAGCACGCCAGTGTGGCCGATGCCTCTCTGTTTTTGAACGCATTTCACTCGCTGCACATTCTCTTTCAGCAGCTTTTGTTTTGCTTTCCTAGAGAAAAGGAATGAATTATCTGAATGATATCAGTATTAAATGTGTAACAGCAAGAAAATTAGTGAAACTATGTAGCTTCAATTTTTGTCGGACACTGAACGATTCTGTCAGTATCGACGCGTCGAATATAGGGTGGTTGATGAACTGGAAAGGATTTGGAAAGATGCAGTCGTGGTTTAATCGAGGTATTGTCCGGGTGTTTCCCTGGAGAACCTGAGAAATTCCCACTACAGCCCTTAGTCAGAATAGCCGTTGGCCCAGCCGGGATTCGAAGAGAGCAGCTCTCTAAAACGATTCCAGATCGTTACCACTAAACCAGTATGCTAGGCTGTGCATTTAATAAATCACTGTCTTTGTTAGATGGATATCTGCACGATAGGCGAAACAGGGTCTTTTTTGTTGAAGGGCCCCGCAGCAGATGCTGCGGACGCACCGCAGCCTTGAGGCTTCTTGTGCAACCCTTTGATGAAGATGATTAGTGTTTTCGTTTTTTCCGAGTAATGGGGCACCGGTGGAATGAAATTGACAGGGGAAAACCGAAGTACTGTCCCAGTGCCACTTATTTTTTTCTTATGGCTCGACAGCCCTTGGGGCCTAGGCCTCCTCATTTCGACGCTTCACGATCACACACTTTTTAGACACACCACACTCGGTAGGACTCCTCTGGACGAGTGACCAGCCCGTCGCAGAGACCTCTACCTGACAACACACAACACTCACAAGAGACAGACATCCTTGCCCCCGGTGGGATTCGAACCCACGATCCTAGTAAGCGAGCGGCCGAAGACCCACGCCTTAGACCGCACGGCCACTGGGTTTCCAGTGCCACTTTGTCCACCACAAATTCCACATGGATTGATCCGGGATCGAACCCGAGCCTCCGCGGTGGGAGGCCAGCGACTAAGCACCTGAGGCATGGCACGACCAAGGCGAACCAGTTGGTTACATGGCTGCTCGGTGAGCTGGATTCCAGTCGGCTTATGTAAGCTTCACTCACGCCACATTTGGCTGAACCTGTGACGAAGAAATTAAATGGTCTGTAACGACCAGAAGTATAAAAGTATAATCGTAAGAGAGGGAGCGTTCTTCTGAAAAGCCATGACTCCCTCAGTTTAAGGCAGCCAGCTGTGTCAGCAACACTTTCTCACTTTCTTGTACCTATTGTACACCGAACAGTTACAAAATCGTATTCAAAAAATGAAACAAAACATTTGCAAACCGAAATTACACACGTAAACTCCGGCTTCCATACATTCTTCATATGGACACGATCGTAATGGAGCTACAATCAAGTGCACTTCTTTCGACCACTTTCTTTACTAGAAAGTCACGTGACGAAGTAGAACATGTTAACTTAAGAGTAGTCGTGAGGTTAACAATACTCTTACTGAATTATTTTTATGGACTTACAACTGAAATGTGTGTAGACGTAAGCCATGCAAAAGTGCTGACTGCTTTCTCATTATTACATTCATTGCAGACTGTCTCTTTCAAATAAATAAGTTGGCGTTTTTCATGTCGTAATTGCCAGTCTTAGGCATACATGGTATGAAATTACCTACACAGGAAACGACGACTCGAAATACGATTTGTTTTATGGTTGATGACTGGTAGGATGAAACCGAAATTCTCGGACCTAGCTTCGTATTTGGACGTGCCATGGCTCAGGCGGTTAGTCTCCGGCTTCTCACCTGGAAAGCCCGAGCTTCGATCCCGGGGTAGTCCGTGTGAGATTTGTGGTAGACAAAGTGGCACTGCAACAGGTTTTTCCCCGAGTAATTCGGGTTTCCCCTGTCAATTTTATTCCACTGTTGCTCCATTACACGGAACAATGGAACTAATCATTTTCATCACAGGTTTGCACAATAAGCCTCAAGGCTGCGGTGCGTCCTTAGCGTCTGCTGCGGGGGCCTTCTCCATAAAAAAAAACTTCGTATTCGGGAGGTCTGTAGTTTGAACCTCGGTTTGGAGAGTCACTAGCTCTCCTGAAGAATTTCGTTATTTTCTCAGTCCTGCTAACAATTGTTCTGAATTGTTTTCAGTGCATTGTTCACAATCTGCCACATCTATAGCGTTGATAAAGCGTCGCTAAACAGCTGAAGTCTAGTTCTAGCCGTAATTTCGTGGCTATTTCTAGTATGACCTAGTCTTGTTTACAGTAGTTCTGTCACGTGTTAGGGAACCTGAGATGTAGATGAAAACACTCTGCCCGAATGTTATTTTATTCGTGCATACGTAAAACTCCTAATATTAGAGATGATGATTAAAATAGTTAATTATTATGCATTCTTTACGATGTAAAGAAAGAACACCTTTTGTGGACACCATTTCAGTCCGCTCGTCTGTTCATATATCTAATGTCACAAACTAAACTGTCGTATATTTATGAAATTCGGTATAGGAATTCATTACAAAAGTCTTCGAGCTAGCGTGGCTTCCTTGAAATCGGCTCAGCGACAATCGGTACTTTACTTACGGTTGTAAATGCCTTTCCACCCGTATTTTTCGTATTCTTGACAAATTTGGGTGAAATTCGGTATGGATGGGCAAACCGAAGAGGAAATACTTCTGCTTTACAACAGACGGCACATACAGACTGCGCACGTAGCCTGGATTTTGTGATTATAGAAAATTAAACTCGTGACAGAACCTTGGAGCCTATAACAATAGAGTTCTCTGTTATAGAAAGCATCTTTACTGTTAATCTGTGCAGTGAAATTATAATAATCTTAGACAAGAAATGACACGATATGAATCTAACTCATCCTTAGCCTGAAATAATATTTGACGCTGTGTTACTAATTGGCAATCGGTTTCCAACCTTTCGAAAGACAGTGATGCTTTATATTCAAGGGTCTAGAGCTCCCTAGACGTAGCGTCGCTTTTCAGAAGAAAGGAATCCTCAACCGCACTGCTGTGAAAACCTCAAACTCGCATGCAACAAGATCTTAGCGACGTAAAGACATGTGAAGTGGCAATGAGATCTGGCATTTTTACTTCACATTACAAATTAATTAAATATTAAAATATAAGGGAGAAATAATTCAATAACATAATTGCGTGACCATATGAAGGCTCTTTATTTACAAATTAAGGTCTGTGAAACGCAAATAAACATGAAAATATATTACAGAATGAAACGTGCTGATCTTTTAATTTGAGTGGGTCAAATGTACATTTCCATTGCTATTCAGAAAATATTTGTTTGCTGGGAACCGAATTTGAAAGTGTATTTCAAGGGGAACCTCAACCTTCTGGAACCCTCATGGCCTGTCCAGGCCTGTAATTGGATTACTTTATTTCAAGTTTTTAAGGTGTGTGAAGTGAAATCTGCCATGTTCACTGCACCACGTACTTATGACACCGATAAAGCGGACGAAGATACGCAACTGGAGCTGGTAAAACTGCAATATGCTTCATTTCTAAAAGAAGAATTTACTGATATCGGAGTATAAGAGTAAGATTTTACTTCCAATTACCTGTGTGTCGATTTCCAAAAATTTTCAAATTTTCTTTGCCAAGTATTTACGACGTTGGAGAGCCCCATATTTGTGTGAACAATTATGTTCACTCAAGAAACGAAGCAAGAAATATTTTTAAAATGTTGCTACCCAACTTCAAGTCCGTTACCTCGCTGCGACCCGCACTTTCTAACAAGATTGACATACCCGTCTTCCTCGCATACCACAGCGGGACCTGACTAGCCGACATTTTCATAAAGTTTGTTCTTACGTCATTTATCTTCGTGCTTGTGTTAACTGCGGAAGGCTTATCAACTGATTGGTGCTGCAGACCGGTTTAATGTTTGGTCACTTCTGCTGTAGAGTTTTACTAACACAAGTTGTAGGAATTCTTGAATGGGGGATCAGACCATCGTAAAACCACATCAGTTCAGTAGTTTCTAGTTGATGTTGCAGCCGCATTCCAGTTACATTACTGCTTTCAAAACCCTGTTTCATAACCATGTGCATTAAATACAAGTAATCCAAGTTCTTGCGCAGTAAACTGTCTTCGTGGCTCGCCAGACTGGAAGTGAAATTGAGCTGTAAGTAGCAGGTGGGTGAGTTAGTAAAGCGTAACGGTGCATGCTACTTTCGTGGAAAAATCCTTACAAGGCAAACTTGCGACTTGCTTGCTACTGCAGTACTAACTCCGTATACGGAATGTTAGGGCAGGTCCTAATCAGCTGCTCCAATATTTCTTAAGGCTTATCAATGACTCTAACCTGAGCCACTTTAAATATTCGTGGTTTGTTTTAAGGTGAAGGTAAAAGTAAAGTTTTCCCTGTCCACGCCATGAAGGAATATAGGGGGAGCAGAGGTATAGCTCCACTCATTCTTAACCTCGGCACTAGATGGAAATGAATGGTTAACTTTGCGCCCCAGTATCCATTGTATTCGAGTCTGGGTGGGCCCCGGAGCCTGCGACGCATTTGTTTGGTATGATTATCATAATAAGCAGCGATTATTTCCCTAGACAACATTATTCTTCGGTCTTTGTAATGGAAAATCAGTGTATTTACTATGAGGCAGAAGGTGGATTTTATATATTTCGTGAATCAGTGTTATACAACGCGTAGTCCTTCGAAATTCTGGGTGCGAACTGCGAGCAAATTCAGTTTTAAAAAAATTTAAAATATCGTGTTTTTATTTATATTTTTTTTTTATTTTTATATGTTTTTATTTATATTTATATGTTATATTTTAAGAAAATATTTTACAATATTTTAGAATATTTTAAGGTAATGTGTACATACTGTTCAAATTTAAGTATGTACACTGAAACCCCGAAATTATTGAAGTACATACTGGAGCAGATATTTTGTCGGAAGTTTCATGGGATATATTTGATATTCCATTATTGAAATAAGGTCAGGTCTGCCGGCATGTCGTTTTTTCAACATTTCTTTTTGATTTGCTTTGCGACAACTTCTATTTCCCCCGGCTGCCAGAACTGCTTTTCCTTTGTTAACTTGAAGTGACATAACATTATGCTGGCTTTCGTAAAACTTAAGCTTTTGTTAATTTTATGTTGCATGTACCGTACATTTTATCCTGAGTTTAAGTTAAGTACACTACACTCCACCGGACACGTAATATAAATTATAATTATAATATATTAATTATAATTAAATACTGTAAAGAAAGACAAGTTTTGTCATTCGTTGTTAAGAAGGTTCATCCAGAAGTGTCATTATACAAGTGGCATGTGTTAGAGGCTGCTAAGCCGAGTCGAACAGGTTCAGCTGTCTCTAAATAAATCCGGCAAATCTGCAGGCAGATGAACGGATTGTAACTTACACACCAGCTTAAGCATTGACACAAGTAACTGACCACGACGATATGTTGACCTGACGTCGTTTTAACTCGTTATTACGTTACTAGTGTAAAACTGGCGCTGAACATTAATCTTGACTGGAGTCCCGCTGAGAGAAGATGCCGTGACTTTTATTGTGTGCCTCGTGTTAAAATTGCTTACATTGTTTCTTTTTCATTTTCCCGTTGAAATCCCTTCAACGCGACCAGAAAGAAATTCTGATAGAAGTACTGTTGACCCCCATACGAACGGACCTCTTATATACAGATTTCGGAAACAACGGACGGTTATTTACATTCACTACAAGGTTAAGTATATTTGTGTTTTATGTCTATGCATTAGTGTTGCTTATACAGTATTGTGTGACTGTTTTGACAAAGTTTTAGGCTATATATATGTATGCACACGTGGCCGCGCGGTCTAAGGCGTGGGTCTGCGGCCGCTCGCTTACTAGGATTGTGGGTTCGAATCCCACCGGGGGCATGGATGTCTGTCTCTTGTGCGTGTTGTGTGTTGTCAGGTAGATGTCTCTGCGACGAGCTGGTCCCTCGTCCAGAGGAGTCCTACCGACTGTGGTGTGTCTAAAAAGTGTGTGATCGTGAAACCTCGACGAAACGAGGAGGCACAGGCCCATATAGGGCTGTCGAGCCATAGGATATATATATATATATATATATATATGCCGATCCCAGTGGCCGTGCGGTCTAAGGCGTGGGTCTTCGGCCGCTCGCTTACTAGGATCGTGGGTTCGAATCCCACCGGGGGCATGGATGTCTGTCTGTTGTGAGTGTTGTGTGTTGTCATGTAGATGTCTTTGCGACGAGCTGGTCCCTCGTCCAGAGGAGTCCTACCGACTGTGGTGTGTCTCAAATGTGTGTGATCATGAAACCTCGACGAAACGAGGAGGCCCAGGCCCATATAAGGCTGTCGAGCCATACAAAAAAAAAAAAAATATATATATATATATATATACACACATAATTCCGAAGTACTGGACAATCGGCATTGTTGGTTCATTCATAAGAGAGTCTACACTACTGGTAGAAAGAAGCGCTGGAGAGTCATCAGCCTTGCAGAGAAGATTGACGCATTACGTCAATTTGAAGCAGGCTAACGTGCTGTGGATATTGAGAAAGCGCTGTATCTATTCGCTACAAGGGTATGTTGTTGTGCAAATGCTGGTAAATTTAAGACAATTGTCGGAGGTTATTCGCCTTTGAGTGTTACTAAGCGAAGTCGCACTCGTAGCGTAGTAATGGAGAAGATGGAACAGACGCTTACCCACTGCTCCTGTTCTTACGACTTAAGAGGAAGCCTTGCCGGACTTCTAGGCAGGTATAGGAAGGCAACACTGTAAACACGAATAATTTAATGCCAGCCAAGGTTGTTTTCACCGCTCTCAGCAACGGTTGAGTTTTCATAATATCAAAGTGATATGCGATCCAACAAGAAAAGCAGTACATGCTGACCCCCGGGCAGTGGGAGAAGGAAGAACTCCCGCCAACTTTCCACAACTGGCTGTCATCCGCCACTCGCTAGCTTCACCTTTGCCCATCGTAGGATTTATGCTAGATTACATCTGTCTTAGGCACACATATTGCCCTCAACACTTTATTATCATGCACCTTCACAATTTGTTTCTCTTCAGATTCATTAGGCGCGTTCGCACAATTGCGAAACGCGACTATTAGCTTCGTCATGTCTCTCCGTCTGTCAGCATGGAACAACTCGGCTCACACTGGAAGGAATTTCATGAAATTTGATGTTTAAGGATTTTTTGAAAGTCTGTCGAGAATGTTCAAGTTTCATTCAAATCTGATAAGAATAAAGGGTACTTTACATGAAGAACTGTGTACATTTACGATAGTATCTCGTTGAATTCTTCTTAGAATGGAAAATGTTTCAGACAAAATTTGTAGAGAAAATCAAAACACACATTCTTATGCAATAACGTTTTTAAAAAGTCGTGCCGTTTATGAGATAATGTGGCAAAACATGGTAGAGCCAGACAGGTCTCGACAATGTAATACGTCACATGTGCTTTGCATGCTGGATGACTAAGGCTACAGACACACGCTCAGAATATGTAATACTTATTGCTTTTCCACGGCAACAATGGTTACGCGAACGCGCCTCAATGTTACGTTATACGTACATTGCCTGTCTTGTTTTAATGTTGTCCTTGCATATGTGCTTAGTTCACGAGAGTATTTTCTTTTATTTAATCTTTCAGACTCAGGTTTTGTTATGCATATGTAAAGCGTCTTTAAATGAACTAATAACTAGTCTATTGTAGCCCATTAAAAGGACATTTCTCTCGAGTGTGATGCCGTGTATTCTGGTAGATAAGTACAAACGTTTCGGAGGAGCTTGCTGCCTCCATCTTCTTGCAAATTATTCATCTGAAAATTTAGTAAGTCAGGTCTGCTATAACGCGATATTTGCGTTTTTGTGAGACCTGGCATTATAGAATATCGCGTAATACAAATACTACTACTACTACTACTACTACTACTACTACTACTACTACTACTACTACTACTACTACTACTACTACTACTAATAATAATAATAATAATAATAATAATAATAATAATAATAATAGTAATAGTAATAGATTTGGCGTAATATCTTCACACTGGTGGCTGAAATAACGTAATAGGCAACAGGCTAAGGGAAATTTCGCGTTATGCAAATAGCGTTTGCCTGTTAATCAGTGTTGTTATAGCCAATTCGCGTTAACGAAATACGCCTAATAACGTAACTGACTGTACGTGTCTTTGGAATAGACGTTAATAGAAACAGAGAGCGCAATATAAATGATATATTTATAAAGCATATGATCGATGTTGTTAGAACTTATTTTGATTTTCACGATGTGCAGTTAATTGTGTGGTTAAGATGGAATTACGCGGAGAGTTGCAGGGAAATGTTATGTGGTTGACTATATGAGCTTAGCATTGTGGACACTGATGAACTTGTTAGACAGTGTTATGACTAGTGGAGAGGTAATACAGCAGGAATATGCTGGGCAAAGCAAATGAAAAGGGAGTTGGAAATTTTGGCTCTTGTATTTATTTGACAGAATTGTTGGGAGAGAAACATTAGCACAATCAGTAATATGATAAGAGGAAGGTATGAGAGTACAGAAAGTTAGAGTATAGTATTTAATTTGCCTCTAAGAAAATTGTTATTATTTCATTAGGATAGGAAATAAGAGGGGGTAGGGAAGAATATGCTATGTCCTGTACTAAAAAGGAAAGAAAGGGAATTGTTTGAATGAAACCAGGCGTTGGAGATTAAGAGGAAGTAAACGAGAGGTGGATAAAGGAATTTTCTTTATGCGTAAGTAAAGAAGATGTTATAAATATAATGCTGATTTTTTTGGACACACGGAAGTGCAGAATGAAATTGTGTGTGTGTATATATGTAGATATGAACGAGGGATGAGGATACAGAAGTATAACAAGCTGTATAAATTGTGTGTGTGTGTGTGCATGTAGATATGAATGAGGGATGAGGATACAGAAGTATAACAAGCTGTATGAATTGTGTGTGTGTGTGTGCATGTAGATATGAACGAGGGATGAGGATACAGAAGTATAACAAGCTGTATAAATTGTGTGTGTGTGTGTGTATGTAGATATGAACGAGGGATGAGGATACAGAAGTATAACAAGCTGTATAAATTGTGTGTGTGTGTGTGTGCATGTAGATATGAACGAGGGATGAGGATACAGAAGTATAACAAGCTGTATAAATTGTGTGTGTGTGTGTGCATGTAGATATGAACGAGGGATGAGGATACAGAAGTATAACAAGCTGTATAAATTGTGTGTGTGTGTGTGTATGTAGATATGAACGAGGGATGAGAATACAGAAGTATAACAAGCTGTATAAATTGTGTGTGTGTGTGTGTGTATGTAGATATGAACGAGGGATGAGGATACAGAAGTATAACAAGCTGTATAAATTGTGTGTGTGTGTGTGTGTATGTAGATATGAACGAGGGATGAGGATACAGAAGTATAACAAGCTGTATAAATTGTGTGTGTGTGTGTGTATGTAGATATGAACGAGGGATGAGGATACAGAAGTATAACAAGCTGTATAAATTGTGTGTGTGTGTGTGTATGTAGATATGAACGAGGGATGAGGATACAGAAGTATAACAAGCTGTATAAATTGTGTGTGTGTGTGTGTATGTAGATATGAACGAGGGATGAGGATACAGAAGTATAACAAGCTGTATAAATTGTGTGTGTGTGTGTGTATGTAGATATGAACGAGGGATGAGGATACAGAAGTATAACAAGCTGTATAAATTGTGTGTGTGTGTGTGTATGTAGATATGAACGACGGATGAGAATACAGAAGTATAACAAGCTGTATAAATTGTGTGTGTGTGTGTGTATGTAGATATGAACGAGGAATGAGAATACAGAAGTATAACAAGCTGTATAAATTGTGTGTGTGTGTGCATGTAGATATGAACGAGGGATGAGGATACAGAAGTATAACAAGCTGTATAAATTGTGTGTGTGTTTGTGTATGTAGATATGAACGAGGGATGAGGATACAGAAGTATAACAAGCTGTATAAATTGTGTGTGTGTGTGTGCATGTAGATATGAATGAGGGATGAGGATACAGAAGTATAACAAGCTGTATAAATTGTGTGTGTGTGTGCATGTAGATATGAACGAGGGATGAGAATACAGAAGTATAACAAGCTGTATAAATTGTGTGTGTGTGTTCATGTAGATATGAACGAGGGATGAGGATACAGAAGTATAACAAGCTGTATAAATTGTGTGTGTGCATGTAGATATGAACGAGGGATGAGAATACAGAAGTATAACAAGCTGTATAAATTGTGTGTGTGTGTGCATGTAGATATGAACGAGGGATGAGAATACAGAAGTATAACAAGCTGTATAAATTGTGTGTGTGTGTGCATGTAGATATGAACGAGGGATGAGGATACAGAAGTATAACAAGCTGTATAAATTAAATATAAGGAATAAATGAAGTTATTTAGTCTAAGGAAAATGTAAATCGCAAAATAGGGCGAAAGAAATGTTAAAATAATGACACAAAATATGGAGGGAACTACGCACCGTGGCAACCCATAGTCAATCGGTGAGCTGTTTCATGAACCGTGTATTCAGAACTGAGCTACATATTATTCTAATACTTTGATTTCAGGCTTCCGCCGCGATGTTGATGTAATCTGTGGTCTTTTGGGTGATTACACGGCGTCGTGAGGTAATTATTTACCGACGTTTCGGGACAACGTGTCGGTCCCATCTTCACGGGTCGAGATTCCACGAAGGAATCCTTCGTGGAATCTCGACCCGTGAAGATGGGACCGACACGTTGTCCCGAAACGTCGGTAAATAATTACCTCACGACGCCGTGTAATCACCCAAAAGACCACAGATTTATATTTTAATACTTGTCTGCCAAAATACAAAGTGTCGCATTCCAGAACACCGTAATTTTAATTTTCATCGCCTTGAGAATCTAATATTTCAAAAAAAGTCTAAAATGCTTAAAACACTTGCCCTTTATGATATCTGAAACTCTCACAACGGTGATTATTAGGAATACAGTCTTCTGGTGTGTGACGCCGTGTAGTCTGGTAGAAATTAGTTAACCTTTTACGGCAAGAGAGAGAAGTGAATGTAAATGTTTAAGATTGTGTAGTTTTGGCGGTGGGTGAATGTCATATAATTATGGAGAGCTGCAGGATTCAGGCTGTCAGTGACAGCATAAGTACTCAGAGACAAATCGTGTCACATAGCCACTATGATCAACGCATATCCCAAATGGACAGGCCTGGGCTTGAACCGTGCCTTCCGCGGTGACAGGCCGGCGATTGACCGTTTGTGCCGCGGGAATCTGCTACCTGCATCTTGCACTAACGGAGGGAGGAAACGGCCTGAGAATGTACTATTTAATATATGTAGGTTTATTTCTGTTTCAATTTAACGCAATTTTAGGAATTCGCGTTGCTCAGCAGAGGGACTTAATGGCGGACGACTAGTGCTGAAGGTCGGTGCAGTCCGTGCTGGCGTTCTTTCTAATTGCAGTGAACATACTGCGTTGGGAATACAACGTTAATGATGTAAGCAGCGGCGTAGTTGGAAGGAAGGGGGAGGGGGCGAGTGGTGCTTCCGCTTCGGGCAGTAGAGCCCAAGGGGCAGCAAAGCGGGCAGCAAAATGAATACTTTAAATTTAAAAAAAAATATTTTCTGCTCTCAACAATTTTTAAAATATTTGGAAAAATAAAACGAAATTTAATAAATAATTGTGATTTTTTGGACTTTATAATTTCTGTAACGGGCGGTCGTTGTAATTACTCGCCCCGAGCGCCAAAACACCTAGCTACGCCACAGGGTGTAAGCCCACTTCATATTTAGTATATAAGTGTCGAAGAACTACAACAAATAAGCTAAAGGTTTGTGCTTACCCGACACCGGTAGGTTCCTGCTTACACCGTACCATGAGTTCTCCAGAGAGTGAGGTGGCTGAGTTCTACCGCGGCCGCTCCGTCTTGGTGACGGGCGCCTCCGGGTTCATGGGCAAGGTGCTGCTGGAGAAGCTGCTCTACAGCTGCCCCGACCTGCGCGTCATCTACATCCTGATGCGCTCAAAACGCAACAAGACACCGGAAATGCGCACAGAGGAAATGCTCAAGATTCCGGTAAGTTTTCTCTTTCACTGGTTCTTGGTCCGGAGGTCAGCTATCCTGGTTTTTCTCAGTCTGTCATGTAATTTTCGTCTATTACTTTCAAAGAGACCATGACCACTTCATTCGTTTCAACAGACTATTCCACCATTCGAAACTACTTCAGAGTTTTAGCTGAAATACGTCGTTAAACGAACTAATAAGTGAGCGCAGTTTAAAAATTCTGGCGCGTTCCTTCATTCGTGTTAATTATCTAAAAAAAAATTATGATTTAAGGAGAAAGTTTATGCAACATAAGACCGTGTGTTGAATTTTCTACACAACTTTTGCTGCAATCATGTTTCCGCTCCTTTGAATATTTAGCGAGTTACACTCGCAATGTGCGCAGACACGCATGTAGGTTTTTAATGTACAGTATCCGGTACTTGTGTCAGATTTGAACCAGAATTGGAACATGGCGGCGAAATTTGAAATCTCCAGCATGAAATTTGGCGAGAATTCGCTCGGGGTTTCCCGAGTTGTTAGTGCGGCCACACACAGAGATGTAGCGGAGACAATAGGCGCAGTTTTGCGACTTTTCTTTCCAACAGCAGCAAAAATCGATGTCCTATATGCATTTTTGCTGATCACCGATTTGGCTACTGCTCTCGAATATTTAGCCTGTAATTTAAGAGTGCTAGGAAGTGATACGTAGGAGTAGCATTGTCAGTCACAATGATGACTACATAGCCACCTGATTCAACAACCAACACTGCGTGTTTCTCACATAAACAGTCACCTCTTTCCCACACAACATTAACAGACTGAGCTTTGAAATGGAGAAGCATTGTGTTTACTGTGCAGTAAGAACGGAATATATATGGACTCAGTTTAATTTCAGCCTTCTAGGCCGTGCGAAGGCTCAGGCAGTCAATTGCCGGCCTCTCACCACGGAGTCCCAAGTTCGAACCCGAGCCGTTCCATGTGAGGTTTGTGGTGGACAAAGTGGCACTGGGACGGATTTCCTGCGAGCACATCTCGTTTCCTCTCTCAGTATCATTCCACGAATGCTCATTACTCATCTTCATCTTAATACTATTATCGAAAGGACAGCGGGCGAAGTCTATGTACTTTAAAACAAAGCAATGTTCTTTTGGATACCAGGGATTTACACATTGTTCTTTAGTGTACAGATGGTTAAGCAAGACTGGGAAATCCGGGGAAAAACTGATATTTGAACATAGCGTGTGTTGTACCAAGTTATTTTGTTTTATGTAAACATACGCCTGCTGAATTATTTCCTCACAGACACTGCTGTCTGGCCACTAGTGGGCTGTATAATTAACATCGTGGCTTTTACACAAAGTGCACAAAGTAAACCCATAATGGGAATTCGAATTGTTATGCTTTTGTATTCTTTAGTCAACATTCATTCATTCTGTAGTTTGTCTTACGATAAGTCCGTAGCCTTTTCCAAAGCGAGTTCTCCGCAGGGTGCGATCTAGTGCTTCCTCTTTCAATTTTCAGTATCTTCTCTTTTCCTTAAGGTCATCCAGTAGCTGTATACGCCTTCTTCCTCGTCTTCCCGTCATTTCCGTCCTTCCTTCTAACTTTCCTTCAATCACGTGTTTTAGAAGGCAGTTTCTACACAATATGTGACCAATGCAGTTAGCCTTTCTCCTTTTTATTGTAGGTATGATATTCCTCTCCTCCTTGACTCTGTATAATACTACTGTAATATATAATACTGTATAATACGTACTTCTTCATTTCTCACACGATCGGTCCAACTGATCTTCTCCATTCTTCTCCAGAACCACATTTCAAAACTTTCCAAGTACTTCTGATCTACTTTCCGAAGTGTCCATGTTTCAGCACCATACAAAGCTATGCTCCAAATGTAGCACTTTACTAGTTTCTTCCTTAATTTAAATCCAGTTTGCTTTGAGAAGATTCTTTGTCTTGTTGAACTCTGTTTTTGCCACGGCAATTCTGGATTTAATTTCACGTGTACACCTTGCATAATTTGTTATCATGCTACCCAAATAATTTAAATATTCCGCATTCTGAAATTGCTTTTGATCTATCATAGTTTTTATTGGGGATGGTTGCCTTGAGATTATCATTACCTTAGTTTATTCCACATTCATTTCCATTCCATAGCGTCTTCCAATTTCAATTAGTCTATCAACCATGCCCTGTAGCACCTTTTCTTCCCTAGCCAGTAGCTCAAGGTCATCTGCATATTTCACAGTGCGAATCACTTGTTTTCCTATTTTGAAGTATCCAAACCTTTCAAGAGCTTCCTTGGTAAGGTATTCGCTGTATACTTTGAACAGAATCGGCGACAAACAGCAACCGTGTCTAACTCCTCTTCCAGTCTTCACACTTCTCGTCTCCCCTTGGTCCAGTCGTATTTTGACACACTGTTCCATGTACAATTTGCTGATCAATCTTCTTTCACGCCAGTCTATCCCAGTTCCCTTTAGGATCTGCATTAATTTGGTCAAGTTGACACGGTCAAATGCCTTCTGCCAGTCTATGAAGCAAGCACACAATTCCTCATTTATGTCCAAGGTTCGTTCTGATATTATTCTCAGCATCCAAATTGCATCCCTAGTTCCTTTTCCTCTCCTAAATCCAAACTGAGCTTCTCCAAGCGCATCCTCAGTCTTCCTTTCAATCCCTCTTCTAAGTATCCTCGCAACTATCTTTGCTGCATGTGCGATGATGCTGATTGTGCGACGGTCGCTGCATTTGTAGCTTTGGGCTTCTTCTTTAAGGCAATCATTGTAACTTAAATGAAATCTCTGGGCCACTCTCCAGTTACATATATGCTGTTGATCAGCTGTGCCATTAGTCTGAGACCATCTTCTCACAACAATTTGAGTACATCCCCCGGTACATCATCATCTCCTCTAGCCTTCTTATCCCTCATCTCCTTGATAGCTTCACTTTTCAAAATATAAGGGCCTTTCTCGTCTTCATGTACTTCAGCTTCAGGTTCGAATTCTAGGTGTTCTGGTCGATTAGCTCGATCGTAGAGCTCTATAATATAATTCTCGCAAATTTGCAACATTAGACCTTATTTAAATGAGAAAAAGCTGTGAACACATTTCTGTGAAATATGTTATGACTGTCTGCATTTAAAATTCAGGGAACGGCTTTTATTTCTGTTCGTGCCACTCCAATATACCCTCCACTTTGTGAGAAGCTCAACTCGAGTTTTACGTATTTTTGACGACGCTGCCGTCAAGAGTAACTTAAAAATGATATAAAATACGAATTTAATTCAAATAGATCCTTAATTTGGAATATTTCTGTGAGGTTCGCAGCGAAGACATTAAAAATATGCCCCTATTTTCTTCGCCATATATGTCTGTCCACGTGAAACAACTGAAGAACCATTGCCTTCCGCCCATTTTATGCGCGCCTATCTTTAAGTGAATGTGTATCGCAAGATGAAATATTAGAAACAAAGTCTTAGAGAAAAATGCAAGACATTTTGTATCCAGTACCGTATCCTCTTAAGTCCTGGAGTGTTCGAGATAAAGAAAGCGGAGCGAAAGCACTAATTCTTACGGTACCTGGGCCTACGCTTCATAATTTGTTGTATATAGCGAGTTTACACTGCGGTGTTGCTAAAGATTCAAGTCTCCTGGGATGTTGCGTCTAAGATTGGATATTTATATACGAAACTTACAGTAATTTGTAAGTTACAAAATCGTCACCGTGTAAAATGCAACTATTTACGATGAGTTTGTTCTAAAATGTTCAGTGAAACAGGGGAATACTAATAAATCCATCACTTAATAAAAATGTTTAATTTTGCCAATAAGATATTTCTATGTTGTTCTCGCTCAAGTTTCAGAACCCGTATTCTTTACAAGTGTTCATCATTAGATATACAGATTGAAAGCAAGAAATGTAGGCTACTTTAATGTAGTATTGCTCAAGACGTACCAAGCATAGGAATGAAAACTAAACAACCTTCTTCAGGTTATATAAACAAGATTTTGTGACCTACACTTACCAGTTTACACGTGTTCAATAAGGGCACCGCGAATAGCCCAGCACATTCCCTATCTTCGTCCAAGCTCTGGCCACACATTTGTAAGCTTGGCGTTTGAAACTGTACACGCAACAGCTCCTATCCTGCCTCCCAGGAAATTACGACGAAGGAGAGGCAATGGTAGAACGTAAACAGTGTCCTTTATGTACCCAAAGAAGAAGAAATCAAGTGGTGTTAAAGTCACGGGAAAGAGGTGGCCAAGTGTTAGGCCCGCTCTGCCATTCCACTTCCGTGAACTTTCAATATGACAAGCAGTAAGGCCCCTTGCATTGGGGATCGGGCCATCGTAGGGACCGTACCATTATTTTAGCAGTTTCTTCTATTCGAGTCTTGGTCGGCTCTACTCTAGATTCAAGTCAAGTCCTTAGAGATCTTCGCTCTTCTGGAATTTTACGCGGCGTAGATTGGTAGTTACCGACTTTTCAGGACAACCTATCAGTCCCATCTTCAGGGGTCAAGGAGTTCAAGAAGAGTGCCGGGAAAACTTAGGTACGCAGTCATATAGGGAATGGTGTGCACTGAGTTGTTCTCGGAGAACCAGCGACTCCCTATGTAACACTGCGACGCAAATCAATTCCTTTTTAATCCATTTGGAGCACCTTCCACGAAGCAAGGCCAGCAGACTCGTTTGCTGTTGCCTTGACTTCTCTCCAAGTCTTTCTCCTCTATCTTTCTCTCCCAGCTCCTGCTCGGTCTTCCTCTTCTACGTTGACCTTGGGAGTTCCAATTAAAAGCTTATTTATGGCAGATGGATCCTTCGTCAGTGTATGTCCGATTCACCTCCATTTCCGCAGGTTTATTTTTGTGTATGAAGGCCCCCGCAGCAGACGCTACGGACGCACCGCAGCCTTGAGGCTTATTGTGCAAACCTGTGATGAAGATAATTAGTTAATTAGTTCCATTGTTCCGTGTAATGGAGCAACGGTGGAATAAAATTGACAGGGGAAAACCAAATTACTCGGGGGAAAAACCTGTCCCAGTGCCACTTTGTCCACCACAAATCCCACATGGACTGACCCGGGATTTTCCGTAGGTTTATTTGCGCTGCCACTGATTTTCTTGCGTGCACGCCTCCACAGTTCCTCATTAGAGGTAACGTTAGGCCAGAATATATTACATATTATCCTGAGGCGCCTGTTTACAATTTTTGCAGGCCCCTTGTGACTCTCTTTGTGACCTTCCAAGTTTCGCACCCATGAAGGAGAACAGACATGACGTTACTTCTAAAAATTCTCAACTTTGTTGCAAAGATATGTCCCTAGCCTTCATACGCAATAAGTTGAATGAAAGCTGCACTTTCCTTTTGAATCCATATCTTCGCTGTACTGTAGTTTTGTGGGCCGTGATAGCGTAGTCGGTATAGCGACTCGCTATGGGCTGGACGGTCCGGGGTTCGAATCCCGGTGTTGGCAAGATTTTCCGCATCTGTTCAGGCCGGCTCTGGGGCCCACACAGCCTCCTGTAAAATGGATATTGGGTCTCTTCTCCGGAGGTAAAACGGCTGGAGCGTGGCGTTGACCATTTTCATCTAGCGCCGAGGTTAAAGAAAGAGTACGGCTATACTCTACTCCCCCTCGGACCTTCGTGGCCTGTTCTAGGGAGAACTTTACCTTTTTTACTGTAGAGGTTTTATAAATTTTTGTTTAAGCCAGCAGGAAATCTCCAAGCGCATGACTCAAACACAGGAAAGACAAGACGTAGCGTAAACGATGCGGGAAGGGCGCGCTGAGGCTGGCTATCAACCTTGTTCGGTATCCTCCAGAAGTATAGTTTACCGTTTAGAAAGTGAATCAGACAATATATCCAGTCGCGTAATCTTGTTCCAGTTGTTCAACCGTGTGCGGAAAGAGAAGCCTGATGCGCTGCAGAAAGTGTTGCCCATCCAAGGAGACATTGATTAGAGGAACTGGGTTTGACTCCGGAAAATAAGGCCAGACTCCAAGAGGAGGTATCTGTAGTGTTCCACTTCGCTGCCACATTGAGATTAGAGGCGAAACTGAAGGATGCCGTCGAGATGAATATGACGGGAACGTGGAGAGTCCTGCAGCTGGCCCGGGGCATGACGCAGCTGAAGGTACGTTTAAACGACGTTATATCTACTGCTCACCTTGGGTGTCTATTTTTCTTTTACTGGTTTCTGAAGATGCATTACTTCATCAGTTGAAGTATAGCGATGCCGACATATTCTTTCGGGGGCACATGGGCCGGTATAGTAATGGGATACAGGAGGGATGATGAAGGAACCTGGGTTTGATTTCAAGCAGAGGAAGAGGTTTCCGCCTTCTTTACCTAGTCCAGACTTCTTCAGGCGGCACCTAGCCTCTTAACCAATCATAATGAAGGGGAAGAGGGGTCTGCATTCGAGGGTAAAAAGCCGCAAGGCTTAAAGCTGACCACTCACATTCAACGGATGCCAAGGTTAAGAACTTATTGAGATGTGCCTCTACTGCTCTATAAGTCGTCACGACGTGGTGTTTGATGAAGCACTGTTACAACTTTGCTTTTACTGCTTTAATCTTTCGTATACGGACAGTATACCAACTGCTGCCTTTGTGTAGTGGCAATAAGAAGTTATCAACTTATTTTTATGGTGAATGTTTAGATATCTGGAAGGAGACTTTCGTGGGATGTTTTAATATAGGTTTTCCATTTTAGTATTTGCCTGCAAGAACTGGAGGAAGTCGCTAAATTTCTTACTTAAAGTAGTCAGTTTCACTCTTTTACTGGGGTACATTGTCGCCGACTTCGGTCCCTCCAGGTGTCGGGGTACTATTTGTAATGAGGTAAGAGCTCTTCCTTCTATGTCTTTCCAATCTATTATTCATTAATAACCCTATTATTCGAAATTGTATACACATTATGAGCCACTTAAGGCATCGGTAAATAATGAATGAATAAATAAATAAATAAGCTCCCACATCAAATTCGAACCCCCTACTTTTAGAGTGATGATCCGAAACAGTACTGCTGAACTAACCCACTTTATGTGTGTGTTAAGGTGTTTTGATAAAGTAGATCTGTAGGTGTATCTATGACATTTATGAGGGCAATTTAACAAGAAATTCTTTTACGTGTATGGGTTTGCCTAAGCCAAACACATTGTGTGCAATTTTCATAGGTATATTCATGCCTTCGGCGAACTCGCTGCCTAGGAATTCCTATTTTAACACAAAAGCTGAAACGGCCTTCTTTTATTGCGCAGTTGCAAGAAACTCGGCGTTACGAAGTACTTAAACCTTCATCTTTCTAAACTTCAATATTGGTTTATGTTTTTGAAAAATTGGCTGAAGCCGTAACGATTTACTTATATTGACATTCTCACAGCTTTGTCGTTGTCTGTCTGTAAATACGTAGTTACTCAAGTTGCGAATAAGCTATCTGCTGCCGCCATCTTAAGGGTCTAAGTACAAGAAGACTGTCGCTTTTATTCGGGAGGTGCCGGCTCTGAATCTATTTCCGGATCTGAAACTATACTTACTGAGGCTCCTCGTTGGTTTCCTCAGCCCCTACCTTGAAATAGGCCACAGCCCGTTCTTACATATCCTTTCTGGTTTGTTCTTTATAATCATCGTATCATTCGACGATAGTCCGTAATGTTAAGAGCGTCTTTAAATAAGGAAATGCTTTGTATATGTACTACGGAATTTTCACAATTTCGCGAACAACGCAGTTATTTGCGTCTGTTTGTGTGTGTCTCATTTTATGGCCCAGAATCTTCTCCAGTGAGGCGCACGCTGTGGCGCAGTTGGTTGAGGCATTGCGCTACAGACCGGAACGTCGCGGGTTCGATTCCCGATGGTGTCACTGGAATTTTTCATTGACATAATCGTTTCGGTCGCACTATGGCCCTGGGGTCGACTCAGCCTCTAACAGAAATGAGTACCAGGAATCTTTCCTGGGGGGTAAAGGCGGCCAGTGCGAAGGGTGACAAACTTACCACCTTCACGTGCCAATTGTTTAAAAATCTGGGAGCCTCAACCTCCTGGGAACCTAAGGGCCTGTTATAGCCTCTAATGGGTTTTCTTTACCTTTTTATCCTCTCCAGTGATATTAGTAGATTATTCTTCTTCGGCATACAGTCCTTATAGTTTAAACAGGGCCTCCTTCAGAACGACAGCCCATACAGATCTGTTTTCTGCTTTCTTCTCCGTCTATGACACCATCGATTTCAGATCATTCTCAATACATTCTAGCCACCTTAATTTTGGTCTTTCTGCATATTAGTGAATTACGACATATTTTCTGTAGTTTGAAACATTTGTTTCTAGATAGCATTAGGTTTCTCTCAAAACACTGCTCTTATTTCTATGTATTAGCTAACGTCTATCAAAGAACAGTGAAATTTTCACTTGTACTAACCTGCGAGGAACACGTTCCTCTGAAGCAAACGTTTCCTGCTTAATATTGAATAAGCGAGTAATTATTCTTAAAGCTACCAGAATCTTGAGGAATAGCGTGCTTAGAGATAAGTTTGACCGTTACGCTTAACAAGATTTTAAAGTGTACCCCTTAATGTGTTACACAAAATTTCCAACAGATTATCTTTCTATTTTTGAAGTTTCTTGCTGCTTGTTTATACAGGCTGTGGAGACTGCTCTTAATCTTTTGTGAATAGCAGGTATTGTAATTAGTCGATATGGCTAGAAATCGAAAGACTGAAGAAACTGATTAAAAATCTCTCATATCGAATTCTACCAAATTTTGATTAAACGTTTAGGGTACAGGCTTACAAAAATTTTAATTTCATGGCCTTATATACATAGGATTTTATTATGGGTCAGTATGGTAGAATTCTGAATTTCCCGACAACTTTTGGTGAGATTCTTCTATATAGAATTTAAAAAAATTTAATCTCTTTAGGTTTTAATACCAGGTGACAAAAAGAAGTATGGCAGTAGAGACGAACACGAATGCTACTTACGTAAGGGACCTTTTATTTTATAATATGACGCCCAATTAAGGCTGTTATCAGTGACGTGTTAAGTCAGGGGTTATGTGTAGTGTGAACTGCAAGGGCTTTGGGGAAAGCTGCTGTGTTTTATTTTGAGAGAGAGATTTATGGAACATAAACGAAGTGTAAATTACGGATAGCGTGACAATTCTGAAGCGTTCACTCTCTTTGCTTTAAATGTCTCTAAAACCATTAAGGCTTACAGGAAATGCGTGCTGAATATAAACTACGGCTTCAGTTTTTACTGCAACTTTTGTTCACAATATTTTTTCGCTCTTATAAATATTTGTAACATTTTTGTTCAGATCCAATCAAAAATTATTTGTCATTTCTTTGTTTACAAAGTCTTCTGCACGAACTTGAAGAAACCTCAGTCTTAAATTACCTCGCGTTGTTAACTATACCACTTGCATCAGAGCCCAGTAACTCTGCCTTCTACCCACACATTACTGTATATTAATATTTTTCTATCAATTCTTACAATAACCAGCCACCATTTGCCCAAAACATTAAAGACTGATCTTTGTAGCCGAAATGTAGTGTGTTTTCTGTGAGATAGACTGAATTGTTACATATTATTTACAATAAATTCCAGCTTGTAAATTATACGTAATATATTTAATATGATAATAATAATACAATACGTATTCCTTCATTTGTCTCTGTGTTACCAGAACTCATTTTCCTCAGCTTCTTCCCACTTTCTTCCTTCCATGTAACGTACTTTCCAATCTGTTGTTCCCGTCTTGCTCTCGGTCTTCTTTGAGTTCTTAGTCTCATGTTTCAAACCATTTTCGGATCCTGTGTTCGTTCGTGAAACGTGCTCATAACGTCATACTCGGTTATTTATTAACTCTATTACAAGGTGTTTATCTTCAAATTCTTTCCATTTGTTTGTTTCTTATTGCCTCTTTTCTTATTATTGCTTCTAGATTTCTTTATAATCTCATTTTTGCTGCCTTGGTCCATGTTTATGTTCCATGTGGCAGCTCTTTACAACACGACTTTAATAGACTACGAAGAAGAAAGAAAGAAAGAAAGAAAGAAAAAGGATGAGGCGAGAAGCACTACTGTAAATTAAGCACTTTTAGAAAGAGGGTCAAGACAGTAATTACAAGCTAAGGGTTTTTAAGTGGGGATTAAATGGAAATAAGGGAAGTGATGTGAAGTGAAGGGCCGTGAAGTGATGTGAAGTGAAGGGGCGTGAAGTGAAGTGTTTTGGTTTCGAAGTGAAGTGAAGTGAATTAAGTTCTTGGGGATATAAGTAAGTACTTTGGTCTACATTATTCTGAGGATATTCTAACGCATTGAGATTATTTAATGTGTGGATGTTTTTGTAATGTGCGTGTTTTTTTGTATTGTGTGTGGGTGTTTTTGTTAAGGTGTGGATGTTTTTGTAAGGTGTGGATGTTTTTGTAAGGTGTGGATGTTTTTATAGTGTGTGTACGGTGTTCTAATGTGTGTAGTTGTATTTACTGTATGTATTTTGTTTTGTAATTGTGTATAGTTTGTTTTGTATTGTTACTTTTATATATATTATATGTCCATTTGTATTGTGTGTACTAGTGTAAGGACTACTGCCACCGGGTGAAAACCCAATTGCAGTAAATAATAATAAATAATAATAATAATAATAATAATAGTAACATTCACTGCAGGTGGAGGAAACACAAAATTTACTGTTTTGAAAGTTTCTAAACTTCAGCCTACCTTTATCTCACGGACGAGCGGTCACAGCCTCCAGGCAAGGTAGAGCGTTCTGCAAAGAAGAAGGTAAAGTGATGGGAAGCGGACTGTTTGAGCATACAGCGGAGAAAAGCTGAGCATTTGAGCGGAGTTACGAACTTTGTTGAACTTTTCACTTCTGTACAGTAATATACCCACACAAAAGTCCAGTACATATTGCGTAGTAAACACACTACATCCATTTGAAAGGCCAAATAGTTAACGCTGTTTATATAAACGATCCCGTTTATTGTGATAATTACGTGAAACCCAACTAGAGTGCGGGCAAAGTACTGCTTTCACAAACGTTAAAGAAGAAGTGCTTTAAAGGGTTAATTAAAGTGGACATGTAACAAAATAAGAATGTATAAAGATCCCAAATAAATATTTTTGTGCTCTTTGAGATGGACTTGCTAATTAGACCTTTCAGGTTACGTCTGCTTCAGACGACCTTGTTTTGTGCAACCCAACATATCGCTTTCACTGTTGTGTGCACATTTCGAGACATGACTACTGCTACGATTGCTGTAAAGTTCACAGAGTTGTGATGTCGACACAGGTTGTAGTTCGTCGAGTTTCTAAACGAATTCCGAGCCTTACTTCCGTCTTGATGTTTATTCTTTTTCTACTCCCTCAAATACCCGTTCTTAGCCTGATGTTTCCTTAAAACAAATTATAATAATATCTTTTATTGTTGTAAGAATCATATAGAGAAATATAATGCATAAAGAGAGGTGGGTAACAATTGGTCCGCGGGGAGCCTCCGGCCCACGGCAACACATTCAGTTTGCAAACCAGCGTATTAAAATTATAGCATGTGTTCCGTATGTACATGTACATAATCAACATAATTTAATCTCGCTATCCGGACTGAAATGTTGTGTCATATTTTCCTTCAGTTCCTCCAGGCAATTGCCATGTTTGTACCTCGATTAGTCCAAAAACTCTTCCTCCACATCTTTTCCATTTCGGCTTCTACTAATAATCTTGACAGACTAGTAAAATGTACAGCACACAAAACTATTGACTGTGTTTACAGGCTTTCGTGCACCTTTCCACTGCCTTCTGCCACTGTGACTTGGAGGAACTGGAAGAGAGGGCATACGATTCGCCAGTGGATCCTCATGATGTCATGAGTTGCGTTCAGTGGTATGGACGAGGCTTCTTTGGATAAGATAACAGGGAGGTATGTCAAAGACCTAAAGTAATGTGTGTGCAGGATCGGTATTCGGACAGTCGGTTGATGAATTAATGTGCCAATTACTCAACAAATATTCGACACTGGCCTTCAGAAGCTAGTAGTCGCTCAGCTGATCAACAGAATTACCTGGTGTTAAACGAGGGTAATTGATCCCAGTGGCCGTGCGGTGTAAGGCGTGGGTCTTCGGCCGCTCGCTTACTAGGATCGTGGGTTCGAATCCGCCGATCCCAGTGGTCGTGTGGTCTAAGGCGTGGGTCTTCGGCCGCTCATTTACTAGGATCGTGGGTTCGAATCCCACCGGGGGCATGGATGTTTGTGTTGTGTTAGATGTATGGACGATAGCATGGAACGTAAAGTGACATGCAGGACAAAAAGGACTTCAACAGTACAAATGGATCAAAGGGGAAAACCCAGGAATTAATAAAAAAAAAAAAAAAATTCCACCGGGGGCATGGATGTCTGTCTCTTGTGAGTGTGTTGTGTTGTGTCTGCGGCGGGCTGGTCCCTCGTCCAGAGGAGTCCTTACCGAGTGTGGTGTGTCTAAAATGTGTGTGACAATGAAACCTCGACGAAACGAGGAGGCCCAGGCCCATATAAGGCTGTCGAGCCATAGAAAAAAAAGAGGGTAATTAAGTAATTATATAAAATGAAGTCAATTCAGTCAAATTTATTTTAATATGTTGGAACTGTCACAAGGTCTTTAGAAATTTCAACGGGAAATTCTAATAGTTTACGTTTCTAGTGATAATTTCGCTGATAGTTCTTTACTTGGACCGTTCGTATGTGTTATTACTTTAGAGGGGTGTTCTGAAATCGCAATTTCACTTAATTATGATACCAGCGTTTTACATTTTTTTTTTATAGACAGACAGGGCTGCCGAGAGCGAGATAGGGCCCGGTAAAAGATTTTTTTTTTCGGGCCCCCCAGCCAAGGGCGGACCGGATAAAAATCTTTACACCAAATCGGAAAGTTTGACTGTCAGTTACAGAGTGACTTGGGCTTGGTCTGAAAGGGTTAATTTGTACAGTCGACAGATAATGATACTACCGAGAAAGACACCAATATGTGCAACATATTGGTGTCCTGGGTCCCATTCCGGACCGCCGGCCCCGGTAATTTGTACCGGCTTTCTCCCCTCCCCTCCTCTCATCGGCACTGTGGCAGACTGGTACGTGTTTCGGCAAAGCACGACACTACATTGCCTACCGAAACTTAGGTATTTGTTGACCCCATCTCTTTAAGGTCCACTTTATAATTAACCTGCTATCGGCTTGTAAGTTCCTTTCGGGATTTTCGAACAAAAGTGTACGCATTTATCATTGCTCTCGTACTTGCTACGTAACTTTCCCATTTTATTATCTTTGATGTGGTGACCTAATATCATAAAACATACAAATTATGAGGGGGCACGCGGTGGCGCAGTTGGTTGAGGCACTGCTCTACAAGCCGGAAGGTCACGGGTTCGATTCCCGATGGTGTCATTGGAATTTTTTATTGACGTAACTCTTTCGGTCGCACTATGGCCCTGGGGTCGACTCAGCCTCTAACAGAAATGAGTACCAGGAATATTTCCTGGGGGGTTAAAGGCGGCCGGTGCGTAGGGCCGACAATCTTACCATCTTCATGTGCCGATTGTCTAGAAATCTGGAAGCCTCAACCTCCTGGAACCCTAAGTGTCTGTCCAGGCCTGTAATGGGATTGCTTTACCTTTTTTTTTTTTACAAATTATGAAGCTGCACATTATGCAGTTTTCTCAAGCCTTCCGACCCTCCCTGTCTCCAAGGTCGTCTTCCCAAACACCCGCAGACTATGTTCTTATATTAATGTCAGAGACCAAGTTGCACACACATGCCTAACAACAGGCAGAATCATATTTTTGTATATATTAGTGCTTAAATTTTCAGATAGTAGGCGGGAAGACGAAATATTTTTAACTGAATAGTAGAAAACGTCCCCCGAATTTAATCTATTTCTAATTTTTTTTTCATAAATAGGCTACAGTTTCGACTGATTATCGTTATTGGGATAATCGGTTGATTAATTATTGAAGTAATGACGATATTGTATGATGTGCTGAGGATGTGTTGTGAACATACGGTACTTGTGCTGCGTGTCCACCCAGACAGTGTTCATATTGCAGGTTGATAGCGCCACATCCCAACACCTACACTTTCACCAAGCGGCTGGCGGAGCGTCTGGTTAGCAGGGAGTTCCCAGACATACCTGTCGCCATAGCGAGGCCTTCTATCGGTATGTCAGTTGTCAGCGGGTAGCCAGAACACTGTGCCTGGACCTCTACTGACTGTTGTTGGAGAGACATTAGCTGTCAGTGACAGATTTGTCTGCTGTTTAAACGCATGTATAAAACTACCGGTTTAGTAATTACAAGTAATAAAATTTTTATGTTTTCACGGCTATAAATAAGAAACTTATGATTTCCTGGATGTGATGCCGTGGTATTTTGTGGACAGATGGTAATATTTCGGAGTGAGGCAAGAGGATAAAAAGCACTTCTAACTTGAAGATAAGATTCTCTGAAATTTTAGTAGCCTCCTACCTACCAAATTTTCTTTGTGATTGTATGGGATATGAGGCGTTGGCAATGTGAATGTTTAGGCTATGATATCCTGAAGACTGAAGCTGCATCTTCCTCCGAAACATTTTTACCCACCTATATATACACAGTGTTATACGGTAACCCAGAAGACCACAATATGAAACATAACTAGCTACTTTTTGTACTATTTTGTTGCAATTCTGCTGTCTTGTATTAAAGTTCGGAATAAAACAGGCAAGAAAGAAAAAGTAAGATATAACATAGCCGGGATAGACTTATCGGTTGTCACATTGCACTGTCCTAAAATGGCTAGTGTAAGAATTGTATTGACACGTAACTTTCCCCTGTGTCCTACCAAAACCAAGTAACTACATGAAGCAGAATCGTCTTTGACAATCGGTTACTCATACAGTAAATCAAGGAATTTCCGCCCTCTATAAAACCCGAAGGTTCATTGCAATGTTCATAAGAGCTTGCCACTTAACCTATCCTGAACCAAAGGAGTCGAGTTCACACCCTTACATCCCATTTTTTAAAGATCAACTTTTATATTCTCCTTCCATCTACACCTAGGCTTAAAAATTACCCCTTTCTTTGTTTCCGAATAAAATTTCTATGCAATTCTAATCTCCACCTTGCGTGCTGCATGCTCAGTGCTCCTCACCCTCTTATATTTAATTACTCTGATAATATTTGACAGTGAATATCTTTCACGTTTGTGGAAACATATTTAAGTACATGTGGTTGTGGTGATATTTTTCACTCTCTTTTCCTGGTTGCAGTGGTCCCGACATGGAAAGAACCCGTGCCTGGCTGGGTGGACAGTCTGAACGGCCCTATTGGACTGATGGTGGGGGGTGGAAAAGGAGTCATACGTTCTATGTACTGCAAGGGCGATTATGATGCTCAGGTGATACCAGTGGACTTGGCTATTAATGGACTGATTACGATTGCTTGGTGGATAGGAACATCTCCAAACAGGTAGGACGCAGTCTTCGCATGTATTGTAAGGTAGGCCTTCTTTCCTTCTCTCGTTCCACAGCTGCAATTATGGCGCAGTCACCTTCTTGTGTCCGTACAGTCCGTGGGCGACCTGCATTCACAAGCTCCGTAGGTGTTACACCTCCTATCTGACTGAGACGCTGCTGTTGCCATCGAAACGTACCGGAGCTTGTAGGACGTCGACTAGGATAACGCGGCACACGGTTCCGTGTAGCGGCGCCACTCGACTGTGCAGACACCGAGGGTGAAGAGCATGTCGCAGTAATCGTCGTGCGTGTATTCCATAATCGTTCTTTGACAACTGAGCCCTGTTGTGCACTGTGTGTCTTGGCTACACCTAACAACCTCCTCGTGACAAATAACGCCGCTAAGAAGTGCGTTACGCATTATACAATGACGCCTATCTCAAAAAGTAAATGTGTTCGACATTTTAAACTTAATTTACTTTACTTTTACGTAATTACACTTATCATGATTCTGGATAACACATTTTCTTACAAGAATAATAGTGGAACAATGTGTTAGCGTCAGAGCACACAGCACGTGGGATCGAAACCAGTTTACGCGGAACGATCAGTAAGTGTACCTGCCTCAGTCAGTGAGAACCTTCGTCTTTACAAGACACAATTAGTCTGTGGTGGATGGTAGCAGGATTCTTATATAAGAAATACGCAGTACTTCCACTCAGCTTATTTATTAATTTTCCAGCAATATATATAAGATCTCGAGAGATCATTGTGTAAAGACGCAATATTGTAAGTATAACAACGCCAGGAAGTTGGACAGCTGGGATGTGTCTTGAGAGTCATCGAGACGTCACTATTGTCAAGTTGACGTATCGTCAAGGACATGACGCCCGACGCCGTGCTGATGGTGTACGCCTTCGTATTATCTCTACAATGTAAGGCGGTTTATTTCTGAATTGACCAAACGTCTTTGGTGGTTCTGGACAGTGATGGTGTGGAAGCCAGTGAATTGTCAGTTCAAGTGTCGTAGGAAACCCTAGCGGTGTGGAAGCCAGTGAATTGTCAGTTCAAGTGTCGTAGGAAACCCTCGCGGTGTGGAAGCCAGTGAATTGTCAGTTCAAGTGTCGTAGGAAACCCTCGCGCTGTGGAAGCCAGTGAATTGTCAGTTCAAGTGTCGTAGGAAACCCTCGCGGTGTGGAAGCCAGTGAATTGTCAGTTCAAGTGTCGTAGGAAACCCTAGCGGTGTGGAAGCCAGTGAATTGTCAGTTCAAGTGTCGTAGGAAACCCTCGCGGTGTAGAAGCCAGTTAATTGTCAGTTCAAGTGTCGTAGGAAACCCTCGCGGTGTGGAAGCCAGTGAATTGTCAGTTCAAGTGTCGTAGGAAACCCTCGCGGTGTGGAAGCCAGTGAATTGTCAGTTCAAGTGTCGTAGGAAACCCTCGCGGTGTGGAAGCCAGTGAATTGTCAGTTCAAGTGTCGTAGGAAACCCTCGCGGTGTGGAAGCCAGTGAATTGTCAGTTCAAGTGTCGTAGGAAACCCTCGCGGTGTGGAAGCCAGTGAATTGTCAGTTCAAGTGTCGTAGGAAACCCTCGCGGTGTGGAAGCCAGTGAATTGTCAGTTCAAGTGACGTAGGAAACCCTCGCGTTGTGGAAGCCAGTGAATTGTCAGTTCAAGTATTGTAGGAAACCCTCGCTCCTTATTTTAATAATATATAATGTTTAATAATATACTTTGTTTGCAAATTAACATTATTACGGTTGCTCTCTTTCTGTCTCTAAAAGAACCTATGCCTTCGAGTTTAGAGAAGGGTAGTTTGTAGGGTCTGATCTCTCGCAGCCCCTACAGTGTTCATTTTTATATACGAGAGATGGTAGCACGCTACCGGATAAGGTCCCCGGACTCACAGTTCGAGAGCCTGGTTCTTACCCTATAGTGGCGCAAAGTCTGATGTTCCAGAACTAACCCAGAGAGCTGGAGGGTTGGACCATTGCGTCACAACAGCCAGATACCGTTATATGTGCATGTTTAGATCTAATAGATATTAAGGGGGGTCTGGACCAAGAAGGTGTAGTATGTGGCGATGCAGTCTGGACTCTTGGCAGACGGACCTTAACAGCTTCTGCGGGCAGTGCATGTTCAGGTCTGCATGGTTAGGGTCGATAAGTATGAAGAGGCCCTAGAACAAGACGTTGTTGGATATGACAGTGCAGTCTGGACTCTTGGCAGACAGACCTTAATAGCTTCTGTGGGCAGTGCATGTTCAGGTCTGCATGGTTAGGGTCGATAGGTATGAAGAGGCCCTAGAACAAGACGTTGTTGGCTATGACAGTGCAGTCTGGACTCTTGGCAGACGGACCTTAACAGCTTCTGCGGGCAGTGCATGTTCAGGTCTGCATGGTTAGGGTCGATAGGTATGAAGAGGCCCTAGAACAAGACGTTGTTGGCTATGACAGTGCAGTCTGGACTCTTGGCAGACGGACCTTAACAGCTTCTGCGGGCAGTGCATGTTCAGGTCTGCATGGTTAGGGTCGATCGGTATGAAGAGGCCCTAGAACAAGACGTTGTTGGCTATGACAGTGCAGTCTGGACTCTTGGCAGACGGACCTTAACAGCTTCTGCGGGCAGTGCATGTTCAGGTCTGCATGGTTAGGGTCGATCGGTATGAAGAGGCCCTAGAACAAGACGTTGTTGGCTATGACAGTGCAGTCTGGACTCTTCATAAAGGGGGCCTAACAGGTTCTGGGGGCGGCACAATAGACCATTGTAGTGGTATGAGTACTCGGGATACCAGCAAGCCCCCCCCCCCCCCACTCACCCCCTACCACATGATTACATTCAAGCTTGGGCTTCATCTTTGCCTCCAGGTCCAGTGATATTCCAGTGTTCAACATAACAATTCCTGCCAATAAACGTATCACGTGGCAGGATGTGTTGGAAAAGGGGCGCAAAGCCATACACGACAACCCGTTCGAGATGACGGTATGGTACCCTGACGGCAACATCCGCAGCAGCTTACTGATGCATAATCTCTGCGTCATTTTCCTCCACTTTCTTCCAGCATACTTCATCGACTTCTTGTTATTGATTTTCATGCAGAAACGATTGTGAGTAATGCATTATAATTGAAAAATTTGACACACATAAAAGAGGTAATTTTTCTATGGAGTAGAGTCCACCTTGAAAAGGAAATAGTCATTCAGTTGGACAAGGAGTTCCCTCCCCGTGAATTTTATGGAATCATAAGTTTCATTTATTTGTCATCAAGAGTTCGCAACTGGACCATATTTGAGCCAGACGAATGAAATCCATTCGCCCACTGCATATTTCTTTGCAATTCGTTCTAATATATTCTCCTCTGTCCCTAGTTTTTTCAAATGTTCGCTTCCTTCAGTTTTTTAGGTCAAAATGTTTTTACGTATTTTTCACATGTTTGTAATTTTCTATCCATAATTTTTAAAGAAAGTGGAATTTTTACCGACTTATTTTGGAAGACGGATTGCTCAATGAAAGACTCAGAATTTTCAAGCCACGATGATGTTACACTCTGTAATGCATAATGCACCATCTGAGATAGAGAGTACATTGCAGTTTTAGCATTTTAGTTCGCTTTTATTGCCAAGTGTTACGCCAATGGGTATTTTGCTTGTAAATATTGAAATACGAGTATGTACACCTTTGTTACTTCAAACTGTCATTTTAAATGATTTCCTTGAAGAGGGGTGACACATGTCGGAGAAAATTCAAACATATTTGTGACTTACAACTTTTGTGTACTTAGTTTGTGGTTAACCACAAGTTTTATTTTTCGTCTCAAATTATTAGGTTGATTAATCCACGTAGGATAAGACAGCCGCGACATGTAGCACGCATGACAAGAATGAGATTACATAAAATGCTTGTCAGGAAGTAGTGTCGAAATTATAACACAAAAATGTATCTTTGAGAGATACATTGTAAAGTCTTACGTTGCAGCATGGTTCGCCTGCAGTATAAGATCCTAGATGGCCTGAACGTTCTCCAGTACTTCACGACGAGAGATTGGAAATTCCACATCTCTAATTTCTGGTCTCTACGAACAAAACTGAACGCCACGGACAGCAAGATATTCTACTTCAACTATGAGGATGTTGATAACGATGAGTTCATTGCAAATTCGGTGCTGGGAGCGAGACAGTACTGCCTCAAGGAACCGCTCAGCTCGCTTCCACGTTGTAGAAGAAACCTCAAGATGTAAGTACTTTCTTTGTGACAGAAAGAAGTACTCGTATCCATTTCAATACTGAAAAGAGAGAAAGAATAATCATGGGGACATTCCAGGACGAAAGCGATATGAACGTAGAATTTATCCAGGGCCAGAGCCTTTGTTAAAGGAAAAACATCTTGATTCACGTTGGGTGGTATATTTTGTGAAATAGCTATGCGAGACAGTGGGAGTTTTATGTAGCGTTACATTGTATAATTTGGTAACATCCACGGCTAGGGGTTTAATTCAGATTAACCTTAATCGGAATGTCTGCATGAGAAACATGAACTTGGAAAACATCTTAGCATTTGCTTAAAGACAAAGGGAAACTAGAAATCCTATGCAGAGATGGCGGTAGCAGGACCGATCGAATTCATACTGATTGCATTCCAGTAGTCAGAAAAAAAGCCGATCCCAGTGGCCGTGCGGTCTAAGGCGTGGGTCTGCGGCCGCTCGCTTACTAGGATTGTGGGTTCGAATCCCACCGGGGGCATGGATGTCTGTCTCTTGTGAGTGTTGTGTGTTGTCAGGTAGAGGTCTCTGTGTCGGGCTGGTCACTCGTCCAGAGGAGTCCTACCGACTGTGCTGTGACTAAAGTGTGTGATCGTGAAGCGTCGACAAATGACGAAGCCTAGGCCTCCAAGGGGCTGTCGAGCCATAGGAAAGGAAAGTCAGAAAAAAAAAAAGAAAGAATGTGGAAGTCTCGTAAGTTTTCCTTAATACGTGGGCCGGTGCTTTGTTGCCGTAAGAGACATAACACAACGCACTGATCATAACAGTGCATTGGTTCTGAACTGGGCAAGTAAACAACAGCAGAGGGTTTCATGAATAAACACTAACTTTTAAACCTGATGTTTATATACATCACCTAACATTTACTTCCTACTTCACAAAAAATAAAATGTGTCCATTACAAAAACCAACATTTTAATGTTGTATGCGTAAATGGCATTTGTTTATTGTAAGAATTACGTAGCCGGAGTAATGTAGCCGGTATAGCGAATGGCTACGGGCTGGACGGTCCGGGGTTCGAATTCTGGTAAGGGGGAAGAGATTTTTCTCTTCTCCAAAACGTCCAGACCGCCTCTGGGGCCCACCCACCCTCATATTCAATGGGTACCAGGGTATTTCTCGGGCCTAAAGCGGTAGAGGCGTCAAGTTAACCATTCTCATTTTGTGCCGTGGTTAAGAATGAGTGGAGCTATATCTCTGCTCCCCATATATTCCTTTATTCCTTGGACAGGAAAAACTTTTTGGAAGAATTATACGAAACAGGTAAGTATCTTGTGCAGGCAAAATGCAGTGTTTTTAATATTACAGGTAATGGTACGTATGGATTTAAATGGTTAATAATGTTACCATACTGATTAATTAAAAATGGGATGTGTTTGTGTGTGTGTGTGTGTGTGTGTGTGTGTGTGTGTCTATTTGCAAAACTCAGAAGGAAATCTTGAAGAGTGCTTGCCAATCTTCATTCCAATTTTCATTCCTTCTGCTGTCTAGTAATAATGAAAATAATAATCGACTTTAGAGCTGCCAACATACCCGATTGAAGAAAATAAGCGTTAGGAGTTCTATTTGAAACTCTTTTTTCTTATATAATCATACAGAAGAAGAAGTCACAGTGCTTATGTTCACAGCCTGTATGTCGTGGACCGAGTGTGGAGCGCAGTCTTCTACTTGTTCCTCGCCTGGCTCATTTTCTGCTGCTTAGAAACTGCGCGTGATCTACTGGATTTGAGCACAGATTTCCTCAAGAATGTACCAGTGGTGCGAAATTTTGTTCCAGTCAGCAATATGTAACAGCTGCTACGCTCACAGAGTTGCTTAATGAAGAGTCAATGGCACGGCATTTTGTGGCACTCAGCGATACGTAACAGCTGCTAGTATGATCACATACTATCTTACAACGTGCCAGTTGTGTGACCTTTCATGGCTTTTAGAAATGTTTAACAGCTGCTGATATTATCACAGAGTGCCTGATAACGTGCCAATGGCACGCATTTTGTGGCACTCAGCGATACGTAACAGCTGCTGGTATGATCACATACTGTCTTACAACGTGCCAGTTGTGTGACCTTTCATGGATTTTAGCAATGTTTAACAGCTGCTGATATTATCACAGAGTGCCTGATAACCTGCCAATGGCACGCATTTTGTGGCACTCAGCGATACGTAACAGCTGCTGGTATGATCACATACTGTCTTACAACGTGCCAGTTGTGTGACCTTTCATGGCTTTTAGAAATGTTTAACAGCTGCTGATATTATCACAGAGTGCCTGATAACGTGCCGATGGCACGCATTTTGTGGCACTCAGCGATACGTAACAGCTGCTGGTATGATCACATACTATCTTACAACGTGCAGTTGTGTGACCTTTCATGGCTTTAGAAATGTTTAACAGCTGCTGATATTATCACAGAGTGCTGATAAGTGCCAATGGCACGCATTTTGTGGCACTCAGCGATACGTAACAGCTGCTGGTATGATCACATACTGTCTTAAAACGTGCCAGTTGTGTGACCTTTCATGGATTTTAGCAATGTTTAACAGCTGCTGATATTATCACAGAGTGCCTGATAACGTGCCAATGGCGCGACATTTTGTGACATTCAGCAAGTTTAACAGATACCTGAATATGTGCCAGTAGTACGACGCCACAAGAACGAGCGACGTTCATTCCAGAGACAGACGCTGTGTTAAGGTGGTCTCGGGCCCACAGAAGGCCAGATACTCCTTGAATCTGTAGACCTTATCTGGTGTCAAGAATTAAGGAAGAGCCAGGAGTAAGAACGTGTATCTTCTCTTGCTTTACGTGTCGACATTAAATGCTTTTATTGTGTGTGATTCTTGTAGCGAGCAATGGCTTAGAGTCTTATTACATATTTTATGTACTGTGTATTTAGATATTTGCTTTGGGTTAATAATACTGACTATGAAATCCGTTACAGTCATATCCATCATCATGGGCTGGGTTATTTACTCTCATTTTAAGTATAAAACTCACAATATATTTGTATATTATAATTTGTATGTGTATTCATACATAACCAACAGGTCAATAAGTGGTGATGCTGTAAGCTTTGCTTCTTTTTATTTTTTGTTGTTCCTGTTGCTGCAGTTCGATTCGGGCCTTGATCTTTCCTACGTAGAGGTTTCCTAAACCTTATTAAGACGGAGGGAGGAACCCCACTTTTTCATCTCTCCCATGCGTGCTATGTGCCTAACCCATATAATCCTTCTTAGTTTTATTTCTTTAGTACTACATGAGCAGTAAAAATTATGATGCTCCTTATTACATATTTTTCTCCATATTCCTGTCACATTCTCCCTGTTAGGTCCAAAAATTCTCAGCACATTGTTGAACAGTGTCTAGGTGACAGTGACTGGGATGAAGTATTTGAACACATTTTACATCGAGATAAAAATGAAATATTCCAACATTGAAAGATTAGCCAAGAAATAGGAGATGAAATATCTAGCAATTACCTAGGGCAATTTAAAACAGCTTAAAAAATTCAGCTACTTTCCATTTTTAATCCTTTAATTAAAGTACACCATCATTAACATTAAGAAAATACAAACACTTTGCCAAAATAGTGTAATAATTCTAGCAATAAGTAGCAATTATGTCCTTAAATCCACACTTCAAATTTACATAAAAATGCTGCTTGTCATGTAACTGCTCTGATATTGTGTCTCCTCCTTCCAATTTGTGATCCAGTTGATGAATTTTCATTCCTCTCCATCACAGTCACCAAAACATTTCTCACTCTTAGCTCCTTTCATTTTAAGACGCAATAATTACACGTATAAAATAAGCCTGCGTGTTTTCTAACAGTGAAGGCCACTAGCGTATAAACTGGTTTCGCCCTCGTAGCATCTTTACGACACTCATTAATATTCGCGTTACTTTCGTGTTTTTACCACACCAAACACCTCACAAGAAACGCAGGGCTTTGGGTGTTTTTGGCCCTGAACTCACCAGATTGTATAGAGGAGTGATGAAAATACAAAATAAATGTGAAATGAAAAATGCTCACAGAATGCTGGTACAAGTTTAATTTATTTTGCTTAATTTAAGAATGCTCTTAATAACTGTGTTTATAGCATCAAATGATAGGACGATTAGTGAATAATGGATTGAAAACGAAAGTGTTGATTTTGGGTTGTGAACGTCCTGTGTTCTGACAGAAAATTGCTAGATTTTTGGAGGAATCTGCTACCTCCATATTCATCACTCTTCAGCCCTGAAGATCAAGACAGTAGGTCCCTCCAAAATGTTCTCACCTGTCTAGCAGACCACTGGGTGTGGCATCCCAGAAGACAGTAGCTACTCTTCAAAGCCTTTGCCCTATGAAACTCAGATTTCACAGAATTATTATTTATTGACTTTTTTCCCCCTTCTTCCTGTACCATTTTTATTTCTTGATTGCCGCCCTTCTTTTCCTTCCGTTCTTTTTATGTATTTCTGTCTAGTTAGTTAGTTAGTCCCCATGTCGCTCCAATCGCGGAGCATTGGGGGCCTCCTTTCGGAGGTTTCTATGGTCATGTGCGTTGATGTAGCGGGTGACCAGCCCACTGACCGCACAAGTTCCACTCAATTCTGATGTGACTGCCAGAGCCATCTGGCAGGCAGTCAGGAGACTTGGGTGAGAAATGGTCGCGTCGCTGAATTTTGCCGACGGGCACTACTAGTTCTATTCATGCCCGTAGGGTTCTTTTACATGCCGTAAATGTACGACATGGGACCGACGGCTTTAGTTCCCCTCCGAAGGAAGTGGTGCTCCGGATTTTCATCACCCTTAAAAATCCATCGCCTTCGGTCGGTGACGAGCACGCTAACCACTAGTCCACCGAGGGCGACATTTCTGTCTGCATGACTGTATTTATTTCTTCCTTGACATGTTTGTGACTTTTCATCTTTGTTCCATTTCTCTGTTTCTTTCGTTCTTTCTGTCGTATTTTCTTTTTAGTTTCTTTTTTATTCTCTCAATTTTTAATATGTTAACAGCGGGACACAAGCTTACGACGGCGGTAAATAGCCATCAGACTACACGGCGTTACAGCCCAGAAGACGGTTTATTCACACTAACAACGCTTTAGCATACAATTTGAAATCCTAACTATAGCAGAGAGCATGAAAACTACGACTGAACCAACTGACGGAGTTTCATGATAGGTCTAAGCAGTGGTCTGCAAAATTTTAATTGGAACGCTATGAACTAAATTTGGATTTTCGCGGAAACCCTTACAGTTAAAGTGTACTTTTGGGGTGCAAAAATAGAAGAAATTTAAAACGCAACATTTTTTAAATAAGTAAAATGTTTACACACACTTTTGAAAACAAAAATCTTGACTGGTGATTTACACTGAAAATTAACCCAGCACCGACTATGCACAAAAAGGAGGAAAACAAGAAACGCAATCAAGATTATTAAAATTACAATTTCTGCTTTTATTATATAGCTTGCGGAACCCCAGAGCTCTGCGGAACACAGTTTGAATACATCTGCCATAAGTCCGCAGCGATTGTCCCTGAGTCCAGTTATTACCAACTGCTTACCGAATTCCTAAGCTTCTGTTTCGTTCTGTATATTTATACAGTAGTCTTATAATTTGCGAGTTCATAACGCATCTTTTATCACACTAGTGCGATTCGCCCAATTCTTACAAACGAGTTGCTGACGAGAATTTTAGTTTTAACTTCGATTTTGAAATTCAGGCTTTTCCAAACTCGAACACTGGCAATTCCTATTGGAGATTTCCTTGTTTTATTCCTGCGTCTTACCGGAAAACATAAATTTCCACCAGCCTCATTTTATTTTCAAGAGGTCCGATTTTCCAACAATTTTGCTGGAAATATTTGAAAGTTTTATTTATGTTTACAAAACAAAGCACCTTCATATGCACATAATAACTTGTCGTTATATGATGTAGACAATATCCCAGACTACATAGCGTGGAAGGTAGGATGATCATTGTAAGATGAACTGGCAGGGCTTTGGAAGGAGAGAGTCGTGACATTTGCTTGGAGGGACTGCGAAAACCACGAGAAACATTTCTGTTTACCGGTGCCTCGGTCAAAATTCGAACCGGATACCTCCCGAACACACGGGTAGACGTTACCACTCTACTAGTCTGCTTGCTATTCTACCATTATGTATGTTACACAGCTTGTACTACCTACAAATAGGAGCAGAAGGTAACAGTAATTTGCGTCGTTATTGCAGTGTCCTTTACAGAAGGATGTTCCTCTAGATAACAGAATCGTTTAGTGCAGATTGATATACTATCAAGTTCAGTGTTTCATTACTTCATGCCATTTTATTCTAGTAGCTGTCTTTCTAGAATTTTCCAGGCTAGTGAGGTTTTTTATTTTGAAGTAATTTGTTTTTACAAATGTCCCGTTGTGATTCCAACTGGCATTATACTAATTACAACAACGGAATAATTGCCGAAGATTTGGAAGGGCATTGTCGTATCAACAAGAACTGACAAAAATTAGTTTCACTCAAAGAAGAAAGTCAACGTCTGTTCTGAAGTCGGCATTGCTGTTCTCGTTGCCCCACACTACAGTCTATCAGGTCGTTCCACCAGTAATTACTTCCGTCTCTCCTTCAAATTTTCCACGTTCTTCAAGTATATGACCTTGGTCTGAAGGTCTTTTCTTTCTATACCATAAACTCTAAAACTCGCTTTTGTCTCTGCCTTTTTTTTTTAACTGGATCTGGAGCAATCCTCGCCGCCGAAGAAAGAATGGATTGCGTCTCAGGTCATTTAGCTACAATGTTTCAACTTAATTAGCCTGTACATCAGACAAACATACAATACTCCCATAGGATTTATTTAGCTAATATCATTGAGATAAATGGCAGTGTACTTACATGCTCAGTCCTCCCAATAGTGGTGTACGCCTTCTTTTGGAATTCCCTAATCAACAATGAATCTGAAACGTACTTTTCTTCTCTAGCGGTTAGTTTTCCTGTCTCTTATTTGCGAGGTCCCGCTTTCAACTCTCAGCCTGGAGACCGGATATCCTGACTGGAGTTGCCTTTGGTTTTCCGCAGCCCCTCCTGACAAATACCAGCGTAGTATCTAAGATTTGTCGACAACCGCTTCTGTCCACATCTTTCCCCATTTATTATTTACCAATCCCGTATCTTTCGAATTATAATCCGAGCTGCTTCCGTTGGTGGTTTACGACTTATCAGTGTTTGAAGCTATATAGTCTAATTATAGAATGGTCCATGAATGATAAATTGAAATATTTGAAAGGAAGCAATTGTGATCTCATCGAGGTATCACAGCATTTGTCTATAGCTACTGAGGAATACTACTAAAGCCTCCGTTAGGACAGCCGATAATCAAGGCTTTGTCTATAGCGACTGAGGAATACTACTAAAGCCTCTGTTACGACAGCCGATGATCAGGGCGTTGTCTATAGCGACTGAGGAATACTACTAAAGCCTCCGTTAGGACAGCCGATAATCAGGGCGTTGTCTATAGCGACTGAGGAATACTACTAAAGCCTCCGTTAGGACAACCGATAATCAGGGCTTTGTCTATAGCGACTGAGGAATACTACTAAAGCCTCCGTTAGGACAGCCGATAATCAGGGCTTTGTCTATAGCGACTGAGGAATACTACTAAAGCCTCCGTTAGTACAGCCGATAATCAGGGCGTTGTCTATAGCGACTGAGGAATACTACTAAAGCCTCCGTTAGGACAGCCGATAATCAGGGCGTTGTCTATAGCGACTGAGGAATACTACTAAAGCCTCCGTTACGACAGCCGATAATCAGGGCGTTGTCTATAGCGACTGAGGAATACTACTAAAGCCTCCGTTAGGACAGCCAATAATCAGGGCGTTGTCTATAGCGACTGAGGAATACTACTAAAGCCTCCGTTAGTACAGCCGATAATCAGGGCGTTGTCTATAGCGACTGAGGAATACTACTAAAGCCTCCGTTAGGACAGCCGGTAATCAGGGCGAGATTCGAAGCAGGCATATCTGAAATCTGAGCCTACAGCCTTACCTCCACACTCACCTGTTCGGCAATCTGAACTGCTAGTGTTGTCATTAAACAAGAACAAATCAAGACGAAACTCGCGCACTCGTAACATTGCAAGGTTACAGGCCTACGCCTTACGCGTGGACTCAGAGTGTTATTCGACACGGTGAAAGCCACATCAGTGTGACCCGATCGGACAGGTGCGTATACATGCTGTGTGCTTACCGCAAGTAATCATAATAAGCGTATCAATATTTATGTTGGCTCCTCTCACTTTTCCATAACATCTGCGGATTTATAGCAGTACATGCAGTATAGCTGATACAATTATTTCAAGGCATTCATGACAGTATTAAACTATGACAAGTAGTCAAACCTAGTGATTTTTGTATCGATGATGATAACTACGCATTGTTTAGTTCGTTACGCTCCCATCGGACAAAATTGTTATTATCATTATCATCATTACGATGTACCTTGCGGTCAAAAGCGTGTATTCTTTTCTGCCTCTCGAAACCTGGGACGGCGGATCCGAGTCACCCTCCGGACATTGGTGCATGCATGTTTTCTCTATAAGTAGAGGCCTTTTGATTGGCCAAATATGTGTGTAAGGAATCCAAATGTACATACTTCTAAATGGTTCAGAAACTGGAACGTTAATTTTGAATTTGAATAGGCCACGGGCCCTAATTCGTAAAAGATTATTATTATTATTATTATTATTATTATTATTACTGCTTTATAATAGGCAATTGTGCTGTTAATCCTTCACGTTAATAAATACCTATTGAAATCAATTGAATTATTTCTGTTATTGTCAGTTTTGTTAATAACTGTCGCCAGCTCACTAAAGTTTCAAAATAATGCAAAAATACACGTGCACTTGTGTTTATGGAAAACACATTCATCACTTAAAACGCGTCTTCTAACTCTGCTGAAGTAAAAAAATATAATTTGTCTGAACACAAAATATTCAGAAGGCTGCAATAAGTGAGAGAAATAGGATATCATGTAACGAGGTTCCCTACGGTCTTTTTCCATAACAAGGATGTGTGTAACTTGTGGAGGATCGATGGAGGAAGTGTGTGTGTGTGCGCTCAAGGGTCCTACTTTGAAGGTGATTAGGTAAGCGTTGCCGTATGTCCTACCATTACAGTGCAATACCACCATTCCGGGAACTTTTTGACTGCCCCTCGTATAATGTTATTATGGTAGCTCAGTCAGGAAAGTTGCAAAGACCAGAATTGATGAGGGAAACAAGAAAAGCCTATAAGATTTGATGAGGCAGTATTTTGGACAGTGGTCACTAGAACAAACATACAGTGAAACTAAGAAGGAATAAGACGCATATTACTTTCAGTGGGGATATTTGTAATTGGTATGCAACTGGCTGAAGACTTTCTTCATTCGGACACTGCTATGGTTACTTCTTCTTATAAATAGTTGTTTGGGAATTTAGTTTATTTTACAAAATTTTTAATTTGGTACTTCGGTTTTGTTTTTCCTTGCATCCTGAATATGTGAAAAGGTTTTAGACTCTAAACCTAGTTGTTGGTGCTTTCTTTCTAAACGTGCATTGAAATTACCAGTCACTTATACGTTTATAGAGTAATACTGAGCTTTTGTTTTGTCACTGCAGTCTTTGAATAGCGTCCTATACCGATACATAACAACAACAAGTGTTGTTAATATTACATGCTCTTTGTAACAGCCGATTACTTCCTTATTGCGTGCACCTTAACGCAGTAAACATGTCAGGCCAATCTATATTTGCTACCCACGTGCAGGCTGAAGGTTACACACTACACAGAGATTCTATATTTGTCCTCTCTTCCCTTATTATTTCTTTCTCTGTCTGCCCATTGCTTTCTTCCCTCCCTTATCCCTTTATTCCTTTCCTTGTTTCTTCCTACTGCATTTCACTAACTACCTCCTTTCAACGTTCCATTCCTTCCTCTTTTTCTCCTTTATTTTTCTGTCATGCTTGTTTTTCTTTCGTCCTTCCTTTCCTGCTTTGTCTTTTTCTTTGCTCATTTTACTCCATTCTTTTACCCATTCTCTTTTTATTAAATTCCCTTTTTTCAGGGGCAAGAGTTTTTTTTCTTCTACAAAACAATCCTGTCCTGCTCTGTGATCCACCAAGGTTTTGGTTCAATGGGTGCCGGGTTCTTTCCCGGAGTAAAGCCGCCGGGGCGTGAATTGTCCACTAACCTCCATTTAGTGATTAGAGTAGGAATGAGTGGAGCTATACGTCTCTTGTATCTGTATGATTTCATGGCCTGGACAGGGACAACTTTAATTGTTTGACCTTTTACAGCATGTACCGACAAAATGCCAGCCGCATTCTCGGCACTCTGTTAGCAGCCTTCCTATTCCGACTCAAACCGAAATTCTCGGCAGAATGGTTAGCAACTTGCTCCGTTTCGAGTTGCCGGGTTCAATCTTAACCCGGAGACAATCAAGCATGAGAGTTTACGTGATCTTCTTCAGTCACTCGAGCCAAATGCCAGGATAATACCTCCACGTACGTTACAACCGCTTCTTTCCACATCCTTTCAAATCCACCATTCATCAACCATCCTATAATTCAACATTATTTCGTCTGAGACCCTGACAGCGCTTAACCAATAAATGTCCAAATATATTTCGAATCAGATTTCGTTCTGCACCAGTTAATGTAAGTCTGTATGCATTGCATCTTCAGCCCACATTATATATATATATATATATATATATTCTCCGAACACTCTTCAAACAGTCGATTACATACCTTGTCGCCGTGCAGGGTGATGAAGCTGCGACGCTCTAGACCAATGGTTCCCAAAGTGTGCTTAGCGCATCCCAAGGGTTCCGCGACCAGTTCCCAGGAATCCGTGGATACATTTCTGTGATGGCTACTTTGAAGTTTACTTACTTTTTAAATTAAAGGAATAATGTCTTTAAAAATAATCGAGAATCTTCTTTAATTGGCTATATGTTTATTTCGTATGACCTTTGGAAAATCTAATTAAGAAACTTCCTGTACCTACGAAACGAGAGACAATCATTTTAATTAAGTTAAAATCACGCAATGCATTGTTACGTATGCTACTTCTACGTATTGTTATCTATCTAAAATCAGTTGTGAGATATAAATTTTTAATTTTGGATACCTATCATCCAAACACTCTATATTTACGTGAGAAAGCATGTGAAGATCCGTGGTTATTTTTCGAAGCCAAAAGGGGTCTGCGAGCAAACAAGTTTGAAAAACTCAACGGGGACACAGAATATCCTGACTGATGCTTTTCGTGATTTTGCTCAGTTCCTGAAGGTAATGGGGGGGATAGTATCTCAAATTAGACCAAGACCGCTCTCTTTCACTCTTTTACCAGTTCGTCACTTACCGGTCATCCTACAGCCGACGTTATATAATCTGACGTGCTGACGGCGTCTTTAATGAACCATCGTCTTAATCTTCACTACCATCGATATCAACACAAAAACACTTACTGCTTGCGAAGTGCTGATTAGTGTTTACTAAGAAGATGTCCTCGAGAGGTCTCATGTCCTGGCACATTTTACCTCTCGCACCCTGGTCACGTGCGGACACACATCGCAACAAAGTTGTCGACCCTGATGCTCATTGCTGTTCACTGCTGGACACACCACATCGGCCTGGGCCGTGACTCAGTAGCTTCCGTCGCGCTATATTTGCGAACTGCGTAAATGTTAGCATTAAATAATTTGTGCACTAAGTGATTTGTAATTATTCCTAGCCTAGAAGTAAATGCAAAAGATAAATTTTCCCTTTGCTTAATTAAGCAACACACCATGAAGTCATATGGAGGAATGGGGATAAACTCCAATTACTCTTCTGCAATAGACTGAAATAAGTGGTAAGCTTCATGCCACGGCCGCTTTATTCGAGATAAAACCTCCGAGATCCATTAGATAACAGGCTGCGTAGGCCTCAGAGCTGTTGCAGATGTTCTCAGAGTGCAGGAATCCCTTTCTGCTGTAGGAAGTCGTACTAAGTCCATAGCCTACCTAGCCACTCTATCCAATGAGCTAATCACACTCCTTCTAACAGACAGGCGGAAAGAGGAAAAGTTAAATGTTCTAGTTTAGGACACGCGGTGGCACAGTTGGATGAGGTAGTATGCTACAAGCCGGAACGTCGCGGGTTCGATTCCCGATGGTTTCATTGGAATTTTTCATTAACAATCCTTTCGGTCGACTCAGCCTCTAACAGCAATGAGTACAAGGAATATTTCCTGGAGGCTGACAGCCTTACTACCTTCATGCGCCGATTGTCTAGAAATCTAGGAGCCTCAACCTCGTTGAACCCTAAGGGTTTGTCCAGGCCTGTAATAGGATTGCTTAACGCCATGTGTGTAACCGTTTACTTACAGAAAGCCGCTCCTACACTGTAGTTAGTAGGCATGTCAATCGCCTATCTGAGTACCAAATTCCACAAGCCTAGCTCCATTCGTTTATAAGTTACTGACGTCAAACCGAAAATCAAAGAAAATTTTCGCTTGCCCGTCATATTACGTGTATTACTTATTCTACTTTCTAAAAAGACAATACTTTAAAGTATTTCAATATTTTCCAGTATCTCTTATGATACATCACTTCGGGATCTAAAATTACGTATTTCTCTCAAGTCACAAGTTCTCACATCCACCATGTTGCTATTTCATGTTGTAGGAAATTAGTATTTTTACCAAATTTTGTAAAAATAGGCGCAATGACTTAAAATATGAACACAGAGGCAGCATGGTAATCTCAGACAACTAGTTTTCTATTCCTTTATATGAAGGAAAGTAAGATAAATGTATTTCCTACTTCACAGTAAACATACTGAATTTTCCTTACAAAGACCAAGAGGTTAATGGTTGTTGGGGAAAAGATAGTGGTTTTTTGTGAAAAAGATATGAAAAATACAAATAGAGTAAGCACACTGTGTGGACGAAATGAGCCGGTAGTACTTTTATTCGACGAGGAAAAGAGACTTTTATAAACTCCAATCAAATAAAAGAATTGTTTACAATGCCAAGACATGACTAGGCTAACGGCTTAGCGTTCAAGGACTCTTTCGATTTCCCCGAAGAGTCCAGATCGGCTCTGTGGCCCACCCAGTTACCTATCCAAATTTTACCAGCAACTCTATGTCCGGGGGTGAAGCAGCCGGAGAATGAAGCTCACCACTCACCTCTATCTAGTGCCGCGGTTAAAAATGTGTGGAGCTATGCTTCCACTTCACCGTATATCCTCATGCCATGCACAGTGACATCTGGCAAATATTTTACCAGAAAATATTTGCTGAAGGCGTGTTCTACGATTGCAGTGCTTTGAATGTGTTTATGTAGGCATGTGTGTGAAAGCATCGAAGGCCACCCACAGGTACGACGTTAGATGCTACATGGTGTCGTGACACGTGTTCTGATTCCTAACGGCCCAGTGATATTAACTTCTCGGAAAGACGATTGAGTATGCAGTGCTCTGCGATGTGACACTGTGGCATTTCAAAGAGAGCTACCAGCAGCCTTCTGGAGGGCGACAGGCACCCGCGAAATTTTGGTCCCTGTGTACCAAACTACACGGCGATACGTGTCAGAAGATAGTAACTTTAATATTAACTGCTGTGAAAGTCTCGGATATAACTGAGACGATAGAGAATGGGAAGAGTTTTTGTCTATATCCACATGTAGGCCTATACATGTCTATTTATTTATTTATTTATCTGCCTATCTATCTGGCTGTCTGTCTTAAAGTAAAGTAATTTGTCACAGTGAAAGCCATGAAGTCATATGGAAGAGTGGAGGTAGAGTTCCTCTCATTTTTAACCTCGAAACTACATAAAAGTGAGTTATAAGTTTTACGCCCAGGCCGCTTTACTTCGAAAAAAACTTTCGCGTTACCCATTTAATAGCAGGCTGGGTAGAAATCAAAGGCGGGAATCAAATTAAAATGTATTGCTTTTTAACTCTTAGTGTAATAACTATACTGACTGAGCTAGCCGTGTTTATATTTATTTTTGTGGCTAATTTGTGAAGCCATTAGGAGCCCAGACTGTAAAACGTCGAGTGATAGGATGGTAAGTGAAATATTGCAAGGGTTGCGGACTTCAAACTGCCCAATACGACTTTCTCTTCCTAGCCGTCCGTCATGCAGATCTCCAGTAACAAATCACATCAAAATCCGTTCAGCAATTTCGGAGACGGAATATATTTATATGAATATACCATAGTCGCTGTATATGCCTTCTCTGGCTGCAAAGAAACTAATTTTTGGCTAGACATGTTGAATACGGGCACGCGGTGGCGCAGTTGGTTGAGGCACTGCGCTACAAGCCGGAACGTCGCGGGTTCGATTCCCGATGATGTCACTGGAATTTTTCATTGACATAATCGTTTCGGTCGCACTATGGCCCTGGGGTCGACTCAGCCTCTAACAGAAATGAATACCAGGAATCTTTCCTGGGGGCTAAAGGCGGCCAGTGCCTAGGGCTGACAACCTTACCACCTTCATGTGCCTATTGTCTAGAAATCTGGGAGCCTCAACCTCCTGGAAACCTCAGGGCTTGTCCAGGCCTGTAATGGGATTGCTTTACCTTCGCTTTACATGTTGAATACAGACGGGCAATAAACTACGACTGATTTATTATGCGTTCAGTTTATTCAAATGCCCTTATAGATAAGTGGATCCATATGCAATGGTGTAAATAAAGTCCTCCCAGACCTAGTGACACTAAGGGACCCCTGGGTCTAGTGGCCCCAAACCTACAGAATACTAAAATCTCTTGTGGGTTCTTTCTGAATGGATTCCGTTCTTTTGACAGAAGGCCCATTATTTTATCCTGTTATGATATCAAGGTGTACTTTCGATAGTTACAGGAGGGCTCCCACTGTTTACCTACGCTAATCTGCATATGTATAGTCTGGTGTTTATGCTGAAGTAGAGTCTGTTCCTCTGCAGCACACACCTGAACATTATCTTGCTTTCCAAACGACGCGATGGGGGTCGAATCCTGGACCCTGTGGAGCTACTGCTTGGTTCTGCTGCTAGGTGTCGCTTGCTACTTCCTCTCCGGTTGGTTCCGGTCTGTCTGCTTCGTTCTGCAACTGCCAGGACCTCCCGTTGTACCGCTGCTGGGAAATGCTCTATTGATCTCCAACCACCAGAGTGAGTTTCAGTGATCAGCTCACTTTAATAGCTGTAATAATAGCACACAGGGCTCCAAGTGCCAAAATGTATCTCGTTGTTCAGCACCCGAGCGTTGTTTGCTGCTGTCGACTGCTTCTGCCACGTCCCTGCATTCATGCACGTGTTGAGCATTGCAAGTCTACGATGACAGCATTAGTTTCACGATAATGAAGGACTCAATCGCCGTCCATCGCAACTAGTTTTTTTTTCTATGGCTCGACAGCCCCCAGGGGCTTAGGCCTCCTCGTTTTTCGAGGCTTCACGATCACACTTATTAGACACACCACACTCGGTAGGACTCCTCTGGACGAGGGACCAGCTCGTCGCAAGACCTCTACCTGACAACACACAACACTCTCAAGAGACAAACATCCGTGCCCCCGGTGGGATTCGAACCCACAATCCTAGTAAGCGAGCGGCCGCAGACCCACACCTTAGACCGCACGGCCACTGGGATCGACCCATCGCAACTAGTATGTTATACTATTTAATTTGGCAACATGTTTCAACCTAAAATTGTCATCTTCAGGCCAGTAGTATGAAATTCATACAAAGTACTGTAAACGATTGTGTTAAAAGATATTAATAATTGAGATTACCATTTTACATTCAGACCAAATACGTATTGCTCGGCCGTGCCATGGTTCAGGCATTTAGTTGCCGGTCTATCACCGTGGAGGACCGGGTTGGATCCCGGCTCGGTCCGTGTAGGATTTGTGGTGGACGAAGTGGCACTGGGACAGTTTTTTCTCCGAGTACTTCGGTTTTCCTCTGTCAATTTCATTCCACCGGTGCTCCATTACAATGGAAAAGCAGAAAAAACCTCATCATCTTCATAATCTTCCTCATAGGGTTGCACAATAAGCCTTCATGGCTGCGGTGCGTCCGTAGCATCTGCTGCCGGGCCCTTCAATAAAAAAAATTACATATTGCTCCGTCAAATTTGTTATGATAAAAGTTAAAATAATTAGAATGTGGTTAAAAGAGGATTCGTAAGCTATGCCACTCTATTTTGATGTAGTAGAAGAATATGCAGCAGCAGATCGTCAATGGAAGGTCTCCTTGTAGGCCTTGTTAATCCTTGTAGCTGTTATCTGATTTCCTTTTTTTCTTTTTTCTTGTTTTGGATAGATGGTTAAATACGTTGATTTCCCAGTTATTTACGAAGTGAAAAATCCGGTGCACAAATGTGCTATCCGTCGTTACTCTTCGAGCGATACACTTTCAGATACAGTTTCACGAATAAAATGTATTTTGTTGCATAGGGTTGATAGAACTGGGTGAAACAGCTTATAAGGAGTATGGCCCGATGTTCCGTGTGTGGCTCACGGTAGTACCAACCGTCGTCCTTCTGCAACCAGAACACGTGCAGGTAGGTGAGAAGCAAATATCTGGATCACCTTGCAGCAAGCGAAGTTTTCCGTGTCGTTACACGGGCATGGATTCTTGTTAAGAAAGATAATAAATAAATAAATAGTTTATTTAAAATCGATTTCATTCTTATGACTCCATCTACACCTATAGCTCCAGACCTGGTTTCTTCTCTTGGGTACTTCTTTGAAAGTAAATTAATATTTTCTATAATACGTTTTAGCAGAGGCACGTATTTAAATAATCGAAACCCATACGAGGCTTAAGGACAGTTCTTGAATGAAGTCTGAAATGTTGCAGGTCATCTTAGCGAGTCAGGAAAACACCGACAAGCTGTATTTCTACAAATTGCTGCATAATTTGCTTGGGAAAGGCCTGGTCACAAGCAGTGGTAAGTTCAGACAAGATTTAAGCTTTCCTGTAAATTTTGGTAACCTGCGTCTCTCATTGACCCATACACCTAACTAAATATTCACCACATTTATAAAAAGTTTCTGTATTTCTTTATGCTTTTATATGAAATGGTATTAAATCAAAATAAATAACAACAAATAACTTATAAATAATTAAACCATAAACAATAATAAACAGCTAATTAATGAATAATTAGGAAATAATAACAGTAAATATTTTTATTATTAGCAGTAGATATGGGTGAAATATGCAGATGACCTTGTGCTACTGGCTAGGGAAGAAAACGTGCTACAGGGCATGATTGATAGACTAATTGAAATTGGAAGATGCTATGGAATGGAAATGAATGTGGAAAGAACTTAGGTAATGAGAATCCCAAGGCAACCATCCCCAATAAAAATTATGATAGATCAAAAACAATTGGAGAATGTGGAATATTTCAATTATTTAGGCAGCATGATAACAAATGATGCAAGGTGTACACGTGAAATTAAATCCAGAATTGCCATGGCAAAAGCAGCATTAAACAAGAAGAAGAATCTTTTCACCAGCAAACTGCACTTAAATTTAAGGAAGAAACTAGTAAAGTTCTATATTTGGAGCATAGCTTTGTATGGTGCTGAAACGTGGACACTTCGGAAAATGGATGAGAAGTATCTGGAATGTTTTGAAATTTTGTGCTGGAGAAGAATGGAGAAGATCAGTTGGACCGATCGTGTGAGAAATGAAGAAGTATTACACAGAGTCAAGGAGGAGAGGAATATCCTACATACAATAAAAAGAAGAAGGGCTAACTGAATTGGTCACATCTTGCGTAGAAACTGCCTTCTAAAACACATGATTGAAGGAAAGTTAGAAGGAAGGATAGAAATGACGGGAAGACGAGGGAGAAGACGTAAGTAGGTACTGGATGACCTTAAGGAACAGAGAAGATACTGGAAATTGAAAGAGGAACACTAGATCGCACTCAATGGAGAACTCGCTTTGGAAGAGGCTACGGACCTGTCGTAAGACAGACTACAGAATGAATGAGTAGATATAGAGGGACGATTCTAATAAGACAGAGTGATACAGTCTAGCTGTGATTATGCTACGTGCCTAGAGTGTGAAAGTTCAGGCACTTTGGGGAATACATATGAAGTTCAATTTGAGCTTAACGTAAATCGGAAATAATGAAAAATTCAGTACAAAACTTCAACCTAGGCTTCCCACTTACAACAATTCTTAACAAAATCAGTTTAATATTTCTTTGTTTTATTTTTTTGTTATTTTTCCGATTTTTGCTTCTCCTTTACATATTTCCTTTTCCCATTCTTTTTCCTTTCGTCTTAACTTACTTTATTTTCCTTCCACTTTATCTCGGCAACTTTCTCTTTTACATTCAGCACTTCACCTGCTTACCTGCTTAATGTGTCTTCCTTTTTCGATTCTTCCTCCCGTTTCCTAATCTTAATTCCTTATTTGATTTCTCTCGTATTTCAGTATTCATCTTTTCCTTTGTTACTACCTGACTTCTGCCGAATTCTTTTTCCTATTTTATCCTTCACTTCCCTCTTTCTTCTCCTCACTCCCACTCCCTGTTATGGTTCTTCTTTTTGCCCGTGTACCTTTCCAACCTTCCTTCCATGCTCATTCCAACGAACAGTTTGGCCTAGTGGTAACGCTCTGGGCTAGTTTTCGGGAGGTGCCTGAACAGAATCTCGGCGATTCGAACCAAGGCTTTCCTCGTCTTTCTGAGTCCGCTCAGACCAAGGCCTGGATATTACCATTATTAGGCCACAACTGCTGTCTTCCAAATCTTTTTTCCTTTTATCACCCACCTTATTCGAGGCTATATTTTTCGATACTGACGGCGTCTTTAAATGGCGCGCACACACCACACACACATTTATTTCCTCTCCCAATATTCTTTGATTTCTGCGCTCGTACCAGCTACTGTACATTTGCTGTTTTGCAGGAGGGAAGTGGAGACATCACAGGCGTTTGATCCAGCCAATTTTCCATCTCAGCGTTTTGGAAGGCTTCGTACGGACTTTCCATGAGAGCGCTCGACATCTTGTGGCAAAACTGAATAACGAGGCGGATTTGAGTTCGATCAACATCACAATTCCCATAAACCAGTGCGTCCTGAATATTTTGCACGGTGAGGACATAGCGTGTTCTGCAGTTACTAATTTCCGTGAAAATTTGCAGGTAAACACCGAAAGATCACGAGTGCCGAAAACGGAAGTAAAAATATTCCGCGAGATTTGAAGTTGTCACGGATATGTCTCCTGTTGTGTGCCGCCGTCTAGTTTCGTAAATATACCAAACTATACGACGTCGCATTCCACAGAACAGTAACCTTCATTGATGTCTATATGTCCATCTCCACAGCGCTAGTGGCTTCTTCGCCTTACGAAATTTAAGTCTAATAGAACACCGTCATTTTCGAGTAGTCGCCTAGTAACAATTTCCTTTCTCGTGATATTATTTAGTATTGTTAATTCTTATAGATTCTTCTGAATACCTGATTAAAAGAAGACCGCCTACATGAAAATATTATTGATGAATACAACGATAATGCCAGATTGTCGGCCTGCCTCATGAATGTGGGGAAAAATAATTGTACAACGTAGTTGTAACATCCTCTCGGAAGACTGACCGCTCAATTCCGAGATGAAGTACGACGTTTCGGAAATATTATGTGACTGTTAAATCAGGGAGAAAGTATTGTTTTGGCCCGTGTCATGGCTCAGGCGGTTAGTCGTCGGCCTCTCACCGCGGAGGACCGGGTTGGATCCCGGGTCGGTCCATGTGGGATTTGGGGTGGACAAAGTGGCACTGGGACAGTTTTTTCTCCGAGTAATTCGGTTTTCCCCAGTCAATTTCATTCCACCGGTGCTCAATTACTTGTAAAAATGAAAAAAAATTGATCATCTTTCATCTACAACATAGGGTTGCACAAGAAGCCTTAAGGCTGCGGTGCGTCCGTAGCATCTGCTGCGGGGCCCTTCACCACACAAAAAAAAATATTGTTTTTATGTAATATATATCATGGAGACATTATCTTGAAGGGTCTACGACAGACGATGGTTGCTCATTTTTAAGGTTTTACTCTTATTTACCGTCAAAATTTCAATTATGTTATAAAAATGTTTGTTAGAAACCCTGAACATAATGTTCCCTTTCAGATGATAGGCCAGTATCGAACAGGCTGTTTGTTACTGGTATCGATCAGAAGTTGAAGCAACAAGTCAGTTAAGAGTTTTTTTAAGGGCCCCGCAGCAGATGCTACGGACGCATCGCAGCCTTGAAGGTTTATTGTGCAACACTGTGAGGAAGATAATGAAGATGATGAGGGGTTTTCAGCTTTTCTATTTTAATGGAGCACCGGTGGAATGAAATTGACATGGGAAAACCGAAGTACTTGGAGAAAAACTGTCCCAGTGCCACAATGTCCGCGACAAATCCCACGTGGCCTGACCTGTGATCGAACCCGATAAGAGGCCTTCAACTAACCGCCTGAGCCATGGCACGGCCCCAGTTAAGATTTAGGCAGTTGGTAAGTTAATCAGTCCGTTGGCCAGTTCATTAGCAATGTATATCTTGTCAGTGTGACGTCTCCAACCTCTGGTATTCACCTACATAAAAATGTCGGACGTCGCGGTCGAGCTTGTCTTTGGAAGATTCCGGGTTCAAATCTCGGCCAGGAGATCATGACTGGGCCCCTCAATATAAATTCCAGCTTAATTCCTTAACTTAGGGCAGGATCATTTCCCGTCACATAACTCCGAATTAATTACTTGTTAACAATCCAACCTCACGACGCCATGTAATCTGAAATGCTGTCTGCGTTGTCAAGTAACCACACATAAAATAAAGGTACAAATAAATAAAAACAAAACAAATCCTGTACTAATAATATTAATAATAATAATAACAATTGTTTCGTGTTTTCAGAGGCTGTTTTGGGGATTCCTGCGGCGTCTAAGGTCACCGACGTTTCAGATTCTCCTTTTCGACAGTAAGTGCCTTACTTAGCTATCTGTTCAAGTAAATGCGTGGATCTTCATCTCCATGCCTTCAATACGTGGCAACACTACTTTTATTTCCGGAGTAGATCTATGTGTCTCAAAAACAACAAATATCAAGAATTTAATTCGAGGGCGTTGGGGTGTTACAGAGGCAAGGTCGTAGCCCCATACCGATTGCTTCACCCATGGCTGCTATTGGATTGGGTTTATAGACTGACTGAGGTCGCGAAATGTGAGCTGCAGCACCAGCAGCGTATCATCCACTTCACCAGAAAGGTATTAAAAAAGAATTTTTTTCATCCGATTTTTCAGTAAAATGTTACTAAATTATTGAATTTTTTAGATTATCCACAGGAAGCGTCGATCCCAGTGGCCGCGCGGTCTGAGGCGTGGGTCTGCGGCCGCTCGCTTGCCGGGATTGTGGGTTCGAATCCCGCCGGTGGCATGGATGCCTGTCTCGTGTGAGTGTTGTGTTTTTTCAGGTAGAGGTCTCTGCGTCGGGCTGATCACTCGTCCAGAGGAGTCCTACCGAGTGTGGTGTGTCTGAGTGTGATCGTGAAGCCTCGATAATGAGGAGGCCCTGGCCCACTAGGGGCTGTTGCGCCATGGAAAAAAATCCACAGGAAGCTTTAGACTTCAGAAGCGCAAGACAGAGCACATGAATCAGAAATATACGTGTAAGATAGAACCACCACAATCAAACCCAGATATCTCCGGTTTGAGTGACTGTCCAGTAGAACCGAACAAGTGTTTCGCTTAATTACTGTATTGATAAGTAGCTCATTATAGGCGCTTCTTACGAAATGGAGGAGAATAATTATACTTCTTGCATTCCGCTGTGTTCATTAAAAATTAACAAGTGGAGAAGACGGCTTGCACTGTGTAACATAATATCAGCAACTAAGCCGTTTGTCACATTCTTATGAATGTCGGTATGGGAGCTCTGTACAAGAATTTGTCGAATGTACGTGAGTTACGTGGACATCGGCTCAGTGACGGTCGTATTTTACTTAGAGGCGTGAATAAATTTCTACCCTTAATTTCCATACCGCTTGAATTATTTTGGTGAAATTTGATACCGAGAGTACCCACATAATGCCGTTAAGTAAATGTTATGTGCCTTGAAAATGGGTGAAGTGAAGCCCTACTTTACGTAAGGCCGTAAATAAAATTTTGTCTCCATTTTTACGCTTGTATTCCTATGCGGTGTAAGGTGTCTACAGTAACTTAATAAGTGATTATGAGATATGCGAAAGTTGGCGGAGCGAATGCCATTCTCCGTTTGTGGACTCAAATTAATTTCTAGAGACATTTGCTTTCCTAATTAAATACGGCGTCAAATAGTCTAGCGTATAATTTTATTTGTGCTAATAACAAACCGAATTGTCGCCACAAGTTTTCCGCAATGATTGAACGTAGCATTTGCGTTGTTAATTTTAATGTTAGACATCCCGTTAGTATGTGTATACAAAGGCATATTTTACTCTTATCAATAGTGCAGTCACAAAACTTGCGACACGCAATCAGGCTACCGTTCAAAGAGACATCATCAGGCCTGTGACAGAAAACTATGAAAATCAAACTCCGTACATTTGATAAGAGGAAAAATTGCCATCCTTTTTTTTTTGTTAGCAATCCTGCGTCATATTTATTAGGTCCTGCTTTGAAATCTCGTCACGTGACTTGCAATTTTTGCCTTAAGGTTTTCTTGAAATTCTTCAGTCCTTCTAGTAAAACGCTGAGGAACTGCCTTAAATTAGACGACTACTGCAGCCTTCTGCATCCTTTCCAATTTATCATTCATTAGTCATCCTCAATTTCGACGTTATGCAGTATGAGCTACTGACAGCATCTTTAAACAAAGAAACACGTATTGTTTTTATTTTGTAATAAAGAATGAATTTATATTGCCCATAAAGTTTGCAATGTGTTGACAGATTGAATCTATATCAAAATCGTTCACTTTTGCCAGACGGCTTATCGATTTACCGATACTGACTTCTATCCCTGGTGCACCGTATGATGGTGCTACGAGAGTGCCTTATACAGCAGTAACTCTAAAACAGATGTCAGAGGGATTAAGTGTTTTCTTACCCAACCATTTTCAAAAGAAACATGAACTTTACTGAATATTTAATATGAGCCTCATGGTGGCCCAAAGATAAGTTTTGTCTTTGTTTTAAGCAAATTGCTTTCTGTTTAATTTAAGTTTCGTGTAAGAGGTAAACTTTTAATTAAAAGGGATTCGGAGAAAGCACAAAATCAGTATACATTAGCAGGTAGTCAAATATATTCACAAGTACTGAATTTACATATTAATACTCCTATTTTAACGGAGGTAATTTCTTAGCTTTTTATTTTGTGTTTCAGGTAGTAAAAGAAAGACGCAGGGAGAAACACATACAGCAGTCACAGGCGGATAATATTGGTGAGTTCACAAGCAAAGCTACGAAAGGAAAGTGAAAACTTATTGGACGTTAAAGTTGTGGTTCACATAGTTACCATTGTGCTCTAAGATTTAATAAGCTATGTTACGATTCCACAGTTTCCTTTCCTAGGCTAATAGAACAGAAACACTTTTCATTTGTAGCCAGAAGCAACTTCATTTCCTCGCTTATCTTTACGTAAAAATCAGGTTTATGTCCGATCCAGTAATATGCAAAAACCTGAACTGTTTCCTTCTTATCATAAGTCAAAGAAGTTGAAGAATGTAGACACAGAATAACATTTTTTGCAACCTTACAATCTATCGTTTAATTATTTCAAAGTCCTCAAACTGAATGAGAAAAGAATATTGAATAGAAAATGCCCGTTTCAGTTTCCTCAGGAGCGTTTGCTGGGATCACTTGTTGCTCCCACACACATTTAGCGAAGGTATCTACGCCTATGTGGTGCACTCAGAAACTCGTGTGGTTCTTCGTTTAAAGTACCAATTGTTGTTGCCCGATTTTAACCAAAGTTGGAATGTGTCACCCAGGTCTCTTAAAACTCCGCAATTTACATTTTCGTGACAATTCTTTGAGCGTTTCCCGAGACTTTGCGCTTTGACAGACAGACACAACTGGTGCGGTGAATAGGTGCGCGTTTGCGCCTGCCAACGCCTCAAAAATGGGCGTTGATAGCCTGTGTGTTCGATTGTCTGTGTTACACAGGTGATGGAGAAGTTGCCGGTCTATCGCGGGGATCGAAATCAGCAGTCTGTGCCCTACCGGGTGGTCATTGTACTCGTTACGAGATCACAAGGGAATGAATGACGGGAGTTTAAGAGATATCGGAACAGCAATTTCCAGATTATAAACTTGAACGTGCGTTCACATCTGGTACATAATTCTGAAGTAAATACAAAATTAAACATCAATACGATGTGCAAGTTTGCATATCTATCATATACAGGGCATACACAAAAGAATTGTGCGGTTTTAATACTGTTCACTATTAAAACCGCACCATTCTTTTGTGTATGCCTGTATTTTCATGATAGGGAAGGATAGCAATTCCTTGTAAATGCGTTACTGAACTTTCCATTTCCACACAATGTGATAGAATTTCATGGCGATTCCTCTCTTATTAGATGTGACACCGTGTAATCTGGTAGAAATATGCCGACGTTTATAATCTGAAAGTACAGGCAGCATTTTTCTTCGAAGCGTCTCTAAATTTCTGTCAGACTACCGGACGTCACAGCCCAGAAGACAATAATCTTCATTTCCACCACCGTGTGAACCTCAAAACCTGGGAAATATTTTTAACCAGCTGAGTGACTGTTAGCTTCTCAAAAAAAGGACTTCTTCATAAACCCTAGTTGGCCTAGTGCTAGATTACGCAATTCCTGGCACATACGACTTATGTCATAGTACCTACAAGAAGTTAGCCAATTCGGGACCCCCGAACTGAATAACAGAAGATGTGGCATCGGTGACTGCAATGTTTATTGTGCTAAACCGACTACAGATAACCTCTAGTGTGAAATGCGCTGTTTCAGGAACCCTGAAGAACAATTCATTTGTGGACCTGCTGCTTGCGGCCTCTGAGACGGACGAAACATTCTGTGAAGAAGACGTGGTGCATGAACTGAACACTTTCATGTTGGCGGTGCGTACAGTTGCTTTGGTCCTGGCGTGAGCTGTCGCCATCGTCAGCAGAATGATATTACTGCTCTTACTGTCGCTGTTACTCTTATTATGATTATTAGCGGTAGTACATAGTACCATTGAGTCAGAGCGTAAATAAACAAGAATTGAGTTGACTCTCATTATTATCATTATCATCATCATCATCAAACTCTTCTTGTACACAGGGTCAAGACTCGGTTGGAGCCGCCTTGGCATTTAGCCTTTTCGAACTGGCAAGGCACCCGGACGTACAAGAACTTGCCGTGCAAGAGCTGAACGAAGTGTTTGGCAATGATGAGAGGACCCCAAGTTTGAGTGACCTCAGGAGACTCAAGTACTTGGAACAGTGCATCAAGGAAACGCTGAGGCTGTACCCAAGTGTGCCCCTGATGTCCAGGACACTCACAGAGGACGCTAAGCTAGGTACCGCTGCCTGTATTTCCTCAGCTGTTCAAGGGATTGTCAGGTTTTCATTGTACCTCAGAGGTCATTACCAAGTTTACAAGAGCGCGATACCGCACCCTATTCTGAGCCAAATAAGTCCAGTTTATACACCCCTATCTTTTTGTTTAAGATTCAGTTAATTTTATTCTCCCATCTCCGCTTAGAACTTCTTAGGTCACCTCTTCCATTCACCTTTTTTTTTTTACCAAAACTTTGCATGCATTTCTTGTCACTCACATATGTTACATGAGTCGCCTTTCCCATTTTTCGATATTTGAGAGAAGTTGACCTGTAACATGCCATGAAGGCACACGGCGGCGTAAGGGTATAGCTCTACCCTTTCTTAACCTTGGCGTCAATTTGGGGGTGAATTGTCAAGGCCATGCCCCGGTTGCTTTATCCTCGGGAAGGGATCCCGGTACCCATTGTGCAGGAGGCTGGGTGGGCCTGGACGGGTGCGAAAAATATCCCCCCCCCACCGCGGCTCGAACCCCAAACCGTCCAGCCAGTACCGAGTCGCTATACCGACTGAGTTATCCCGGCCTCCTGTTTTTGATTAAACTAATAATATTTGGTGAAAATTATAAATCGTGATATTCGTAATTGTGCAGTTTTCTCCGTTATCCTGCCACTTCTTCCTTCTTATGTAAAAATATTCTCGAAGCGACCTGTTCTCAGAGATCTCGCCCCATATTGTTCCTTCAGGTCGACTAAGTCTCACATTCATAGGAGACAAAATGTAAAATTATATTTAAGTAAATAAATATTAATATACATTAATCTTGACTAGCTGACGACCTGCTAGCTTCTCAAGAAGGACTCTGCTCCATGGAGTTAGTTAGTTAGTTATATTAAAATTGACCTTCTGACATGAGATATGAGGTTTACACAGCGGTTACTGTGAAGACTGGCATGTTCTGATAAGTGACGCCATATAGTTTGGTAGATATTTTCCAACTCTCGGAAGGAAACTGCTCTCTTCCACATCAGGTTAAAGATCTAAATAAGAATTGCAATAATTTGCCCTGAAGATGCAGACATCAAAGTGTGGATGTGCTGCAGGGAAGTGCATCGTACCAGCGGGATGCGGGGTGCTGATCGCGCCGTTCGCCACACATCGACTGCCCGGCATATATCCGGATCCAGAGAAGTTCGACCCAGACAGGTTCCTGGCTGACAGGGCAGAAAGCCGCCACCAGTATGCTTTCATACCTTTCAGCGCGGGGCCCAGGAGCTGCATAGGTGAGTTACGTGACTGAACGTGGCTGTGACAAACATAGGCAACATCACGATGCACGATAACTGATGTTCATTTCATACTATTACGAATATTCAACATAGAACATAAATAAATTGGAGTGTGAAGGTATGACATGCACTTAAATGTCTCACAGTCTCCTATTATATGTTTTAAAGATTTATTTTAATATTATTTATCATCTATGCCTACAACTTCCCAGTACATTTTATGTTATTCATACCGTGCATTGTCCTCAGTCAAACATAAAACACTCAACCAAAAAAAATGTATTCTTACTATTTTTTACATATTATATATAATCTCTGTAAACCAGTCCAACACGTTTCGATCCCTTCCTGAGATCATCATCAGGGACACTTGTGAGAGTATAAATTACATAAACTAAAACCAACAACATAAGTACATGTTAAAACTATAAAATGTATAAAAGATGGTTATAATTGTAGACGATCATTTCGGGGTGGATCCTTGGTCTAGTGTGTAGAGAGAATTGGTTGTTTGTATGCGGATGGATAGGACATCCCTTTCTCAAATACCATATATATATAAAGTTTACCCTAGAACAGGCCATGAAAGCCCAGAGGGGGATTAGAGGTATAGCTCTACTCTTTCTTTAACCTGGGCGCTAGATGGGGGTGGGTGGTCAGCGCCACACCCCGGCCGCTTTACCCCCAGGAATGGCCCGGTACCCATTGTATAGGAGGCTGGTTAGGTCCCAGGGCCGGTCTGGACGGGTGCGGAAAATCTCGCCCCCACCGGGATTCGATCCCCGGACTGACTACGCCATCCCGGCCCACTCGTGTATATGTATATATATATATATATATATATATATAACTAACTACGTGGAGCAGAGTCCTTCTTGAGAACCTAACAGGTCGTCAGCTAGTCAAGAAATTCCCCGCGTTTTATGGAACCCGAAGGTTCATTACCGCACTCACAAGAGCCCCCTACCTGTTCCTATCCTGAGCCATATCAATCTATGTATATATATATATATATATATATATATATATATGTGTGTCTATATACAAACTTACCTTAGACAATAATAGGTAAAATTGTAATACGACACAAACCGAGAACTTGAAAACTTCTGACCCACAGGTCACAAATTTGCGCTGATGGAAATGAAGACTGTAATCTCTTCGATACTGAGGAATTATCGACTGTCCACCGTGCCAGGACGGGAGAAATTGAGATTGACCTATCGCATTACGTTACGCGCCAGCGGTGGCATCTGGCTGTGTCTCACCCCGAGGAGGCAGCCGCTTTGCCACTGAATCGACCCGTCATACGAGGCCGGGTCTGGCAGATGCCTAGAGGCTGACTGTCTGTTGCGTGAACTGTATAGGGATTGTTGGTTGGTTCACGATGGCCCAAATGCGACTTCACATTAACAACTCGACGTGCTTATTTAATATTATTCATCCCGTGCATTGTGCTTGCAATTATTTATACACACCAACACACGCACACAATAAAATTACATGTTATGCATAAACTTGAACCCTACTACAAGTTTCAGCGATAAATCGCAATCCTCGGGGAGACGTAATTACAAAGGAATGTATAATACCAACACATCAATCTTACATGTAAAATATATAAAATAGCAGCTATAATTACAATAAGTGATTGCTATGTGTAGTACGATGCTAAAACGTTCCTGATAAAAATTACGACATGTACATATTTGTACACATATGACTGCTTTGTAAATAATGGCATGTGAATTTTTCCTACGAAAGTTTGAGAGTCGTACTATCCGTAGCATCCACATTATTTTCATTATAGCTGCTATATTATATATTTTATATATTTTTAACATTGTACTTGTAACATTGATGTGATGGTATTTCATATTCCTTTGTAATTACGTTTCCCCGAAGATGGCGACTTATCGCTGAACATGTAGGTTGGTTCAAGTTTATGTATAACATGTAATTTTATTGTGTGCGTGTGTTGGTGTGTGTAAATAACTGCATTCTGTCGGAATTTGGAGTGGAGCTCTGAATATTAAAAAATGTTTTATGTCTTTACTGTTGAAGCCTCTTAAATGTGGTAAGAAATATTTTAAATGTGAAACACAGAAAACGAGTTGTACAATACAAAAATAAACATGTAATTTACAAACCGCCATAGCCGCCAGACGTTAGCCTGTTATGATCCCTTTCCTCGTCATTAAAATAACCTTTGGTCAATCCGTACACTTTTGTAAACTTTCCTTCCCTGTAATAAAAATTTATTTTTAATATTGAATATGTATAATACCGTATATTTTGATTGAATGTGTCATTCCTGGTTCGCATTTGGAAGGTTCCAGGTTCAAATTTTGGCACGTACTTTTTTGTGGCTTTCCTCAGCCCCCCCCCCCCCCCCCCCCACTCAATTGTCGGAATTGTGTCTCCATTAGACCACGTCATTCTACATTTTTTTCGATTTAGTTCTTATGAATTATCCCACCTTTTCACGCGATATACAACGTACCATAAATTACTAAGAGCGTCATTAAATAAATCCTAATTAATATTTATAGTCTGCAATTTCACTCTATTTCTACTGAAACAGTGGTTATGTGTTATCGGTTAAATTTGTAATTCTGTCAGTGATCAAGACTTTTTACTGCATTTAAAATTACTGGAACTGGTTTAGTACGTGGGATGTGGCAGTAACCTATTTTGCGAAATCATCTCGCCAAAGTTTCTGGAAGTATGGTGAAAGTAACCTTATCCTTAAGCATCAGCACCACACGTAGAAAATGTACACGAGGAGTGGAAATACATTTCAATACGTTTTGAACCCCAGCCCTTGATGAGGGTTTCAGGTTCACATTGTGACCGGTTTAGCCTCAGCTAAAGATTCCTCGGCGCCCATTGTATATGTATATTGTATATGTGCTCCGCAGAACCCACGGAAGGTGACGTTCTCGATGCTATGAAGAAAAGCAATCTTGCCCCTGTAGGGACCCATTTCCCTGCTGTTTGGACGATGACCGTAAGGTAGGGTTAGATTGTGCCAACTAAGACAACGAACCCGGAAAACCTTCTCTGATATCACTCGGTGCGTTGTCTAAAGATGGCTACGTTTAATGAGAAATTAACCCTTGCGTTTGGGTGCATGTGCGTCTGACATGACGATCTGTTGTGCATTGCAAAGGCTAGGAATATATGAAATGAAGAAATAAAATTCCCATATCACAGACCAACCTGTGTATCTCATACTGTCTCTGTAAGAAATATGCATATCTAACTACACAAGCTTTTGTATAATCGTGCAGGTCATAAAAAATTTTCTGAGCACTAATCGTAATGCGTGCTAGATATGGACATGCACCAAAAGTGTTCTAGGATATGGGGCCATGTCGATTGGTAACTTCTACCAGAAGACTTGAATCGTCATCACCATCGCTGTATTAATTTCCGCGTGGTTCAAATCTCGCACGGCAGAAATGGAGACGAATTACGTTCCTGTTATGAATGTGGCATTTATGATTATTCGATTTAATTGTTCAGAGGAAATTAAATTACTAGAATTCCAGTTCCTTATGATGGAGACAAATACAAATTATACTACACTTCGATCGTCAAAGGCCTCTGGAACGATCTGCAGCAAAACTCCAGGAAAGTGACACATGACAGACGATATCCAAGCCATCCATTTTTAAACGGCAACTCGGATAAGCATGATGGGTAGAGTAGTAAATCAACATGGTGGATCCGCTGAGGTCGGAACTGCCCTAGCGATAGTTTTTATTGATTTATTAGACTGTGGCTGTTAATGCATTGTTAGTGTGAAAGCGTATAAACATTGTACTGATTGCTAATATAATGGAAGCACACGTAAACAGATATTTTAATTCTCATATCGGTGGTGTGAACTTTATTGAGGTAATGCAATGTAGAAGGACAGTTGTTTTAGTATTTTCTTGGCATTTGTTGCAACCGATATGCTTAATATTGTCTATTTTGTGTCTTAGTACGTGCCCAGTGTAACGGCATGAAATTTCAGCACTGACTTACATGCATTGATAAAGGAGCAATTCGAACCCGAACGACAAAATGTGTTACGACATAACTGTATAAAAAGGTTTTATTATGTTTTGATTCAAAATTTCTAAGTAGAAGTATGTGTTATGATTAATGTTAATGTTGTAATGTCGCCATCCGAGTTGTAACATACTGTGTCTTAAACAGTGAGTGTAATTATTCCACTACAGTAGCATCAAGGTGTGTTATTCTTAGGTCAAACAAATAAACATCTACAGATGTAGTTAAACTTGCCGCTGTAGATCACACCAAGAATGAGATGGTTAAGAAACAACACATTTCGTCTGTAATATTATTATTCTTTATACTTCCAATGAAGCCATATACAATGTATGGTAATTTATAAATAGCATTTTTTTCAGTTCATATTCTTTAGTGATATGACCATGTCGGATGAGCATATCACAGTGAAGCAAACAGATGGAGTCTCCACCGACATGTTCTGGTTTGTCAGAAGCATTTTGTTCCAGTGATGATAGTGTGGTGCTGATGACCAGTGACTCCATCTCAAGGGAGAGATGTGCTTGCCAATGCACCATGGAGGTATGATATTTCAAATCGTTGGTTGTAAAGTTTATGTAAGCTACAATAACTGTTAAACAGTGCTGTCATCTGGGATGTGACCACATATAGTCTGGTCATGGAGGTTGTAAGCTTCTCTGAAGCAGGTTACATGGCGTTACATTCCAGAAGATAACACTTTGTAGGTACTGCTCTGAGTACCTCAGATCTCCAAGAAATATTGTCCATCAGATTTTTAAAGCCATAAGTGTCTTGTCTATTTCTTTTAGACACTTCTGGGACATTCTGATGCATTTCACATAGAGGCACTGACGTCTGCTGCCAGCATTATCCTTAGCGATCTCAACCCAATTTACATCTTCACAACTCACTTTCCTCGGTGTTCTATTTGTATCAGTTTTTATGTTTTTCAAGTGCTCTCCTTCCTTCATGTTTTACAATCAAAATTTTGCATGCATATGTTGTGTTACAAATGGGTGCTACATATCCCACCCAGTATATACATCTGGATTTCAGTTTTTTGTCTGCTTTGAGTAAGTGTTGTGTCATAATGTTTCAGCTGCAGGAGAGTGATAGTGAAGAGAGATCCATGTTTCAAGATGAGTATGCTGACAGCATGTGTAGTGAAAGTTTCAGTGCACTGAAGAAGGGGCCAGATTGGCCTTCAGTGGAGAAGCAGTTGGTTACTATTGAGCCTCCTCTTGAATTTCAAGATAGTCCACCATCTCCTGTGGATCATGGCACTAGCCTGTTAGTGTTTCAGCAAACACAACATTTTCCTAATAATGTGTCAGCTGATGACCATGGTGTTCATTTACTTATACCTTGGTTGGAGAAGTTTGCTTCTAAACTAGTAGCTGCATTGCTGGAAGAAGCATTGTCTATATCTTGCAAAGTTACATGGTCAATCCAATGCTCTCAGGAGTGTCATCCTGTGGACAGTCAGCAGGCACATCAGCAGGCAGAGCACCATACAACGCTATCCCGTGGCATAGGGCGCTGGAGTGGGCCACGTCTTTGTTGGACTCCCGAATTGCTACCATTTAGCAGTCCTGGTAATCGTCCTGGTTCCCGCAGCTCGCTTGCCTCTTCCCGTCTCTCAAGCTCACACAATTCACTGTCTGTTCCAACTGCGAACAAGGCAGATGATTCTAGTTTCATCACATCAGCCATGTCACATGATGTGCTCACTGCCAGTGAGATTAGTGATATGTATAATGTACCATTTGATAGTGATATCTATGCAGTGCCCATTGATGTTGTCAGACCACCAAGGACACCACAGCGACCAAAACGACAGCAGCGTCACCACCACCGCAAACGTCGGAGGCATGCATCATCTGATTCTCAGTCAGAACTGGATCGTTCAACTCGGCAACAGATAAACCTCAGGGTCAAGACTGTTACATCTAGTCAGATCCACATGGTCAAACCGTCGTCATATTTTGATGCGGCAAGTGAGTCAGGAGGAGTGAAACGTCATAGTGTTCCTGGCCCCTCAGCAACACGACAGATACGTTCAGCAAGCACAGAGTGCCCATCAGCTGTTGTGGGTGAGCCTATCCATATGACACTTCATGAGGTGCGCCAGTACTTGCAGAATCTGTACTCCAGTTCTAGTGATTCTTCTGACAACAAGAGCAAGACAGACATAGCCACTCCAAAACACCAGTATAAGACTGCACACAACAACAACAATAACAATAATAATCGAAACAACCATAGGTGCATTGTTGAGGATATGGACATTACGTCCAAGAGTATGAATGGAAATGTTGTAACGAACGATGTGAGAAAGAATAAGAAGAACACGTTTGTGATCAACGTTAAAAATAAGAAGACCAAAGATTTGTGTGATGTTATGGCAACAAAGGACAAAGAAGCTTCTGTGAAGTCTGAATTTTCTGTGGACAAAGAGAAAGTTAAGAAGTCTCCCAGTGGTCGCCACAGTTTCTCAACCAATCTTAAACAGACATTGTGCAACATATTCCGAATACGGAAATTGCCATCTCCTGATCACATTGCAACAGAAGATAAGTCTGATACAGCAGGGTGTTGTGTGGAAAATGGGACCATTTCTACTAATGAGAGTTTTGATGTTCTGCACCCCATCAGTGGCAAAGCGCCATTCCTAAAACGTGCACTGCCTCCCCTTCCTGCCACTGTTGTGCTTCCAGATGGCGACTTTGACTCCACTCCACTGCCGTCTCCTGAAGATGGGCCCATGGTTGCTGATGAAGAGGAGTTGGGAGAGGAACCCAGCATGGATTTTGCTTCAAGCATCGAGAAAGTGAAAGATGTGAGCCTACGCATATATCTGACACAGTGTCATTAGTTTTGTTTGGTTTGCATTCATTTTACCAGCATGTTATGACCTTCAGTAAAATGACTTTGCAGTAATGACCAGATAATTCACAGTGAACTCTATAGTCTTAGAGATAAGGCTTGTGTACCAAAAGTCCCAGGTTTGAGACTGTCTAGATCCATTGTAGACTTTTGTGTGTCTATTTCCTTTCCCTCAGTTCTGGCAAAGCTGAGGGACATCAGGAATACCAGAGACCACATTAGGTTGCAGGTTCATCCACCCATCACATGTAGCAGAGTTGATCTTGTGGGTGTCTGAACCACACCATCATTGAGGCAAACAGAAGCAAAGGAAGTCAATAAGAGAATAACAGGAGACAGTGTTTAATTCATAGTGTGGCACAGAAAGGTATTTTAGTGAAAACAGCTGTGAAAAGCAAAGCAATGCTGTTGCACATTCTTGCAGGATGAAGAAACATAATGAAATTAGGATTACATTACATCATCTGATTCATCATATAATTCTAAATTAATAAGAATTGCACACATTTTTCAATAATAAAACACTCATGTTTTCTTGATGCTGTCATGAGTGCATGAAGTAGGTTAATACTGGTGGTCAAATTTTATCCTTGCTTGGAGCATGCATATTCATAACAGTAATGATGTACCAGTGACACTGTAGAATTATATTTGACATAACAACATACCAGTGGCATTGTAGTACTTATTATATTTGGCATAACAATAACAGTGCACTAGTGGCATTGTAGTATTTTATTAGATGTAACAATAACAACGCACCAGAAACCTTGCCCTTGTAGTATTATATTTGTCATGCAGTCACTAACAGACTTCTTTACTGATTCGCTGTGGCAGAATTTAAGTAGACTTGGTTGTAGTTGTCTGACCTTTAGCTGTCACTTGAGCTTTCTGTATTTATTTCAGTATCACGGTTTCTTCCTATCATTTCAGTATGGTTGGTACTGGGGTCCTATTTCTGGAGAAGCTGCTGAGAAGATTCTCTCAAATGAACCAGATGGTTCCTTCATTGTTCGGGACAGCAGTGATGATCATTACATTTTCTCATTAACATTCAAACTGAATGGCTGTATTCGTCACGTCCGGATTGAGCATGATCAGGGTTGGTAAAGTTATAACCAGCTGTAAGAATGTTGTGTGTTATGGTTGAAAGGGAAGCACAAGGTGCAACTGGCCACGGACCATACGTATGGGCTTAAACTGCAACACTGGATTTTAAATTAATATCTGTTTTAAATGGGTCATGTGGTGGCGCAGTTCGTTGAGGCACTGCGCTACAAGCTGGAAGGTCGCGTGTTCGATTCCTGATGGAGTCATTGGAATTTTTCATTGACTTAATCCTTCCAGCTGCACTATGGCCCTGGGGTTGACTCAGCCTCTAACAGAAATGAGTACCAGGACTAGTTCCTGGGGGGTTAAGGCGGCCGGTGGGTTGGGCTAACAACCTTACCACCTTCGTATGCCAATTATCTGGAAATCTGGGAGCCTCAACCTCCTGGAACCCTAGAGGGCCTGTATAGGGATAGCTTGACCTGTCTGTTTTAGATGTCCTTCGTCTATCTTTGTAGCGTCTTCATTTAGTGCATGGATGAAGTGGGAAAAATACACAGACTTAATTTACCAGTTGAGAAGCACTGATTAGGGCATGAAGCATGGAGATATTACTTCCCTGTTACAGTTCTACTTTATACATTGAGTACAAACAATATAGAAGAATTTGATGTTTTCAAGATGGTGCATATTAAGCTATAGCCTTCAAGAATGTAGCTCTGTATATTTGTGTGTGTGTGTCATCACATGCCAGAAGACCCTAATATTATGATACTTCTGCATTTCTTCCTGTATATTCAGTTTCATGTGGTCCAGTTTTCAGGATTACAGTATTGTGGTAGTCATTCACATATTGCATTATCTGATTGTCTGTTTATTGCAGGTAATTTTAGCTTTGGAAGCTCTACTAAATTTAAAAGCCACACCATTGTGGACTTCATAGAGAATGCAGTGGAGCATTCTCGTAGTGGGCGGTACTTGTTCTTTTTGCACCGACGACCTGTTCTGGGCCCCATGAGAGTGCAGCTGTTACATCCAGTGTCACGATTCAAGCAGGTCCAAAGCCTTCAACATATGTGCAGGTAACTACTCGTCTATTTTGATCTCATGGTTGACACTCGTGTTTCAAGTTCAGGAGGTTCTTGTCTGGGAGACAAGCTGTCCTTGTCTTGTCTGGGGTACAGATGTGATTTGTAGTTGAGTGTTTAGATTACATTTATTTGGGATGCAGGCAGCAGGTTTATCCAAAATGTTGGTAACCATCTACCAAGTAATGTGGTTTCACATCCTTGAAGACAGTAATCCTTATGGTCATGACCATGAGAACTTTGAATCTCCAAATCCAGATGAGCGATTTGGTTAAAGCTTTGCAAGAGAGAGAAGGAGATTTTAGTATGATGTTAGAATGGATCTTTTGGAGGCATTTTTGAGGATATGAGCTGAATTGAATTGTGTTGCAATTAGGTATGGCCAGTGGTAGAATCTTATGTTAGAAGCAGCACCTGTCAGGTCTGTTGTCAGGGAATTAGTCTTGAGTGTAAGAAATGTACCAATAATGCAACGGTATTTTTGGGATGGAACTTGTAGTCTGTACATCATGCAACTGACTGTTACTGAAATTGGGTTTGGTCTTTGTATGATTTACAAATTTTACAGTGAAATGAAGAATAAGAAAACTGTTTAAGAATTTAAATATGTATTGTAGCTGTTAGAAATATTTTCATATCACTGAAAGGCAATTATGTAAGGACTGAATTGAAAGTTGTATTTAAACCTTTGGGGACTACCATCAGCTATAGTCATTTCACAGTGTGGTGCTGAAAATGCCAAAGGTGGGCTGAAGTCAACACCAAGAACATGCCAATTATGGGACTTTTGTTAGAGCCCTCTAGCTGGAGTGCAGTGTTCACCCAAGTGAAAATAGAGCCTTTTTAGTCAGTATGTTCCAAATTAATTCTCCTCTGAAGGGTTGATATTGTTAACATGTTCATCAGAGGTACTGGGAGTGGGCAGGAGCCATTCAGAATGCAATAGTAGGGGAAACTGTTCACTTTTTAATGAAGTTTGCAGCCTTCAAAACATTCTCTTGAAATATGGTGGATAAGAAAGTTATGTTCACATTGAAAGTTTTACTGTTATGCTAATGTAAGTATCATTTCTGTAGTATTGAAATACAATGAAGATACATGTTATCAGTACTCCAGTTTCTGAATATGAAATGAAAGTGATATGTGATGTGTTTGATGGGATAAATAATGTAAGATAACCAAAAATATATATGTAAACTTTTTAAAAAATTTAGGAAATTTAGAATTTGGGATATTTTAATATGTGATTGGATAACAGTGATACTAATAATATACACCATACTGTGGCTTATCCATTCAGATAAGCCTTAGAGCTGGAAACATGTTGTGTTTTGATGGTTGTAAAATTGATATTGTGTGTGTTAGTTCTGTGTTGCTGGTTTGTTATTAAGTAGCTTTGTGTGTATGTTATGGTGAGGTCTAGCAAACATAGTGGATAGTATTAACCAAGCTTTATGCCATTTCCCACAGATTTGTGATCTTGAAGTTGGTGCGTCGAGACTTGATCCCAACTCTTCCTCTGCCACGCAGGGTGATCGACTACCTGAGCACACCTCACTACTATTCAGAGCAGCTAGTGGTGGAGGACGATCTAGCCCCTCTCCTGATGATATAGATATGTTTTCCTTTGTGCCACAGGGACTTTCCTGAGGTACGCCTCTGCTAGGCCAACACCAGGGTACAAGGCAATTGATGTAGGGAAAACATGAGACAGACTGTGTGAGGATGGCACATTGCACTGTAACATATGTTATGGTAACAACATAATATGCACATCAGACATAATTTCTGTGGTTGTAAGTACAAATATGATTCATGACTTTGATCTTTAAAAGTCAGTAGAGCCTCTTTGTCAGTCCTGTTGTCTTGTACATGGGTTTGATTCCATATGTAAATGTAGGTTTCCCTGAAACAAGCAGCTCCATAACACATGTTACAATAAGTGTAAACAAGGAAGCCACACATTTGCTGGTCATTGTGCATATTTTTCAGATTGCCTTTGTTTGTGGATAATAAGAACAGTGAAGCATAAGGGATGGGTTAACCATCCTCACCATTTTTACAGACCAAAATAAATACTGAATTCCTGCCATGACAGGTTTGTAAAAACAAAAAAGTAAGTATAACCTTTGGCTAACAGTCTTGTAAAATGTGTTACATATTAGAGTACTGTTAGAAGATTATAGGCCTTGGCTTCATTGTCACTAATCAGCATCACCTGGGGTTTTGAATGGTTCCTTGAAGTACAGATGGTTTAAAGGAATTTCCTGCAAGACAGCTGATAAGCTAGCCTAAAATTAACCCACAATTTACTTGTGCCATATTGAGTACATAAATCTTCTGTTATTTATACATTTGCAAAAGAAGATTTATTAATTTTTTTTTTCGAATAAATTTTTATGTATGTGTGTATATCTATTGAATAAGTTGTTACTGTTTCATTTTACCTTCTGAGTGGTTGATTTCTTGTGTGTGAGTAATGTATACATTTGTAAGTAACACACAATTTATTATGTATTCATATACTGTCTTTTGTATATCGTTGGTCTTCCCCATGTTTGTTTAGCCCTTCAGTGTGGATGTATTCAATCCCTGTTCATAGTGGGCTGTGGGATGATTTTCTGCAGGGTGTTTAAATTTTGAGCAAAACTGTGAGGCAGTTTATTCAAAATAGTATAGTTTTGTTAATAATTGTTGGATTTCGATGAAGCTTGAGGCAAAATATTTAAGAACTCTAAGCTTTTTGAACATGCAATAAAATCTTACTTTAAAAATTTAGCTTGGTGTGGAATGTCTTGAAACACCTTTCAACACAAAGTCCATCCTGACAATCAGGGGACCAAAACACTAAACAGTGTTTTCCTTTTGTTGTGTTTGTAACACATTACACACCTCTCTGTTGGCCTGACCTTTTTCTCTGTTGGTGGGTTTCCTTCAGGGAAATGTCTTTCAAGAAGTCGTGGCACATTTTTGTCAGTGGAATGATGGCCTGGTACTTTCTTTTCAATTTCACTCCCCTGTTAGTAAGTAAAGCCTGTACCAGATCTACTCTGTCCACGATTCATTTGCTTTTTTCTTGTTTCCTCCCCATGATAAGTTGAAATCAGTGTCACTTCTTTTTTGTCATTCCATTTCAGAATGGACACTGGGCTGGACTGTTGAGCTATCAGCTGTCCTTTCTTTAGCTTCTTGTCTCTAATGGTTTTTGGAACGTCTTTTCTATGTAAGCACAGGATTCCAACACAGTCGGTGTTCAAGGACTTTAGCCTTTGAGCTAGAGCTAGCCAGTTGTAAAAATTGATGATCCACAACGTGCAGCCCTTTTTCAGCAATGGCTCCACAAGTGACAACACAAGTTCTACCGTTTTGTTTGTGTCACCTGAAGTAAATACCATTTGGAACACAATGTCTATACCTGCATAAATTATAAAGACCACAAGTACAACTCACATAGTCCATATGACTTGATCCCAAATTTGGAAGCCTTTATGGGAATATGCTGTTTGAAAAAAAGTCTTTCCTCCGTTGTGTTAGTGACTCATCTGTTGCAATATTCTGCCTGGGTAAGTACAAGGTCTAAAATTTTTTCTTGAGATGGGACAGGACAGGATAGATTTTGAAAAGTTTAGAAGTCCCCTGGCACATTCCTGTATTCCGATTGTTTTTGAAATGTATGAAATTGCAGATTCATTTAAACCGATCCATAGAAATGACACAGCCAAAGATAGCAGTTGCCAGGATAGAATTTTTTGAAAAATATGATTGTAGTGTAGGCTTCTGTATTGTTTCCATTAGCATGAAAAATACCATCACAGCATACAATTTGTCTTTAATGACAGGTTTCCAGTCCTGCATTCTGGAACAAAATGGATTGAGACTTCTAGTTCATATTTTTTGTTCTGTGTTTGTTTCACACTATTAGTTCCACCAGTTCATCAGTAAAAACATTTTGTACACTTCAGCACAGTAAGTTTCATTTTGGCCTTCATTTTGAGGCCCACAGTTACCAACAAACTGTTCCTTTGTCTTGCGTAGTTTTTCATATCCTCCCATGTAAACACAGCACTTGAAGCATCAGCCGTGATGGGTGCTGTAGAACCTTGCACAATGTCATCTTCATTATCACTACATTCAATGCAATTACTTGACTTACAGCCAAATTATCAGTCCCACTTAAGTCATCTTCGGAACTAGAATTACTTGTATCACAATCTTAAGTTCTTCTAACAAAGCTTTTCAATTTCTTCTTCAAACAAACCCTTGCTACTTGACACCATCACTGCACCAGACTGCAGCCTCACAGCTGAAACAGTATCAGATGTGAAAAAACAAAGAAGCTGTTGATATATAAGAGTGATGTCATACACCATTTGAAAGCCCCAGACCTCAGCTTCGTGACGACAGTAGCAACATTCATTTTAGTTTTCATTTGATTGTTAGATAGAGGCACAAAGCAGTCCATGCAATTAGAGACTGCAAAAAATCAACCCACATATCGATATGAAAGAAAAAATAAAGAATTAATTTTTCGGACCTGTCTCCCATACCATATGACAGCCAGCTCGTTTATAAGCAAGAACAATGCAGCCAGATAACATTTTTTCCCCAAGTTTTCAAGAGATAGTCGAGTCTGAGCATGCGGTATGCGAGCAGAGTTTGGCACTCCATGGCAGGTGATGTTTACATTTGGCAAGCAGTGTTGAGTACTCCACACTGAGGGGTTAACATTTTCTTTCTTTAAACTGTGAGATGAATTGATCCAGTTGTCATCCTTGCATAAATCTTGTCCGTATTACTCTATTCTTAATTTGAGTGACTTTTCTTAAAATGTTTCTACTTTCAGATCTTGTGTATTATCTTGATTTATGATTTCATCCCGTTGTGAAGATTATTGTCCTGGGGGATGTGATGTCATGGAGTTTGGTAGGTAGATGCCAGCATTTTGGATGATCTGCAGCATAGAAATGTTAATGCTTGTTTACTGAACTGTGCAATCTTGCATCCTGCAAGATGATAATCTTCATATTCAACATGATGTGAACCTCAAATTTCATCCCTTTTGTTTTTGCCCAGTACTCAGTGGTAACTTAAAGTCTTCTGCTTGTAACCTGCTTACATCTGTCCACCAAAAGAGATGTAAATGTATATATTTTGTGTAAATAAGATCTGTAAGTTGGTCGGCATATCAGTTATTGCAGTTATGGTGCACATAACTGCTCAGAGAGTTAAAAGTGTGATGATAATTTTGCAGTTTATGGTACATACATGAGATAACATGATGCCTACACAACTAAAATTGTCATTGTATGTTCCTTGTAAGGCAGATAGCAGTGGTACCTGTTACATAATGTGCAGTTAATTAACTTACTCAAAATATGAATTAAGGACTTGAAAATTAGAAAGCAGGAATGCAGGAGTAGATTGAAATTGTACATTGCGGAAGTGTTCAGTCACTGTGACCGGTAATATTAGGGTTTGTAATGTGGTCATTTGTATCCTGTTGCAATCAACAGGGCCTATTAGTCAGATCCTACCCCACACTGTAATTCGGATTGTCGTGACACAGTTCCCTTTTCCAGATCCCCCACTGTAATAATTTAAGATTGGTTAAACAGGGTGTTAAAAAATAAGTACCTTTTTCAAGAATTTGTATAGAGTTGCCTGACTGAGCCACAAGGTCTTAGTTGTCTTATGTCTCAAACAATTCGTAATGGAGCTATAGTGTGTAAGAAGGAAGGGAGGGATTCAAATTGTGTCAGTATTCACGTTTTATTGTATCATATCGTATAAGGTACTGTATGTAGTCAGTACTTGAACGGAATACCATTAGCACAGACACACCTAGAGTGTGACACCATGCATCTTCTGGAATGCTGGCACTAATGTGGTGGGAGATGGAGTTCATGTCGACTTAAAGGTTGAAAGTTGTTGAGTTTAACTTCAGCAATCATGAAGGCCAGTCCACATAGACCTTAATACTGTGATCCGAAGTACAGCATGATCACCACTTCGTTTGGCCTATGTTTAATACACTTGTACTTCTCATGTTTGAGTGGAAGTTGTAGACATGTGTTTATCTGTTACAGTTGCTTGAACATAGTTATGTTGCAGCCAAAAGATGGCATCCATAATATTCTTTGTGCCCAAATTACATCGATGTTCATCCCAAAATAGTGACAAATGCAGTCATGGAACAGGTATTTTAAATGCTTTGGGATTGAAAAGTGTTTCACATTCGAGATTATATACTCTGACAGCGGTGACTGTGTACTTACTGTCTTCTAGAACAGGGGTGAACAAATCCCGAGTTCCAGGTTGCCTTGGCGACTGACTTTTGTGCAGTGGCACCTAACATTTGTCGGTCCTCAGTATGGAATTTGCGTTACATCACCCTTTTGGCAACTAGAATTTTGAGAGGGCTTCTAGATTTTTGGAAAATTTGTGCACACCTGTTTTAGAATTTAACACTGTGAGGTGTGGTAGAAATTTACCATCATTTCAGATGAATATGCTGCCTTCTTCAGGGTAAAGTTTTTATCTTTGCTGAACATGGCATTAACAATGTCTCAGAAATGTTGGTACCTATATACGTCTACCAGACTACCCGGTTTCACATCTCAGAAGACGGTAGCCTTCCCCATTTCAGATTTATTTTTATGTAGAGTACGTGGTAAGCAAGTAGATTAAAATGTTAGTTTTGCATCTTGAGGTTCTTATTCATGGCCTTCGATTAAGAACTTTCCAGATTGATTTCTTTAACGATAAACATCTTCTAGTGTGTGATGGCATGTAGCCTGGTAGATATGCACTGACTTTTCAGATGAATGTGCTGCTTCTATTGTGAGGGTGAATGATCGTGCCTCATTATAGAGGCAGCAAGTTCCTTTGAAATGGTAGTACACATCTGCCAGACTATGTGGTGACTCCTGAAAGACAGTTATATTCATATTCACTGCTGTGAGAATGTCAGACCTCATTTTCTTTAACCTTTTGGTGCCAAACATTTTTACACACACATATTCTGGCACCAAAGGGTTAATTGCAGATGTGTATAGCTGATTGTGATTTTCTGTCTGTGAGATTTTACATATATTTGAGAGTGTTTAAAATCATAGTTTGTTGTAAAGAGAACATGAAGTTAATAATGTTTCTGAAACGTTTTGAAAAACATAATTTTTCTTGGTATTCATGCAGATAAAAATGTCATTGAAAACATACACTGTTCTCAAATCCATCAAGTCTAGTTATAAATTGTGATAAATTTGAAGTCTGTTTTAAAATACAATGGCTGCTTTATAATTAAATACTCCAGTTTCTGAATCTGGTCCACAGATAGGGGTTAGACTGTGAGGATAAGGCATATATTTCTTGTGTTAATTTCTTGTGTAGGCCCTTTAGTAGCCCACTGCCTGTGTGTGCATTAACCATTTGTCCTGCAACAATTTCAGCCCACCATCTTCTTTCAAATAAAGGAATAGAAACTCAAAGAATTGGTATATCAACAGCAGAGAGCTGCCTCAGCTTAGTAAATGATACAAGTAGGCTACCTTCCAGCCATGTGTAAATGAGTGATAACATAATGCCAAGAAATGGAAACTTCTGGGTGGAACATTATTACCAAACATAATGCTTCATTTGTCATGGGTGTCACCTGACTTTCCCACACAGTGTGTTGTCAGGCTCAAAAGTAGCGAGATATGATGCATGAACTTTGATTCTTTGGTACATGCAAAGGTGTATGAAGCAGGGACCAAATATTTTGTAGTTCAGGGACGTCAGGCTGCGACCAAATTTATGTTAAATGTGTCTTAACCAATACAACATGATGGCAGCCCTGTAATACCTTCCTGGTACTGAGATACCTGTTTGTGTAAATTTTTACACAGGTTTTTAATTCTTGTCTTACATACAGTTGTTTTGAAGGTACATAAACTCATTTCATATGTGAGGTGGCTTCTTAAATTTGATTGTATGTATTTCTCAAATGAAAATAATCAGTAATAAGCATTATGAAAAAGGAAAGAAGATGTCATGTTCTCCTGTAGCTCTCTTTCTCAGTGTAACCACACTTTTTGGTATTTGTGGTGCACCCATAAAATTTAAGCAAAAATGTATTTTATAAAAAGAATTACTGGTGATTACTGAATTATCAGGTTGCCCCAGATGCTACACCCACTCCACGGGCCAGAGTCCTTCTTGAGAAGATAGCAGTTGCTCTGATAATCCCTTGCCTGTCATGGTACCCAAAATTTAATTAGCATGTTCTCAACAACTTGTCAGATCTGAATTCCATGTAACATTTCCTAACCTGCTGAATTTTTATGGTTAATATGAAGGGCCTTGGTTATCTCTGGTGCTAATCAATGTCTTAGTCAGTGGCAGATGGTACAGTAGTTGGCACTTTGATTCATGTTCAATGGGTCCTGAGTTCAAACATCAGACTAAGACCTGCAACAGGCTTTGGTGGATTTGCTCATTCCATTCTTGTAAATGATGGAGAAAATACCTTAAAGTCAGTTATGATCACTTCTTTTTCATCCTTGACAGATTCATCATACATAAGTCATTTAGTGCTATTTTGTTTATTTACCTGGTAGATCATTTGTAAATAAACAAGGAAGAAACTGTGGAGGTTTTACATGTTTAACTGTTACATTTCTTAGATTTGGAGTTTCTGTAGTGGTGACTGAAGATTGTTGTCTTCTGAGATGTGACATTCAGTAGTCTGGTAGACATGTATTGACATTTTCAGAGGAACCTACTGTCTTCATCTGTCAGGTTATTCATCTACCCTGAAGGTGGAGGCTATAGTTCTTCCGAAACATTGGTACACATCTACCAGACTACAGAGTGACATACCCTAGTAGATAGTTATCTTTGTGGTTACATGAGGCATGTACAGCTGAAAAATGTTCAAGGATGCTTATGGTTGATGATGTTGCAACAGTTACAAAAACGACCACAGGAATTTAGACAGGAGTTATATCGATGCACAAGTCGGCAAATCCCATCTGCAAAGAGTTCCCTGGGCTGCTGGTCAGCTGCCTAAACCCTGTACAACAGCCCCCTGCACATCACCATCCAACATGAATCGGCTTTCTTTAGCTATCCAAAGGCACGAAAATCGCGTGATGGTAAGTCCAAGCTGTATTCATTACGTTACAGCCACTCCCACAATGGGGCATTCAGCTGGTCCTACACTGTGGGCCACATGGGGCTGGGCATTGTGCAGCAGATTGATGCTGTGAGTGGGTTTACCTGCATGTTTGTTCTTGATCTAGGTCTGCAGCTTTTGAAGTGTTTGAGAGTAACTATGTGCATTGTTCGTGTTGTTATGTGACTTGAAATCCAGAAGGAAGGATCCATCAGTGTCCCCCAGGTCCTCTTTGGACAGATTCACCACCTGGTGCATGATTTTGTAAGTTGCACTGCAGTGTCATGGGCTATAATGTTGTACACAAGTGTTTGCCAGTGTGTGTATTGAATCAGATGTATGACTGTGCCATCTACACTGCCACTGCAGCACCATGAACAGGTTTCAGATCAACATGCCTCATGTTTTTTTTGTTGTCTTTTATCAGTAGCACATTCAAGATTAATTTCATTTTGAGAATATTTTTAAAAGTCAGTTGACAGAAAGTATGTTTTATTCTGTTGGCTCACAAACAAAGTATATTGCAGGTATATTGTTTTAGTTCATTTCCAAAACTTCCTGTTGTTACTAAATTTTGCCAGAGAACTTTTATTATTTTGTTTTATACTTTCCAGTAGCTGACCAGTTTTCATGAATCTCTGTGAATGCCATACCATGTGGTTGCTTGAACATTCTCTGCATATTTAAGTATTTGAAGCACAGTGGTAACTATGTATACCACTTTCTTTAACATTTAGTGTACAGCCTTTTATATCCCAACTTACAGCTTGGGTGCTTTTCGTTTCAGTGCCCATTTATGCACCTGTTGATACTTTACATTGCATTTTATACATTTTTAAAGCCAAGAAGTTCATGGTTCATAATGATTCCATGTACCCATTTTCATACTTTTAAAGCAGTTCTGCTGTTGTACATAGCACACATTATGATCCTTTTTATTCTTTAATGTATTTTTACTTTATATTTTAGTTCCTGAAAGTATTAAATACAGAAATTCATTAGGGAATATATGGAGTACACTGTGCTATACTAGGTTTGTAGACTCTGCAACATTTTTTACACAGTTTTGTCACATATTTGAGTCATAGCAGTCCGTTGTCTAGTGAGTGGTCAGGATCTGGTTTATCTGAGTTTTGGAGTTTACTGTACAGTGCTGTGTTGACAAACTGGGCTGTTTATATCTGCGCTTACAATGCAGGGTAGTAAGTGTATTGCCAGTAGGTTAGATCTCAAACTGATTGATTCAGAATGGAGAAAAATGCAATTCTTCTTCATTCTGATAGACCATAAGAAAATCCTGTGTCTGCTGTTTAATTTTTGTCTTCAGCAGTCATACTTGGGAATTGGGAGAAAATTATTTCAGTGAATACCTTCTTCCATTATTTCTTAAATGTAAGGATGTGTATGTGATTTCTGCATATTGTAATTTCATGTTTATATCCATCTTCCACTCAGAACTTCAGTTTTTCACCTCTCAGAGAAACAAAATGTAAAATTGCAAGGACCCCAAGTGAGCAGTTAGCCGTTGATGAAACGGTATATACCAAGAACAACGAACAGCTTATAATAAACACATACAGGCTCTGTGGTTCTAACTGTACTGGTTCAGTGAAAGGCCAGGGGGGTGTGGATTTTAGAAAATGGTTCTTGAAACGTGCAGAGGGTTTTGGAAGGATCTTATACATATCTTTCTCATTTTTATAGAAAAATTTAATTACATCATGATATAACAGGACAGATTCATCCTATCCAGGCATAAAGTATTACCTATTACAGGACATTATTTTCCACTTTTGACACTAAAGGTTAACATCAAAATATTCTCCATTTTGCGTACAGAGTGAATTTGTGTGTTTAGTATGATTCTCACAACAAACAGTGATTATTTCCATAAACAACATTAACTGCTTGACCTTTGTAATGGAGGCATGGTGTTTTCTCTGATGTATGAACTGAATTTTTTAATATGTGTATGAAGTTCATATATCAGAAGAGTAAATCTTGGTCATCACAAATATGCACGTTATAGTTGTGGGGTGGGAATAACAGCAGTGCCATCTAGTGTGGGATCTTGAAGCATTGTAATGAATGCAGCTTATATTAATGTTCCTTTTACAGAAACACGAATAATATGTTGATTGCATAAAATATTTTGGTGTGGTATCTGATGAATAGTATTGACTGTGGTGTATGTGTTGACAGTTAATGAACCAGGTAATTTAAAATCCTGCAGCAGGGAACTTTTACCAGATTCTACCACATTAGGTGCGGCAAAGTATTAAAATCTGCAGGAACTAATCTTTCAAAACCCTAAACTGCATCATGCCAATTACAAGTACCTATTCTCATAACAGGTAGATCCTTTAGAATGGTTTAAAAATTGTGTCTTGACTCAGTAACGCTCTGTAGGTTAATGTAGAGTGGATAAGATACCACAGTTCTTTCTCCTGAATCTAATGACAAGGCAACTTTGATACTTGGTTCTACTGCAGTGTTTACTGCTGTGTAGACACTGCCATCTGTTGTCTGTCAAGCAAACTTGTAACTTGTTAATGAGTAATTTGTATACATCAGTAGAAATCTTTATACTGTGTTGATAAAAGTCACTTTGAAACAAGCCCACTGTGAGTCAGAATTTTTCAAACGGAATTAATTTGGACTGACTGAGATTACGATCTCCTGGGATGTGATAGGTACCAATATTTGGATGGGCTTGCTCCTGCCATCTTCAGCATAGAAGAATGACTATTGAGGCAACATGTTTGTCCAAAATGTTGGTACATATCTACTAACCTACATGATGTCACATCCCGAAAGACCGTAATCTTAATATTCACTACTGTGAGAACGTGAAATCTACTATAATTTGTACTGGGCTACCACAACACACTAGAAGAAATTTAGACCTCTAAGAGTTGGGGAAGATGGCTTAAAAAGATTATGGCAGTCTGGAACTTGGAACAGAACAGACCACTTCCAGCCTAAGTAGCAAGATGGTGTCAAGTTTTGAGCTTAGTATTTCAGCTAGACTTCCACTTATAGGACTGCGAAGAACATGTGGTATCATATGTGAAAATCAATGATGCAGACCTTCTGAAATAACAAAGACATCTTGAGTCAGTACCTCGATTTGTTCTGAGTTGAGTGTGGCAGGAATTGGAGTACCAATGAGATGTGTGCAGAGCAGTGAATGGGCCTCGCGCCAGCTTCACTAACAGCACACACAAACTTTCACAGTATTTATTTTTTTTTTTTTTGCATTTATAGCAGTAACCATGGCAAATCAGCAAATCTTGACAGACTCACTGTAACCCTGGAAGTCACAATTGAGTGGGTAGCACTTGTGCATCATATCTGGGAGATCCCAGGTTCAAATCCTGCCCCAGAGACCAGCTGTTATGATTGAGATGTTTTGCATTGCTCCTTAGTTCTCAAAGCAAATGCCAAGATAGTACCACAGTTAGGCAATGACTGCTTCCTTCAACATCTTCCCAAGTCATTATTCACTACTGAGCTCCTGACAGCAGCTAAGTATAAATATAAATAAATAAATACAACGTAACATTATGGAGACATTGTGCATGCTGCTTTTTGTTTGGGTGAAGGATCTGTCATAATTTTTTGAAGCCAAGGGGACAAATGAGTTTGCGAAACATTTTTATAATATAAAGATAGTCAACTTGTGATATCAGTTGGCACCCCTGATTCATGTTTCAGTTAACATATCATTTTCTATTGCTTTGTTTAATCAAGGCATTGTATATCAATTTATACTTGGTGTATAAGACTGAAAGTGCACGTTTTGTGCTTTGAAAAATGTGCCTGAACAACTGAGTTAAACGAATTCCAGAAAGACATTTTTAGCTTGAAAATATTCATGTTGTTAAACCTGTTGTTCATATGTGTTATTGTCTATTGGTTGCACACAATTGACCCTAGCTCTTCTGTACTGTAAGTGCTTAAATGATGTAAAAGTATAGTATCCCATTGTTTTGTTACTGTGAAAGCTGTCCTGCTTCTAAGAAACCTGTAACCTACCACATAATGCCCATTCATAGACAACCATTGTTCCGACCAGAGTGACACTTGGCAGCTCTTCAATCCCGTTCACCTTATTTATCATTATCGTACAATATTTTGAGGTTAATGTCTTCTGGGACATGCCACTGTTGTTTCGTAGATATCAACATTTCAGAGGCAGCAGAATCCTCCATAACATTCATACCTATCAAACTACATGTTGTCACACCTGAGAAGACTACAACTTCAAATCTGGTTTGTGACAGTGGATGATTGATTATAAGAATATTTTATTGGGCATTGCCCATCATCTGAGGCATACTTTGTATACGAGGTCTGACACAAAAAAAACGAGACTAACCCTATAGCTCTGAAACCAAGAATGGGGGGGGGGGGTGAAACAAATATACGGCTATGGAACATGATCTGTCCTGTCACAGTGTTACAAGTTTCAGCTCGTCGCTTCACTCAGTACAAGTTGACGCACCTTCAAATATAGGCGTGATTTTACCCTCGGACGGAAAATGTCGGACTGCAAAAGTGAACGAGTTAACATCAAGTTTCTTGTTAAACTGAAGAAATCCGCGACGGAAACTTTTCAATTATTGACTGAGGCTTATGGTGAAGATTGCATATCTCGTGCACGCGTTTTTGAGTGGCACAAACGATTTTCGGAAGGCAGAGAAAGCGTGAAAGATGATGATCGCCCAGGCCGGCCACGCACAGCTGTTAACGATGACAACATTGAAAAAGTGCGACATGTGATTCGAAAAGACAGAAGGTTGGGTGTTCGAGCAGTAGCTGAGAAAGTTAATTTGGATAGGGAAAGTGTTTGACGAATTCTAACGGAAGAATTGAACATGACAAATGTTTGTGCAAAAATGGTTCCAAAAATTCTGTCAGATGAACAAAAAGAACGCCGCCACGAATTGTGTTCGGACCTTTTGCAACGCATTGAGGATGAACCAGATTTGTTGAATTCGGTCATTACTTGTGATGAAACTTGGATATTTACGTATGATACAGAAACCAAGCGACAATCAATGCAGTGGAAGTCAACATCATCTCCAAGACCAAAAAAAAAAGCACGCATGAGTCGTTCGAGGTTCAAGGCCATGTTGATTGTTTTCTTCGATATCCAGTGTATTGTGATGGCAGAGTGGGTACCTAGCGGCCAGACGGTAAATCAACACTATTACATTGAAGTGTTGACGAAATTACGGGAACGTGTGAGAAGGAAACGACCGGAATTGTGGCAAAACGGGTGGATTTTGCATCAGGATAACGCGCCAGCCCACAACGCTTTGTCTGTGAAGCAGCTTTTAGCCAATAAAAACATCACTGTGATGGAGCACCCACCTTATTCGCCAGACCTCGCTCCCTGTGACTTCTACCTCTTCCCAAAGATCAAGTCGGTGCTCAAAGGGACCCAGTTTTTTATCGGTAGAAGATGTGAAAGTAAAAACGACGGAGATCCTCAACAGTCTGACAGAAAATGACATGCAGAATTGCTTTGAACGTTGGCAGCATCGTATGCAGCTGTGTGTTAACTCAGAAGGGAACTACTTTGAAGGCGATCGTAGTTAATTTGCTGAATTTGTCAAACAGAAATAGTTACAGACACAGTCTCGTTTTTTTTGTGTCAGACCCTCGTACACATTTTGGAAGCTGGCTCTGCTTCTGTCATCTGGTAAAAGAAGATTACAACCTGTTATATTAACAAACAGCTGCATGGTTTCTGCTGTACAAACCAACTCTTTGGCTGATGTTTGTTACATATTTCTATACTACTTTAAAGAAATCACAAATGTAATTTTCTGAAGAAAATCGTGGGTGATAGAATGCTTACAGTAACATTTTCATAGTCTGCATAAAAAAATGTGTCACCACAGTTTATGCTAAGGAAAAATCAGTGTTCATATGATGATGTTCTTTCCTATTATAACATGTTGTGTATCTCACCAAATAATACTACGGTGATGAAATCAGGAAGGGTGAGTGTTAGGATCTGTAGCACTGATGAATGCATACAAATCTTTATTAAAAGATGGATGTGTGAGAAATTTTGGATTCAGCTGATTCAGAGCAGGGTCCAGTGGCAGGATTTTGAATATATGGTAATGACCTTTCAGTTTCCTTAAAAGTGGGGAATTTATTGACCAAATTAAAACAAGACTGGGTTTGTTATTTAGAGGCTGGTTCCTGAAAAGAAGCATAGCCATGCTGAACAATGCAGTTTCTTCATTTAATTATACCAAGGCCAAACAGAGAAGTCCCATGGGTGACTTCTCCTCCAGTGTACTTCCATATATTCCCCTCGCTCATCTAGCCACTTCTTTTCTCATGAATGTTGATGGTAATAAACATATGTTAACCTTCACTGATGTCAAGTGCTTTGGGCTGGTTTGCATAGACCAAGAAGGTGCTGGAAAGGAATGCCACAAAAGACAAAATGTAGGGAAGCCTTGAGCACTCGCACCACCCATGAGACTTTTCTCTGTGGCGTCAGTATAGTAACTCTGCATCAATTGAGCGTGATAATGAATAAGTCATAAGAATGTATCCACATTGTACTTTAAGGACGTCTAGAAGGGCTCAGGTAAATCACAAACACATTTGTTACAAGAGCTAGCTGTCCTGGCCAAGATTTGGACAATGGACCTCCAAAATAAGGAAGATAAATGAAGATACATTCTTCTGGAATATGACACTTGCTGCCTCTGTATAGTGTCTCTCTACTGTCTTTGAGTCTTACACTTTACAGTTTCAGGTTTCACATGCACAACATAAGAATAGGCTGAGGCTGAAATTTCAGTACCTGAGAACATGAGTACGTTCAGTAATCACTAACCATAGATTGTCCTGCCACAGAATTCATGTTTACATGAGTTTCCTTCTGTATACCAGCTCTCCAACTATGTGTAGCATAGCAATTGGTGTGTACACAGACACACTTTCACATCAGCTCGTTCCCTCTAAAAACAACTTCCTTCCCTCCATTACTTCATGAGCCATCAAGTCATCATCACTGTGGCCTTCAACTCCCATGGCTCAAAGCAAATAAAATTACTTATTATCTTATCATTTTATTGCTTTTATGTTACATTACCCAGTATTTTACAATACTTGCATTGTTCTTATGTAACTGTTTCTATCATTTGTGTTTAGTGAAGGAATACACATCTTCAGCTTGATGACTGCAACTGTGGCCTTGAAGAACATAACATTCTATTTCACACAGACAGCAAGTTCTCCTACCATAGAGGTTTTCAGGACCTGACCCATGTTAGCAAGCACCATGCCATGATGGTACTGTAAGTGTTGTGGAAATAAAGCACCATGCATTGAGGATATCAGCCCTAGGTGGAACTGAATGATACCCTTCACAGTTGAACCTCTACCCTCAGGGAAAGAGGCTGAGTGGATCCCAGAGCCATCTTGGACACGATGAAAGTAAAAATCTGAGCCCAGCCTGTTTACATTACTGGGAGGGGGGGATTTAAATCCCAGGTATAACACAGAGTTATATCATAATGGTGGTAATTCATAGTTTAAATGTATTCATCAAGATTATTTACATGTTATCCACTGTAACCAGTTCTAATTGACAAGTAGCATGTTATTCATAAAATGAACAGATTTACAGTTTCTTTGGTTTTATTGTGATTTGCAGTTTATTTTACCAACTAAAATTTTAAAGGAACACTGTACAAAGCCAACTTATTAATTCTGGACAGCAATTTAATATTATATAATTTCTTAACTGGTACCACTCTTTAAGAGTTCATAGTACATGCAGGTGTTTTTACACAGATTTTTGTCTTCCACATTGTATGTCATAGTGGAATGTTCAGGGTGGAGGGAGCCCAAGAGTTTTCCTGACTATTCGTTCTGCTATCCTATTGAACTCTTGACGGTCTTCCCGCCACATTTTGGCTGCGTCAACATTGGCACCACTTTCATCATTGGGTTCTGTCAAAAAAGAAAACATACATGAAAATAAGTCTGTAAGATTTAAAGTACATTTTCCATAAAAGCGTATCTGCTGTTTGTACCTGCCAACATGCTGATAACAGATAGGAGTATTTTCTCGACGCTCTGAACTGGGCTCCACCGCTCTGCACTCGATTCATAGCCCATGGGGTCATCGCCAGGAGCGTGAAGTATGGAAATACAAACTCTACCATCAGCATATACTGCAAAATAGTTCTACATGTTAATAGGTGATCATTATGTATGTTATACTGTAATTCTCATAACTTTAATTAGAACGGGGTGTTGGATGATTAGCTACTTAAAAATACCATACGAAATGTAGAAGATATGTTATGTTAAAATAGTTGCAGTGATTGATTGTTGGTTTATTTAATTATGCTTCAACTGCACAGAGAATCAATATGTTAGATGATCTGTGAATTGTGAACTGGGTAGGCTATGAAGGCAGTCGTAAGATAAAGATGGCCCTGTGCTTAATTAAGCACACAACATGAATACATCGTAGAGTGGAGGTCTAGCTCATCATTTCTTAACCTTAGCACTTGATGGAGGTGAGTGGTCAGCTCAATGTCCTGGCTGCTTTATTCCCAGGGAAGGGCCCCCGGTACCATCTGACATGAGGCATGCTGGGCCACCAGCACTGGTCTGGATGCTATGGGGAAGGTAAATATCTCTGTCATCCAGTCTGTAATGTGGCCACTAAGCTATCGGCTATCCTGGCCACTGGTGCAGTTGTGGCCTATTTTAAGGAACATTTTGTGCATCTGCCTGGAGGAACAGGAAGATCACAGGAACCTCAGTTAGGACAGCAAGCTTCCACACCATACTGGAATTCACGACAACCAAAATTCAAATCAGGAGCATGAACAGCTAAACTGCAACAATTGATGTCTGAATGGCATGAGGACATACACAAGTATGCCCTGAATGGATGAGGAAGGTAATTGCCATGGCCTGCATTAAGTTATTACCTACAACTTACAGAAACTATGAGAAATTTGATGTTATGGCCAAGCTTTAACCCTCTTAGTGCCAGGCTGTATGAGCAGGTTATGCTAAAAATCAATAACCTGTTGAAATGGAGAAATATTGAGATATGTAGTGAGTAGATGAGTCATTCTATTCAACAATGTGACTGCTGCTAAGATTTACAGAAGGAAGTAGTAATATCAAAGCATCTGAAGCGAAAGGACTGAGGGAAACCATCAACCTCACTCACACCAGGTTGTATCTCGGCTGAGAAGTGAATCCTGAATACAAAGCAGAGTGCTAACCAATTGCCACCAGGTCAACTCTGCACTGTGATGACTGTTGTTACATTGAGAACACTCAAAACACCTATATGAAATTAATTCAGAGATCTGAAGCTAAATGCCTATAAAGTACCACAGGTACAAGATTTATTATCTCTGTCATAAGTCACTTTCATCCAGTGACATTTCACTGTCATTTTAGTAATTCAGAGGAGAAATATTCCATCATGCACAACTTATAATGACACCTATAGGTTACCAAGACTGCATGTCTTGGCCTAATAGCCATCAACAGGATAGATAAAAGCACATAAATTATATTTGTCAAAAATTATTACATGCAAATGCATTTAAAGATGCAGATCTCAATATTTTTGCATCAAACAACAGAACCAACTTACAGTGATTGTTACATGTTGTGGGATCTGGTTTAGTTATGCCTGAAGTAGACAAGATCCAGACACTGATTGGTGCTGTACCTTAATATGCAGACATCTTCATTTATAATTGTGTCATGTATTTAAGAGACACATAATAGTCAAAGTGACAGGAAATTATGCAATGTTCTACCAGCATCATTAAGAGATTTTTGACGAGGTCAGGTAGTGTATCTCTGCTTCTGTAGTCGGTTCTTAACCTTTTAACAGACAACACAACCTGAGGGGTGGATGTCTCAAACTGTTAAGTATTCCATTAGTTTAAACACTGTTTAGTACAATAATTACACATAATCTCAGTTGCTTTATTAATTCTGTATATAGCTTGTTTACATTTTTTCTTTTTTCCTGTGACACAGGTTTCAACAGAATTCCACAAGACCCAAGATGTATACTCTACTTTCTATAGGCCATACTTAATATTAAAAAAAAAATGATATTCAAGGTTCTCTCTGCATTGATTGTCAAGATTACAGTTTTCTGGGATGTAACACCACATAGTTGGGTAGACAGGTAACAACATTCTAGAACAACCTGCATACTCCATTTCCCTGAAAATGGAGGTACCGGGTTCATCTGATTTTGGTACCTACCTACCAAACCACATGGCATGACATCCCAGAAGACCATGAATTTAAAATACCTACTGTTTGGATGGAACATTTCACAGGTAAACTGCATCTTTGGCGGACTCAGAGGATAATCTGGTGGAAAAATTAGTTTTGCTGGGAAGACTCCCCCTTCAAAGCATGTTCCTTCAGGTCCACTGTAACAAGAGTGGTGCAATACAGGCATTTCTGGCTGCACTGGTATGCAGATATGTAGGTGCCTCATAGACCCCAGTAAGCATGATATAGAACAAGTATACACTGTAAGAATGCTAATCACATAACTGCACTACAAGACAGACAAACCACTGAAGACAGTCCATAGTTTATCTTGCCCATATGGTTGGTCACCTCCTGTCGGGTACCATATCGCATGGAACTTGCCTCACTATGCGAGCCGTCTACACCTGAACCACTGCAGAGGTTGTTTGATCTGCAGTCATGAAGTTGTTTGGTCTTCAGTCAGAGCATTGCAATACAGCATGTCTCTGTGTGATGTATATGCTAAATACCAAAACTACAACAAGTGTTATCATAGATTCAGGCAAAAGTTTCTCGAAGCTTATGTTCCAAACATGAAATAATTTTCAAACACATGAAAAGTTTTCAAGCAAAGTGTTCCATTCTGGACAAGAGAACACACTGAAGACACACTGAGGAAAAACTACGTGAAATTGGTGCTCCAAGAAACAGCTGGTTCAATTCGCATAGCAGAAAGGCATGTCTCCATCGTCGGCACCAACTGCGACAAAACTGCTACATTTACATCCATACAACTACATCACTGATCACAAAGTAAGACTGAATGTTGCAAAGTGGTACCTTCAAGAGTGCATTATGGGAAATAGACCCCACACTCATTCTGTTTAGTGATGAAGCTAGGTTTCATCTCAGTGGATACATAAACTCTCAGAATAACAGGTATTGGTCTGCAGAAAACCCCATTTTAATTCATGAAGTGGCATTATATGACATTAAGGTTTGTGTGGTGTGTGTCATGAGGGCAATAGGAGTACTGGACCTAGTTTTTGTCATATGAGACCATACATTCACATCATATATTGCACACATTATGATATTTTTTGATCACCTGTCCAATTACAAGAAAATCTGTGCCTTTTATTAGCAAGACAGTGCAACAGCTCACACCAACAACAATTCTACATGTTATTTAGAGTCTTTTGGTGACTGAATAACAAGCATGGGGTTGTGGCCTCCACATCTGCCAGATCTGAACCTATGAATTTTTTACTTGTGGGGCATGTTAAAGGACGAAGTGTATAATAGTAACCCTCGCACTAAAGACAATCTGAAAAAAAGTCAATAATCAGCATGTAATGTCTTCAACTGCACTAGCAAAACTTTTGATGTGCCATGAGGACCATAGGTATGATGTATGTCTGTGAGTGAAAGGAAACCATTCCCAGCTCTTTTTTTAACTGTAGTGAGTGAAAACCTAAAATTAACTGCAGGTACATTGAAATAAAATGCACAGATCCCAACTCATGGGAAACTGGAATAGTGGGATCACTGTGCTGCCTCACACTATGAAGTGAACAAGATATGGGCCAGATAAACTAAGGATCCTGTGTTTTTTCAACTTCTCTGAATTTATTCCAATATGAAAATACAAAAAGGTTATCCTAAACACCAATAAAAAATTCTCTCTAGAAATAATTACAGAAAAATATGCCAGTATTCCAATCAATAAAATATTTGCAAGATTTTAGGTCATCACAGCAGTGTTGCTGATGATTCCAGTCTTCTGGGATGTTATGCCATGTAGGCTCTAAACAGGTACCAACATTTTGAAAGATCGTGGTCTCTTTACCCTCAGGGTCAAGTAGTCCAAGAAGAATTGGACTGCTTGGCCATAAAGATGAAGGCCCTACAACTCTTCGAAACAGTAGTATCTATTGACCAACCTAGACGGTGTACTATCCCAGAAGACTTGAACTATCAACAGAATTTTTCAAAAACCTGAAGGAAAAATCCAATTTGTGAGACCTAGGCATAAAGATAGAATGGATGAACTGAAGGATTGATGTGATGCTTGTATACGATACAATACGTCACTCAGTTGTCCCATGACAACAGGTGTGCTAATCAGTTATCATCTGCATGAGAATGGCCCAGTGACATTATGCAGAAGTCAGTTATTCAAGGACTTATATTACTGTCATGTAATCCATGTTATGTTTATTAGATTTTATGGTTCATTTCTTTGCTTATTGTTTGTGTTGTACGTCTTGTAGTAGATGAATGTATATGAACCTCTTTATCTTCACAGTACATGTGTGCATATTTAATCATTGCTTCTTAATCAGAATTTGTGAGGATAGAGTGCTGTGATGGCAACAGTAAGGGCATGTACAAGGGAATAAAGGGGAAAAAGATTGGGGGGTGGGATTAACACACTCAACTGTCAGCTGGAAAGAAATAATGTTGTAATTAATAATTTATATGGGGTTGTTGGTCCTGCAATTCCATTTTATTATGTGATATCTACTGTCAAAATGTCCCTGTCATTCAATTTGAATATAACCTTGGAAGAGACTTGTAGATTTAGAATTAGAATTTATTCACTTTCCACACATCCTCCATAGCACGACACAGAACATGTCACAGTATGACTACAATACAATACAATACAATACAATACAATACAATACATGCTTTGTACAGCTGTTTATAGTCATCTGGTAAGAACATCACATTATACAGATCAAAATTTAGCAAAGCATATATGCAAAAATTACCTAATAATAAGCACACTATTTAATATGCTTTCAGTTGACAAAACTGCTTCTATGGAATAAAAAGAGTGAGCTAAGAGATTATCTTTCAGTGCTGACTTAAATACTTTACATCATGGTTTAAGACTTTAACATTAGCTGGAAGAGCACTGTATAACTTTGGTCCTGCACAGTATACATCTTTTTGGTAACTAGTGAGTTCAGCACGGGCACACAGGGGTCATGTTTGTCTCATATGTATGCTGTGTATTTCGGAATTTTGATATTTTTCCATGCTGTCTACAGCAAAAGACTAATGACTATTAATTGGCAAGGGAAAATGTGTTAAATTTCTTAATAATTTCTCACAGGAGATTCTTTTCTTTACATATGTCATTTATCTAATAATTTTCTCTTGTACTGTGAATAAGTTGTTGCTGTCTGTTGAATTTCCCCACAAGATAACTCCCTATGACATAATGGCTTGGACATATTCCAAGTAAACTAATTTTAAAGTATCTGTTATGAGTGGTATCACTGCCCTCATGGCAATGCATGCTGAACCAAGTATACAGATAACATTATTTATTTTTATTTTATTATATATTATATATATATATATTTTTTTTTTTTTTTTTTTTACAGTTTTAGTTATAAATTTACAGGCCAAGGAATTCAGTTGTAACTGCTTCTTTGCCTATTTTATTACCATAACCTATATTTAATTTTTTTTATTATCACTAGCAAATATGATGGACTTTATTTGCTTTAAACCATTTACTCAACTCGGCAAAGGAATCATTAATACAGTTTTTGAAGACTTAACATCTATTCTGTTTTCTATCATTAACGTATGATTCAAACCACTATAAAACTTTGCCTTGAATTCCATATACATTTCATATTAATAAAATATAGCACGATTCACACAGCCAAAATCTGTGGAAAGGTCACAAAATAACCAAATAGTGTGGGTTTTACTGTCAAGGGCACATAAGATTTCATCTATGAAAGTGAACAGGGCTTTAACAATTGATAACCTTTTGTAAATCCAAACTGTTGTTCTGGCAGGATACTGTTGGTTATTTAACCTTTATCACCATACAAGACCACATGCTGGTCTCTAAAATGTACTCGTGAATGACCTAGCAGGCCATATGCTTTACTTGGTAGCAATTTAAATGTCCATGCTAAGCCACAAAAACTCAGGCCATCACAACCTACAATTGGCATTTAAATATGTCTCCTAAAAGTTAATAAATCAGTTACTCTTTTGTACATAACCTTCTCAAATATTTTTTAAAATGCTGTTAGTAATGAAAATGGCCAAATATGGAAGACTTTTCACGCTTTCTATATAGAGTTTTAACTTCTGAATAAGTCATTCTAGCAAGGTCCTCTTGTTCAGCAGCTGATTGAACAAATAGTCTATGTGGATGCTAATGTATTCCATGCAAATTTTGGCTAGTTTTGTCAGCATTCAATCACATCAGCAAAAAATTTATTTAAGAGTTAATGGTGTTTCTAATTTCATTAACTGTTGTAGGTGAAAATTACAATTGGGAAGGTAGGCCAGGTTGTCCAGACAGGAACTTTGTTGCCTCTTCCTCTGCTGGTGTATTCATATCATTCAATCTTTCTGCAGTAATGAATGACTCTGCTGTAAGTTTATGGTTGTTCATAATGTTAGCATTTTTACTGATGGACTCTGTTCAACTGTACACTATTTACCTGTTTCCAATTTTAACAGTTTTCCATACTGCTTTTACACTGTTGGACACTTATCCTATGTGGAGACATAAATATTAATTATTTAGATGATGTCAGTACTAACAAACAAAACCTAAATTCTCTATTAGCTTCATATAATTTATGCAGTATAGTGGACTTTCCTACTAGAGTCACCAATATTTTGGCTACGGCTATTGATAATTTTTTTATTGACAAACATAAAAATGAAATTTTTTCAATAAATTCACTGCCAAATGGGCTATCTGACCATGATGCCCAAATTCTTACATTGAATAATATTAAACTTTTAAATACATCTAATTATCCTGTCATTAGAAGAGATATAAGTCAATTTACTATATATGAATTTAAACTAAATCTTAATCATGAATCTTGGGCTAATGTTTTTACTATTGATGATGATGTGAATACAGTGTTTAATAACTTTCCCAATACCTACTTAATAATATTTAATCATAGTTTTCCTCGTAAAAAATATCTTCCAAATCAAAAAATAAAACTTGGTTAACAACCGGAATCAAAATATCATGTGCTCACAGAAGAGAATTATACATACTCAGTAGAAATACTAATAATCCTGAACTAATAAGGTACTACAAGAAATATTGTAAAATTTTAGCTGAGGTTATAAAGACAGCAAAAATGCATCATTATAGTACGCTTATTGCAAATTCCAAAAACAAATCCAAAACCACTTGGGATATCATCAGATCAGTAACTAATATCAATTCAAATAAAAATGCAATATCATTAATAAATATTGATGGAAAATTATGCAATAACACACAAACTATTGCCAATACCTTCAATAATTATTTTATAACACCACTAAATCTAATGCAATCTAATAAACCCACTAATGTATCTGATTCTCTAAATTACCTTTATGAAGTATTTAAACATCCATTTCCAAATATAAATATGACCCCTGTAACTAACAAAGAGGTTAAAGACATAATTAAGTCATTAAAATGGAAGAATTCTCAGCGATATGATGAGATTCCTCAAAACATCTTAAAAATAAGTATGCCTTTCATTTTATCCCCATTAACCTACATATGCAATAAATCATTGAGTTTAGGTATATTTCCTACGTGACTAAAATACTCTCAGATAAGTCCTATTTTTAAAAAAGGAGAAAAGACTGAAATGGCTAATTACAGGCCAATATCCTTGCTGACAACCTTCTCAAAAATTTTGAAAAAGTTATTTACAATAGAGTACAACACCATATAGATGTTAATAATATTCTTGCGCAAGAACAGTATGGTTTTCGAGCCAAATCATCTACTGAGTTAGCCACATATAACTTAATAAATAATATTTTATTGGCACTTAATAGTAAATTATCAGTGGGAGGAATATTTTGCGACCTTACCGAGGCGTTTGATTATGTGAATCACGACGTATTACTTGCCAAATTGGAGTTTTATGGCATTAATGGCAAGGTAGGAAAGTTGATAAAATCTTACCTGAATGCTAGATATCAGAGAACATTAATAAATAATAATTATTCTAAGTATAATTCTGATTGGCAAAAAGTTAAACAGGATGTGCCTCACGGCTCAATACTTGGCCCCTTGTTTTTTCTTCCATATATTAATGATTTACCATACCTAATAAATAAAATATCCAAACCAATTTTATATGCTGATGATACCAGCATATTATGTTTTAATTCTGATTCCACTGAGCATGTAACTATATTGAAAACAATACTGGTCAAAATAAATGAATGGTTTACCATCAACTCATTATCATTAAATTTCAATAAAACCAACTATGTGCATTTCTCAACAAAACTAAATACAAAAACAGATATAAATATAAATTATGAGGATATTCAAATTAATAATACTTACAATACAAAATTCCTTGGATTAATCATAGACAACACTTTATCATGGAATAATCAAATAAACCAATTAGTAACTAAGTTGAGCTCAGCCGGTTATTCTATTAGATCCCTATCCTCAGTTATGTCTCAAAAGAGTTTAAGGATGATTTACTTTGCTTATGTACATTCCATTATGTCATATGGAATAATATTTTGGGGCAATTCGACTCATAGTAATTTAATTTTCAAAATTCAAAAAAGAATAATTAGAATTATTATGAAGACTAGAAATAAAGACTCCTGTCGTCCATTATTCAGGCAATTAAACATTCTTCCGTTATACTCCCAATATATACTTTCAGTATCAATATTTGTAGTTAAGAATTTGGATATATTCAAATTTAATTCTGCTATACACAGTGTCAACACCAGACAAGGTTCTGACTTACATCTACCAACTAATAATTTAGCTAAAGTGCAGAAGGGTGTATACTACTCAGGGATTATGATTTTCAATAACTTACCACAAGACATTAAGAACTTGTCAAACAATGTTAATAAATTCAAACAGGTCCTAAAAAAGTTTCTTCTTGCTGGCTCTTTTTATTCCTTAAGTGAATATTTTGAATGGAAAACAAGGGGTGATCTTGGTTCTTATAAATGATCCATAAGTGTGATTTCAACAAGTTTCATTAATTATATTAAAAGCCATACAAAACAACCAGTTACTCTAGGCTTGTGTTTATAGTTGCCATGATTTATTTTACTCATTTTAATTTATAACTGATTTATTATTTTATGTATGTATATATATATTATAATATTGCAGTAACTTTACACGTTCTTATGACTATTTACATTACTTATTTATTGTTAATATATGTTAGATACTTTTCATAGTTTTAATTGACGTATGTGTCACATAACACACATTATTTAATATTTTACTATATATGGACAATTTCCATATCTTAAGGTCATTTCCTAATTGGATCTATGGAATGTATAATAAATAAATAAATAAATTATACCCATTTGTTACAGTGGATACATTCAGCATCTTTTAATAACTTCAGTTAAGATTTAGCAGTATCTCTTACAGTTAATTTTTATTACTTGGATGTTACTATTTTAGCTATTAAGATATAATTCACATTTATAGTTGCAAGGCATTTGATCCCTTTACATATCCATTTTAGTCCCCCTCCATCTTTCCTCCTCTTCCCCCTCCCCTCCTAGTTAGTAGGTACAACTTACGTTATTAGTGCTTCCCATTCAAAAAATTTTCTTCATTAATAGGGCCAGCAATTATACCTTCTGGTGGATTTAGAGTTAGTTCTGAAACATGTACAAAATGAGCATACCACAATCAGCCCAGGTCACACAATACAGCTCATATTTGTATGTTCACTGCAAGCAAATATGTGCGTTTCTTCATATAAAAACCAACTGTGTTGTAAGAAGACATCAGTTTAATTTACCCATAACCATTTCCTCAATAACAAACTTAACATTTCAATAGAGAAACTGAATCTTGCCATTTAAAGGTTTATCATTTAATTGGCCCCACCAGTAATATTAGCAACAAATCATGAGGAAAGGGGCCAAAAACCTTACTATTATTCGCATAATTTTAAATGAATGCACAGATTTTACTGGCAGTTCGAATTGAACGTCTTTCCTATTCCGGTTGGTGAAACTCAAAATAAGCCAGTCACGTCCCTAAGAACATACACACACTGAACTAAACATACGAATACACTTCAAATTGTGGAACATGGATGAAATACAGTTTGAGTTTTAACACACGTTTAGTGAATAAATGTCGTAGAACCTTACGTTTATATTCTGCCATTAACCTCCTCAACGCCGAGCCTGCCATATTGGCAACACCTGGTTTGTATGTCTCACTTCAAGTCGGTATTATTCAAGTCACGGTGAGATAGAACAAGTAACGCCATGAAACGCGCAAGAATGATCCCTTCGTGCACTTAATGATAGTTCGACATTCTCTCTAAGAAGAGAAGACAAAGTAAAATACTACTTCAAAAATATAAGGTTTTAAAACACTATTATTTTGGTTTTCACTTGCAAGAAGCAGATGAAGTTATAAAGTAGGCTAATTACGTACAAATTTATATGCACTTTCGCAAATATTATAACCTTTAACATTATAACTTCCCGTCATGTAATTTATAATGGCTTAGAAAATTATAATTTGCATGTGTATTTTGAATACAGTGTAATTACTATGATTTTAACATGTAATTGCCTGCTTGTGACACGCTGTCACAACCTAGAATATTTCAATTTCCATTGCCATGCAGTCTCATATTTAGTGTATGCAACATCGCGGCAGAAGCCTGAAATCAAGGTATGCCACTTGAATTCATTATAGTGTATAATACAAAGGTAAAGTTAAGATTTCATGTTCTCAGGTCAGTGACCATGAGGAATAGTCTTCTGAAATGTGACACCGTGTAGTGTGGTAGAAATTTACTGATGTTTCGGAGGAACGTCGGTAATATTTCTACCAAGCTATTCATCGTCATATCCCAGGTGACAATATTCTCCAAGGGTTAAGGTGCTTCTATGCCTAAGTACTTCGCGATCGAATATATTAAGGGTGTCGATGTAAATCTCCACCATTTTACACAACTGTGGACAGAGCAGAGCCAGCAGTGAAAATTAAAACTGACCCTTGGTTTGCCCCTTGAGTATAAGATATCCCCTTCTTATATGGAACGGTTTATATGTCTAGTTCTTTTCTTCTTCTTCCTACTTTTTCCTTTCTTGTTATATCATATTTCGCCTTTTGTTTTTACCTGCATGTAGAAAACATGCTCTTACTAAGCAGAAAACATCACTAATAACAACATTCTGTTACTATTGTAAGTAATGTTCTTTGTGAATACATACAATCTCTTTGTCATCTTCACACATAATACACATTGGGACACCTGTAATCTGTGCCTCTGATCCCTGTCCAAGCAGTTTGCTGGCATGAATGGAACACGGATCCGAGAGGCATCTGTGCTGAACTGTAATCCATGGTGTTAAAGGCGAAGACCGCGTGGATTGGCATTGCGGCGTGTTTGTGTTGAATGTTGCTGAATGTTTTATTGATTGTAAGTTTCAATCATGTTGGTGTTGTTTGAAACTCCTGCGGGTTATGCGATATTTAAGGTAAGAAGTAATAACCATATTCGTTAGTATTCAATAAATTGCGTAGTTTGTGTCAGTACATTCCTATTCTCTTCTTGTTTAAGAGGCAGGCATGTGTGGTGTAGTAATGAAGTAATGTTTTGACGTTTTAGTTACTTGACGAGAAGAAACTGACCAAGACAGAGAACCTCTACCATGATTTTGAAACACCAGAAGCGGCGAATAAAGTGTAAGTATACTGTATCATTACGTACAGTAAACGTTTGCTTTTCAGTTAATGTACATCGTTAACCCCCCCCCCCCCCCCCCTGTGCTACTTATTGTTCTTATAATCCATGGTTTTGTATGGATCCCAAGATGAAGAGCTAATGAGACATAACTTCTTGTTCTTGATGGATTATAAAGCAAAATATTCATTTTATACCACAACCATAGTAGACCACTGCTAGACATTTGATGAAATAAGGTTACCCTGAAGCTGGAGGCAACAGGTTCCTCCTAAGCGTCTGCAGATTTCTACCAGACTGTAGAACGTAACATCCCTGAGGACTACTGTTTGTAATCACTGCTGGTAGAACCTTAAATTTGAGAAGATTTTGTTAATTCTATGCATTATTTTGATTAATGTAGGTGTCGTGCAGAGTTTATGTGATATGGACGTGGAACAAATCGGTGCCCATGTGTTACCCATATTTGCAGGCAGATTTAGATTTTCAGTGTTATGTACTTTTCACTTAAAATGTAAAGCATTACCACCACCAGCCTCACAATATTTATTTGATTACTGAGAGAGTGGCTACGTTCTGCTACAGTAGCCAATCATCACAGCCAGTCCAGTCAAGCACAGCCACTATGGAGCAGTTGCTTCACTTTGCTGTGGTAGTGTGACCGTTTAACATTAACATTATTCTGGAAGTTTGTGACTTGGAAAACAGTGTTCAAACATATTTTATGTGCATTATATCTAAACCATGGCCATTAGGAGTTGTACATTCCTGCTTTAACTCATGTAACATTTGTAGCACTTATTTGGTTGATTGGCTCAGGATGCATCCCGGTGGTGACAATTATTGAAGAAGGGGTGAACCTTTTGGTTCAGTAAAGTTTGCATTTGTTGAACAGATGAATAGTTATCATCTTGAGGAAACATTTATGGAATTAGCACATTTCCGTTTATTACTGAGGAATTTGTTGGACATTTATTTTATTTTTTGTAGTGTGAAGTTGAAGCACTTCGAGAAATTCACAGACACAACAGAAGCTTTGGCTGCTACAACAGCAGCAGTTGAAGGAAAGATGTCAAAGTCACTAAGAAGATGCTGAAAAAGGTAGTGGGAAAGGATCTGCAAGATCAGTTATTAGTGGCCGATGCAAAGCTTGGAAATGCCATCAAAGACAAGCTAAATCTGCCATGTTTGTCCAACACTGCTGTACAAGAACTGATGCGCTGCATTCGGTCTCAAATGGATAGTTTGCTGGCTGGCTTTCCAAAGAAGGAGATGACAGCTATGGCCTTAGGGCTGGCACACAGGTAAATTCAATCTTATATTCTGTATAATGTGTCCATTATGTTTTTTTTTGTCTTTACAGGTTAGGTGACTTAATGTAGCAACTTAAGAATTCTCTTTCCATTGTGTTTATGCTTGTGACCCTGTAGGTTTATAATACATGCTATTTTTGGTCAGTTGTTTTCACCCTTTTGTATAAACATGACCTCTCCATATGTCTCTTTTTTTCAACTCTGGTATCAACCTTCAAGTTTCTCATGTAATAGCGTTGCCTGTTCTGTCATATGTGGCTTATTGAATGGTACTGTCTGTGTAGCTTACACTATATAGTGGTGAACATTAGAATGAGTAGTGAATTGGAAGGGATGTGGAAGGAAGCTGAGTGTCCTGAATAGGAAGCAGGAGGGCTACCAACTTGAGTGTTACATTCAGTCTTGCCAATTCTGTTTGTAGTCTCATGCTGGAAGGTGTATAACAGGAATGGACAAATGCCGGGCACCACATTGTCGTGGCAACTAACTTGTAAGAGTGGCATCTAATATTTGTGGGTCCTCAGTATGGAACTTTCATATTGCCCACCTGTGCCTACGATTTTGAGGTGGTTACTAGATTTTTGGAAAATTTGTGCACCTCAGATATATAAAATTGGTAAATTATTTTGGGCAATGAGATGCATCACACTTAGTGTCTGATGTGTATGAATTTGACATCACACTGATACCAGTAAAGTTTAATTGGTTTTGGTCACTGTGAAAACTTAGTCTTAAATGGTACATAACATGTTATGTTACAGTCTTTCAAGGTACAAACTTAAATTCAGTCCAGACAAGATAGATACAATGATTGTGCAAGCTGTTTGTCTGCTGGATGATTTGGACAAGGAGCTAAACAACTACATCATGAGGTGTCGAGAGTGGTACGGATGGCACTTTCCAGAACTTGGCAAAATCGTCACAGATAACATAGCTTTTGTCAAGACTGTCAGAATTATTGGTAAGTGTGTTGTGTATTGGAAACGTCACAGCACCAGGTGCACACCTGGCCCGGGGGGGGGGGGGGGGCGATGGTCTTCACCCCCCAATCAAAATTAAAAAAAAAAACATTTTATGGACATGATATCAAATGTTTTACATGATTCACCCTTCAGCTGAAATCAGCCACTGAATTTGGCTGATGACTAGTGCATTGGAAATTTGGGAAATAAAGTAAAAAAAAATAAAAGTGGAATTATGTTGTTATGTTATTGTTATATTTATGACCTTGAACATTTTTTTTGTAGTGCGTATGTGTTCTCAGCTAATGCTCTAGTAGTTTTTGTTTCTGTTTACAGTAGTTGTATGATATTGATGTTCCAGCAATGTGAATTGAACTGTAGTACAGGAATGTGTGTCTGATATAGTTTGTATTAATACATTTCATGGTGCTGTATTTATTTCTGCAATTGTCAGCAAAATTACATTCTTAACAGGTTTTATTAAGATAATTTCTTATAATTTATTTGGAATATATGTACACTCCAAAGAAGGTTTTCCCTGTAAGACACTTAGAGGAACAGGTCCCTTAAAAATGTGTTAACAGTGTTGTACTGTAATTGTATCTTATCATTGTTGGAACCTTTTCTAACTGATTCAGGCCTTTATTTGGCAGGTGTTCATTTTCATTTTTGCTTGCGTTACTGGCTGTCATGCCTGAGGTTTTTTGTGGCTTCCTTTAGTCCCTCCAAGTGAATGGCTTTAATAGTACCTTGAATTCAGATGTTATGTGGTAACTCTTTACAAATCCTCACCAACCTACTGTTGTGATCATGTTTCTGTCTCTTTCAAATTTTCAAATCAGTGATGCTGAAACATCATAAGTAACCTGGTAGTCAAATATCGACGAGAGTCTGCTTTACTTTGACACTCTACCAGTCCAACTTGTTTCACACAGGTACACGGGAATTCACAGCTACTTCAGACCTCTCAGATATTTTACCTGAAGAAGTGGAGGCAAAAGTGAAAGAAGCAGCAGAGATATCAATGGGCACAGAAATATCTGAAGATGATATCCAGAATATTCAGCATTTATGTGATCAGGTTAGTGTTTCTATATCTGGAGGCTGTGGAAAGAAGTCCCATGGATGGTGGGGATGATGGTGCTTGAGGCTTTCCCCTCTCCCTACTGTAACATTCTCCTCCATCCTTGTCTTTCCCACGTCTACCAGCCCATAGCACGTGATACTAGCAAAGGTAAAATGCAGAATTTGGTAGTAACCACTGTCCGTGAGGGGTTAATGTGGTTGGAAGTGTTTTCTGTTGTAAGTGTATGATGCTTCATATTTCTTGTCCTGAGACAGAGAAGTTTTTGAGTTAATCTTACTTTCTTCCTATTGTGTTGGGTTGGCAATGGCAGACATGGTTATCACACACTTAACATGCCATTTTGGCGTAATGATTTTCAGTGTCACAGTCATGCCCCCAAGCAGCCTGACATTGAAATCGCTGGTTACTGTTCATGCATTTAGTGAAATCCTGTATGTGGTGGATGTTTTATCTGACCACCAGCCAAAGCCCAATATAATGAACAATATTATTTTTCCCATATTTTGTGAATTTTGGTCTATTAAATAACCCACATTTTTTGTAAGACGTTTTTGACCGTTTGGAACTTGTACATTGATTTAGTATGATTTTGGTGAAAACAGCTGTTGTTATTTACATTTTTGGTGTGCCAATAACTGTTACTGCACAACCACAAGTTAATGGTGCGTGATGCCACATATTGAACACACACAAAAGCTATGCTGTTTGTGACACCATGGTTGCTGTGAATCTCAACACAGGTTATTGCATAGTTTATTGCATGTCATTGTTTTAGAAATGAATGTGATAATATTGATAATGTAACTGTTTTTATTTATGTAGGAAGTTTCTGTAAGTAAAGAAATTATTTTATCAATTATTATAACAGTTTTGGGAAGAAGAACAGCCTTTTAATATAATTTTGCATATTCGCATGTAGGGACTACCTCAATTTAATGTAAGAAAAGCAGTCCACCCAGAGAATAATTAAATATGGTTTCCACTGTATGTATTAGTTTTTCCCTTGTTTGTGATACGAATGCTGAAATGGAATTTTGTGTGAGTGCAAATAGCCACAGACACTGGTGTGTTTTAAAGTATACTGGACTTAACCTCCAGCTGATATGTGCTGGACTTCAAGGACCACTTCCATTGTAGGGCTTGCCAGTGTTTTCCATACTAGCACAGGGCCTTGTGATCCAGGGTGATGCTGAATTCAGTCTCAGGGTTGTTTATATACTGTTTAGGTTCATCTAATAACTGTCAATGTCCAAGAAATGAACTTATTAAATAAAACAATCAATTTTAGACAGTGGGCTGTTTCAGATAATACAAATAATAATGATACTAATAATTATTGCCCTCTTAGTCTGATGCTTTCCTCACCACTCACTGACCATTGTCAGAACTGAATTCAAACGCTCTCTTAATCAAAAGTGAGGAGAATTTAATAACAATACACCACACCAGCACAGCAACAAAATAATGAAGCTCATGCGAAAGCATCTATCCAAGAGCCCCACACAAGAACTAGCCTCAAGCCTAGATGTGCATCTCCTTGTGCTAAGTCAGGTGCCTCATCGTACCAAATTCGAGAAGGTTCCGCAGTCAGTGACTGGTCAGTCGTCATGTCAGACCTCACACCAGAGGAATAACTATTGAAATTAAAACAAAATTAAGAATTTTCGTTGGCTGGCATGGTGGTGCGATTCCGTGGTCACCCTGGGGAACTAATCCCTTAAACCCCATGTCAGGTCACAGAGACACTTAACTGTGAACTTGACCGCACCCTACTGTTCAAGATTAAAGTACAAAGGGTAAGAAATGGTGGACAATAGGTGCCTTAAACAGTGGGACCTGTGCCATGCAGTTGCTTGCACCTGTTCGTCCTGAGGCTACAATACTTATAAATTAATATTGGGATAGCCCACAGGCATGCATGCCAACAGAGTATGTGGAATTACAAAGAATTCACATGGAAGGAGGAGTACACTGTTCTGCTCTTTTCAAAATATTTCTGTGCCTTGTATTCAAATAAATATGTTAGACTTCTGTTTCCCATCCTGCAGTTAAGGCAGTTTTTATGTATGCTGTCTTGTGATCAACTACATAAGGAATTGTATATTCCAGGTAATTCAGATCTCATCGTATCGTTCCCAGTTGTATGACTACTTGCGTAGCAGAATGATGGCCATGGCACCCAACCTTACAGTTTTAGTAGGAGAATTAGTAGGGGCACGGTTGATTTCTCATGCTGGTAAGTGATAAATGTATTTGCTGTAAAAAATTTGAGAAAAATGCATGACACAACTGTAATGGTGGATTGACTAAGACTGCAGGACATATTCCAACAGGAAGTTCCATTTACTTGTTAAAAATGTTTATCTGCCAGAAATTGGTAACTTGGTAACAACACACTGTTCCTATGTTTGTAATGCTTGTATTTGGTCCTCAAAATGTTAAGAATCTTGTATATTGTTTTGTCAGGTTCCCTCATCAACTTGGCCAAGCACCCAGCTTCTACTGTGCAGATCCTGGGAGCAGAGAAAGCATTGTTCCGTGCCTTGAAGACAAAGAAGGACACTCCGAAGTATGGCTTAATATATCATAGCACACTGGTAGGACAGACCAGCACAATACATAAAGGAAAGGTGAGATCCTAACATCTTCAACTGGCTGGTTATTTGCAATTGTTCCTCTAACAACTGGGGCCCAGATATTTTACTTAAGGCAGCTTAATCCAGTGTTTGTTTTGAAATCTTTTCAAACCAGATATACTGTTTATTCCATCATAGTGGTTACTAGTGCATTGTTTGTGAAAAAGGTCTGCACTGTTTGAAGATGAGGTTGCCCATCCACAGATGTTTCTTACATTTAACAGGTCTGTGTAGTGGTACATATTCCATGTGGCTCCCTTCCTTAGACTTCATAATTGTTATTTTCCTCAGCATGTATGCCATCAACCTGCAGTGCAGCTGCAATTGTAGAGATGTGTTTCTTTAATTTTTTTAGCACATTTGCAGCAGAGAATTGGAAGAATATGCCTGTAAGCTTCACAATGTTCTTCTGTGTGCATATAATAACTCAAGAATTGGTGAAACTGATTATCATGAAATTTGATTGAGGTTGGGAGGAGGGGGGTGGGGTAGGTATCAAAATGTTTGATTAAAATCAGACACCAGTAATGGACACTTCACATGAAGACTTGCACACATTTTTTGAAAACAGTTGCAGAGCAAAACAAAACACATATTCTGGGCCCAGTGTGCTTTGTGTGCAGTTTGTGAAATAATTAAACAAGCTACATTTCCTGACTTGTTTTTAGATCTCAAGGATGCTTGCTGCTAAAGCAGCTCTCGCTACGCGTGTGGATGCTCTTGGGGAGGATTGCTCGTTAGATTTAGGAGCTGAACATAAGGTGAAAGTGGAAGCTCGCATTAGACTTCTAGAAGAAGGCAATTTGCGTCGGATCAGTGGTACGGGTAAAGCTAAGGCTAAATTTGAGAAGTATCATAGCAAGAGGTGAGTAGTAACACCATTGATCCATAAGAATACTTTGTAATTGATATACTTTTAGCAAGTCTGAAGATCTATGATGATTATGATGTATGATGTATGACAGTCTTTTTCTGTTTCTTTTGTATGTATCTGACCAGGTTTCCAGTGTCTAGTTTATTTATGTTTTGTGCAGTGAGGTAAGACAGTATCCAGTTGCTGCTGACTCAACACTACCAACAAAAAAGAGGAAGCTTGATGAACTTCAAGAATCTCCAAAAAAAGTGCTCATTGAGGAAATTGTTGAAGAAAGTAAGTAATTTCACGGAAATTATTGTGGGAAGTGAAAAGTTGCACTTTTGTGATGTTTTACAACTGTCACTTTGCTGTAAGATGGTAGTAGTTATACTTAGTGTGCAGATTCTCACACAAAAATTTAAGGGTTTGGCAGCATCACCAAAGCAGTGAAGTATGGAGCATCCACTAATTGTTTTCCCATGCATAGTTCAAAGACTGGCTTGCTTGAGCAAGGCCAGTCTGCCAAGAATTGCTGCTTCATATCAGTGCTGAAACATGAGGCACTTTTCTAGGGGAAAAAGTGACCTCTCTAAATTTCCAGCAGATGGAAGCTGTGTGCAGTAAAGCACCTGTTGTGTCTGCCATTCTGCTGGAGAACAGCAGTGGGATGCTTATGTCAATCAACTTTGTAGCATAGAATTGTTAGAATGAACTTGTGCCCCTTTGAAACAGAGTTCTGTCACCAGTTGTGTTGTTGCTGCGTTCAGTTAACGTGACCTACAAAGTCTCCTGTTACTCCAAATTCACGTCAATTTTCCATTGCTTAGGTTGTTTCATGTCGTGTCCAGGTCAGAGTCCATGCATAAGGTTTTGTAATGTGCAGTTTTTCTATGGTGAGGAGCTATCTCCCCACCCAACCCATATGCTGGAAGACCCTTGTTTTGTCTTCTGTCCATGACTAGTATATTCTAGTATATTTGCAGCTACATGCCAAGGTATCTTCATCCACAACCCAAGGGATGTGATCCCATTGTGATGAAGGATATGCTGAACATGGGATCAGATGTTTATTAATGTGTGTGTTCATATAATGTATGTTTTTACAGGTGAAATGCATGTGAAGAAAAAGAAAAAGATAAGGCAAGAAGACCCCATAAGTGATGTACAAACTACAGAACATGGGGAAGAACACAAGAAGAAAAAGAAGAAGAAAGCCAAAAGTGAACCTACAGAGAATGAAAGCATGACTTACGGTAAGAAATTTTCAGATTTTGGGTTTCATTAGATGCCATTCAATGTCGAGACAGTTTTATTGGCTGCATTTGAAACATGGTGTGTTGCGGGCATAAGACAATCTTTCTCATCAGTGTGTAGATGCTGTGTTGGTTCATCACACAAAAATCCTACTAGCCATACATTTCTCACAAGAGAAACTGTATGCCCTGATAGGTGTGGTTTCTTCATGCAAGCCTCCTTACTATCGTAAGTACAAGACTTAAAGTAGATCTGTTGCTCATTACATAAGTGTATACAAAATGTCATTTACACCATGACATATGTGGAGTAGTTAAAAAAGAAAAGAGAGTGGGATTTAATGTTAATCAATAAATTCAGAGATATCCACTCTTCAGCCTTTGATTTTTACCCATCACATGGTCACTTGAGTGAGTTTGCTGGGTTTTGGGTATACATCAAAGTTATGTGTATGTACAAGTTCTTACACAGCTGACACTATCTGTTCCTTCCAATCTACCTTTCTTCTTTTTCTTTTCCCTGTGTCTCTTTTTAATAATTGCTTGTACTTCGCAATTGGCACATCTTTTCTATCAAGCAAGTTGTTTGGTAGCACTGCTGACTTGTTTTCAGGAGGAACTAAATTCAACCCTCAGCACAGACACTGCTCATTCTGACTGAGGACTTTCGTGATTTTTCTCAGCATTTCCAGGTGAATGACTACACCCACCCCAGTTGTTTCAAGGTTGCCATAATTTGACACTGACAGCTGCAGATGATATAGGATTGTCAAATGACCTATATTCTATTTTTTCCTGCATTTGTATGTGTTGTATGATTTCTTTTCCAGCTGCTCCAGTCACACTTCCTGATTCCCATTTCATATTTTCCCGTTCTCTTGCTTCCATTTTTGTGTTTGTATTGTCAGTCGGTTCATTTATCAGCCATGTTTTCACATATTCTATTGATGTGGTAAATAACTGGATAGTTAACACTGACCAGAGCAGTAGAATCCAGGAGAGTTTTGTCCTAGACTTTCATTGTAATTGTACTTTGCATATTCAGATGCTATTCATATGTTATAGGACACACCACTTACAGTGAAACCCACATTTAGGCTGCTGTCACACAGCACGCTACTTGCGATATGATTGCGATATGATGACAGTGCAATGATGATATGATACATACGACACAATACAGGCCTCACACACTGGAGGCGATGCAGTTTTGACGATATGCACTGTTTCAGTATGAATGTGTCATTAATTGTAACAGCATCTGTATTTGAGTACCCGTGAAAGTAAGCCTACCCTAAGTTCTTAAATAGTTACAGTGTATTCAGCAATAAATTATTATACTGTGAGCTTAATTAAACAATTTATACCAACATATGCACACAGACACTTACAATGTCAATAGTTTCTTGTATTAATAGTTATCCCCAATACGTATTTCGGTGTGTTTACATCGCCATCTTCAGGGGGTCGGAAGTTTTTTTTAACATAGACCAATATTTATAAAATACATCGTAACAGCCATAGTTATGTATAATAATGTTATAATGTTAAGCAGTGTCACTATATAAAAATTGTACAATAGTAAATATTAATAAAATTAATAAAACAGTATAAAATTATTGGGTTACATAGTATAATGTAACTGATAAATTATTGGCAGAGAGGCCTTGCGTTTTGGCTTGTGTGTTGCTGTACGTTGGTTATCTGTTGAAATATTACAGGTAATTAGGGCCATGACAATTAAGAAATAATTATGAGCATTCGTATATGTTTATGTGATCCGTGGTTGTTCAAGCAGTTGATAAGGTTGGCAGCCATACTTTGTATGAAGAGAGGGGGTTGTAGTAGTAGCCAATATGGAGAATATACAGTTCACTTAGTTTGTTGTGATGGTTTTTATTTACATGGTTCCTGTACTAGTGCTACCAGTGCAGACATAATTTTGGTCCCCACAAGCCGGATCTACATGGAGGATTGATGGACAATTATTTTTGGTTGGTTTTTACGGTGGAGAACAGATTAGTGCGTATATGTGTAGTTACAGACAAAGAAAGTGCGTCAGCCATTCACGTGGTCGTTAACATTGTATGTATTCGTTTGTGAGACAAGTACCATCCCATACCATACCATCCTATGTTCACAATGGAGGAAAGTGTTAAAAGATTGATAAAAAGCCTGGGAATTGTCAAGGGGGCATTCACTAGGCTAGAAAATTATGTAAAATCATGGGAAGGTGACAGTGATGCTGGACAACTGGAAGTTAGATTAACTTTATTACAGGACAATTGGAACAAATTTAATGAGATACAGGATGAGTTAGACTTGTTAGAAGAGAATGTTACTAGTCATCAGGAAAGGACTGAAATAGAAAATATATATTGTTTTTTGTTGAGTTTCATACAAGGAAAGTTGAAGGATGTTCAATCTCGACAAATTAATGTTGTGACAACAGAACCAGTAGTTCAAGTGAAACTTCCACAGTTGTCTTTGCCACACTTCAATGGACTTGTAAGTGAGTGGATTACCTTTAAGGAGACATTTTTGTCACTTGTGGGAAATAATACCACAATTCCAAACGTACAAAAATTTCATTATTTGTTATCAGCTGTTAATGGAGATGCCAAGAGAATAATTCAGCACATTCCTTTAAATGAAGATGGCTATGATATTGCATGGAGTTTGTTAACTGAAAGGTACCAGAATGAAAAACTTATTGTCAACACTCACATTGATAACATTATGAAGCAACCCACAATTGTGACTGAAAATGTTGTTCAGCTTAGACAATTGATTGATATTACAAAAAGTAATTTGAAGGCCTTAGATAGTATGGATCAGCAAACAAATACATGGGATTCAATGATAATTTACATTGTAGTTCAGAAGTTAGACAGCAAAACAAAAAGAGAATGGGAATTATTTAGTTCGAGTAAGCAGCTACCCAAACTAAATCAGTTGTATGATTTTTTGGAAACTAGATGTCATGCTCTAGAGGCAGCTAGTAGGAAACAAGAGGCTAAACCTCAAGGACCTGTTAAGTCACAAGGCAATAAACCTAACGTACATAGTTATGTAACAACAAGAGAACTGTGCATTATGTGCAATGGGGAACATACCATCCATCATTGCAATCAGTTCAAACAACTGGCAGTTGATGACAGATATAAATTTGTGAAGAAAAATAAGTTATGTTTAAATTGCTTAGGCAACAATCATTATGTAAACCAGTGCAAGTCAAAGGGCTGCAAGAACTGCAACAAATTTCATCATACATTGTTGCATCAACAAGTGGACTCAGCTCAAATGAGTTATTTCACAATTAAAGGTGCAGTATCACCTCATGTATTATTAGCTACAGCACAAGTATGGGTGAAGGGTAATACTGGTAGACTGCACAAATGTTATGCTTTACTTGATAGTTGTTCTCAATTAAATTTTATTACAGCTTCATGTTGCAATCGCTTAGGACTTAAGCAAACAAAGGCGGAGGTGCCTGTCAAAGGAATTAGTAACGCAGTAGCTACTACAACACATATGGCATCTGTTGAAATTCATTCCAATGTAACTGAGTACAAGACTAATTTGACATGTTTAGTCTTACCTCAAGTCACAGGAAAAATGCCATCCATGTGCATTGATGCATCTCAGTGGAGAATTCCAAATAAGATACAGTTAGCAGACGATAATTTCAATAAACCTCATGATGTGAATCTCCTGTTAGGTGCTGAAATATTTTTTGACGTTTTGCAAGATGGTAGATATAAATGTCAAGGTTTGCCAATGTTGCAGAATACGAGGTTAGGGTACATAGTATCAGGAACAGTCCCTGCAGTTGATGTTAAGGGTCGAGGAAACTCAGGACAACATGCCTTTTTTACTTACACTGATCCACTGCATAGCCAGCTAGAGAAATTTTGGCTGTGGAAAATCTTAATCATAGGGTACTGACCGTGGAAGAGAAGGAATGTGAAAGGCATTTTCAAGAAACCACCGTGAGACTAGAAGATGGAAGATACCAAGTTAGACTACCCATTCGAAAGGATCATGGAACTTTGGGAAATTCATATGACACTGTGCTAAGAAGGTTGCATCAATTAGAAGGGAGACTAGATAGACAACCACAACTTAGGGAAGATTACAACAAGTTTATGGATGAATACTTGCATCTTAATCATATGTCGTTAATACAAGAAACGGAAGCAGTAGAAGAACATAATCTTCCAGCTTATTACATGCCACATCATGCAGTAATGAAGCAAGATAGCTCTACAACAAAACTAAGAGTTGTTTTTAATGGTTCTGAACGAACAAGTAATGGTACAACATTGAATGATATTTTGATGGTTGGAGCTTCACATCAAGAAGATCTTTGCTCTCTGATTCAACGCTTTAGGACACACAAGATAGTCTTTTGTGCAGATATTGCAAAAATGTATAGACAGATAGTACTGGATCCCAGAGATACTCATCTTCAACGAATTCTGTGGAGAGCAGATCGAAATGAACCTGTGAAGACTTATGAATTGAAAACTGTAACTTATGGCATGTCGTCTGCTCCTTTTTTTAGCAACAAGATGTTTGAAACAATTGGCAGAGGATGAAGGTGAACGCTTTCCAAGAGCAGCAGAAGTAGTAATGAGGGATTTTTACGTCGATGACCTGATTAGTGGCACAGGGAACATAGATGATGCCCTTCAATTACAAGGAGAACTAAGAGTGATGTTAACCAAGGGCGGGTTTTGGCTAAGGAAATGGACGTCAAATCATCCAGCGCTCTTAGAGAAAATTCCTGTTGCTGAGAGAGAGTCAAATTTTCTGTTGGAATTTAATTTGGATGATACTGTAAAGACATTAGGTTTGTTATGGAATCCTAAATCTGACAAGTTCACGTTTTGTCTGCAATTGAAGCAACACAGAGAAATTACCAAAAGAGCTGTACTATCAACTATTGCTTCGATATTCGATCCATTAGGTTTATTGGGTCCAGTAACCGTAAAATGCAAAATGTTAATGCAAAAACTATGGCTGGAGAAGTTAGAGTGGGATGATGTTTTTCCAACGTACCTTCAGGAGGAATGGCATAGCATAGAAAGTAAGTTGTATGTCATAAATGGTATTGAAATTGAAAGATTAGTGACGTGTTTAGAACTTGTTCAAGAATGTGAATTACATGGATTTGCAGATGCTAGTGAGTTGGCATATGGTTGTTGTGTTTATCTCAGAACAAAGGATAAACAAGGGAAAGTAACAGTAAAATTGCTTTCTTCAAAATCCAGAGTTGCACCACTGAAACAGTTGTCTATTCCAAGACTTGAATTATGTGCAGCACTTATTTTGGCACAAACAGTACAAGTTCAGTGAAGGCGCTGAAAATAAATTCTTTGAAAATGATGTTATGGACAGATTCAACGGTAGTTTTAACATGGCTACAATCTAGACCATCACGATGGAAGCCATTTGTTGGACACAGAGTTTCAGAAATTCAAGAATTAACGAAAATAACAGACTGGAATCATATAAGTACAAGGGATAATCCTTCTGATCTTATATCACGAGGTACAGAACCTATGACTTTGAAACATTCTAGATTATGGTGGTACGGGCCTGAATGGATCAACAAGGAAATTTATGAATGGCCTGTTAAATGGTCAAGTAAGGAGACAGAAGAAATCAAGACCGAAGAGAGAAAATGTACAAAAGAAGGATTTGCTCCAATTACATTAGTTTGTCAAATGGGTGCTGAGGAGTTACACTCAAGATATTCATCATGGTTGAAGTTGAGAAGAATTGTAGCATTCTGTATTAGATTCATCAATAATTGTAAGAAACCCAACGACAAGAGAACAGGTGTTCTAACAGTAAAGGAACTAGATGAGGCAACAATAACTCTGCTGAGAGAAGCTCAAGTTAATGATTATTCACAAGAAATAGAAGACATAAGGAAGAATGGTGTTGTGTCAAGGGGAAGTTCCTTGAAGACTCTGAATCCATTCCTCGATGAGAAGCAGTTGCTCAGGGTGGGCGGTCGCTTGGAAAGGTCGTTATTGGAATTTGAACAAAAACATCCAGTGATACTACCTCCCAAACATAATGTAACAAGACTCATACTTGAAGAGATGCATAGAAAGAATTTACATGCTACTGGTCAGTTGTTGTTAACACTAGTTAGGCAGAGATATTGGATAACCAACTCAAGAAATGTGATAAGGGAGATTGTGCACAAATGTCTGACATGTTCCAGAATGAAAGCACTCACATCAAAACAATTAATGGGACAGCTTCCAGCACCTCGTGTCACAATTTCACATCCATTCACAAATACAGGAGTTGACTATGGTGGACCATTCCTTATTAAAGAAGGTTTGACCAAAAGCAAAATAAAACTTAAATATTACATCGCTTTATTTGTGTGCCTAGCTACAAAGGCTATTCATATTGAATTAGTAACAGATTTAACATCACAATCATTTATTGCTGCATTGAGAAGGTTTACAGCAAGGAGGGATTGTGTACTAACATCTACAGTGATAATGGTACGACCTTTGTCGGAGCAAATAGAGAGTTGAAGGAGCTTCTGACTGCTGCCAAGTTCAAGGAAGATCTTCAAGATTATAGTTCACAAAGAGGAATAAACTTCCATTTCATACCCCCTACTTCACCTTATATGGGCAGCTTATGGGAAGTAGGAATAAAATCTGCAAAGTTTCACTTGAGGAGAGTAGTAGGACTTACATGTTTGACTTATGAAGAGTTTTACACAGTGCTATGTCAGATCGAAGCTTGTCTGAATTTCCGTCCTCTTATAGCTCTTTCTAACGATCCTGACAATCTTGATGTATTAACTCCTGGTCATTTCCTAATTGGGACTTCCTTGCTATCAATTTCCAATTCCAATTTGATAGACCAAAACCTTAGGTACTTGTTTAGGTGGAAATTGGTTCAGCAAATGACCCAACAGTTCTGGAAAAGGTGGTCCATGGAATATTTGAACCAGTTGCAGCAGCGGCATAAGTGGAAGGACATACAACCTAACATGACGATTGGAACGGTTGTGCTCATCAAGGAAGAAAATCTTCCTCCCTTACTGTGGCAAAAGGGAGTAGTGACCGAAGTACATCCGGGTAGTGACAATTTAATTCGAGTGGTTACTGTAAAAACTGTGAAGGGTTATTTTAAAAGACCTATTCAAAAACTTTGTGTTTTACCATGCAATGATTAATGGCTTTGCAACTACTGTAATGTTTTTTGTTGTGGTAATTTGGTTACAGGAACATCAGGATTGGTTACTTATATCTATTTTGATAATTAATTGTATTAATTAGGTGGGCGGTATGTTTATGTGATCCGTGGTTTTTCAAGCAGTTGATAAGGTTGGCAGCCATACTTTGTATGAAGAGAGGGGGTTGTAGTAGTAGCCAATATGGAGAATATACAGTTCACTTAGTTTGTTGTGATGGTTTTTATTTACATGGTTTTTGTACTAGTGCTACCAGTGTAGACAGTATATGTTTGCAATTTAGGTATGAACGTACCTGTGTGTGCTGCTGTGCGGTGAAATGTCCTTGTCGCACGGTATCTGAGTGGTGAGTGGTATTGATTTTTTAGTGTGCTTACGTGTATCAGCTGGTTCGGGGTTTTTTACGCATGCGTAGATTGGGTAGTTGGATTGAAGATTTTAAATAAAATGTTTTTTTGCCTTGTTGCTGTTCTTGGATTAGTGTACCATTTTGGTGGTAATATTGTATATAGAAGTTTTCCAGGATATTCATATGCCAACCTTTCCTACAGGACTTTATTAGTGTTGTAGTAGAGTTGATTGGACCATATTCATGTTTATTATTTATAACATGCAGAGCATAGGCCGATACATAACTATGGCTGTTACGATGTATTTTATAAATATTGGTCTATGTTAAAAAAACTTCGACGACCCCGTGAAGATGGCGATGTAAACACGCCGAAATACATATTGGGGATAACTATTAATAAAAGAAACTGTTGACATTGTAAGTGTCTGTGTGCATATGTTGGTATAAATTGTTTAATTAAACAAAAAATGCACGGTGAATGCAACGTAAAATATACTGTGAGCTGTTTTGAGAACGTTTATGAAGTGTGCTTTGTGTTTTCTCTTAAAAGGGTGTTGTGTTGGGTTGATAAGGACAAAAATTAAATTTGACATCCTTTGTTTCGTTAACCAACTAAATGCACATTCTCTGGACACTATTTTTATATAGTTACTAAATACCCCTACATATGTTTCAGTCTGTCACCTTCAAATCACCTTAGTCTTTTAGTAGGTTTGTAATATCCTTTTAAAAAAATGGGTATAAGTTTAAAATTGTAAAATGTAAAACACTGTATAGTAGCTTAAAAATTAAAAAGCTATGTCGTAGTTGTATATACGAGGTTAAAATAGCAGCGAAGTTTTATTATTTACGCACATTACTGACTAGATAATGCGTAGAATTGTGGTGTTTTGGGTTTTGAAGGTCATATTTATGTTTAGCTGCTTAGTTTCATGTGCACATGAAACTAAGCTATTTTTTTTTTCCTTGCCACCATTGTGTCCATACTTGCTGTGTGGCAGCCTCTTGTCCAGTGGATGCCAAGGGTTCTTTAGCAAGGAGTATAATGTGTGGACCATGAATGTGGCTGCTTACCTCTTCTAATGCAGTGGTTGGAATGAGTGGAGCACCAACTCTGTTATTCCGTGGATCTTTGTATCATAGTTTTTAATGAAGTCAAGCATCAGCCTTATCTTTTTGTATGCAAGAAATGCTTGATAAAGCTATGCCTACATTGTGAAGACTATAGTGTATCCACAAATGTAATTAAAATGTCAAAAATTCCATAAACCTAGATTACACAGTTGAGTACCCAATATTTTATTGAGGAAGTGAACTTTCTGAGGTAGTGGTCAATGAATATTGAATGAGACCTGCAGCAAAGTGGCTAACATTATGCCGAACCTTTATCTTGCACTTTGCGACAATATGTATGGTTGGTCAGAATCTAAACGTTTTGTATGTTTGTTCAGGTGATGGTGTACTGGTAAAGGAAGAAGAGGAACAAACAGAGACATGGGTAGCAGGTAAGTACAAATGTGCAAGCTCTATGGAAACATTCTGGTATTACTGTGATGGTATGCGTGCACAGTCTAGCTGCCCGATATTTGCGTCACTGTGATGGCATGGTCCAGATGGCTAATCAGTGTGTGTGTGTCACTGTGGTGGCACACATCCACAGTCCCGCTTGTTTGATTATTGCATTACTGTGGTGGTGCAGTTCAGCTGGCTGACTGTTGTTACTATGATGGCACATGTGCATGCATGCACACACACTAAACACTGTGTTGCTGTGAAGGTACAGTCAGGCTGGCTGAGCACTGTATTACTGTGATGGCACAGTTCAGCTGTCATTATCTAAACATTGTTTTGTTTGTTTATTCAGGTGATGGTGTAGAAGTAAAGGAAGAAGAGGAACAAGCAGAGACATGGGAAGCAGGTAAGTACAAATGTGCAAGCTCTATTGAAACATTCTGGTACTACTGTGATGGCACACATACACACTCCAACTGGCTGAGTGTTGTTACTTTGGTGGCACGTGTGCACAATCCAGCTGGCTGGCCTGCATTACTTTGATGGCGCGTATGCACAGTCCAGCCGGCTGATCATTGCATTATTTTGGTTGCACATGGACACAGTCCAGTTGGCTGGCTTGCATTACTTTGATGGCACATATGCACAGTCCAGCCGGCTGATCATTGCATTACTGTGTTGTAATGTATGCACAGTCCAGCTGGCTGATCATTGCATTACTGTGTTGTAATGTATGCACAGTCCAGCCGGCTGATCATTGCATGACTGTGTTGTAATGTATGCACAGTCCAGCTGGCTGATCATTGCATTACTGTGTTGTAATGTATGCACAGTCCAGCTGGCCAATCGTCGTGTTACTGTGATCGTAGATGTGCACAGCCCAGCTGGGTGGCTTGCATTAATTTGATGGCACACATGCACAGTCTAGCCGGCTGATCATTGCATTACTTTGATGGCACATATGCACAGTCCAGCTGGCTGATCATTGCATTACTTTGGTTGCACATGCACACAGTCCAATTGGCTGGCTTGCATTACTTTGATGGCACATATGCACAGTCCGGCCGGCTGATCATTGCATTACTGTGTTGTAATGTATGCACAGCCCAGCTGGCTTGCATTAATTTGATGGCACACATGCACAGTCTAGCTGGCTGATCATTGCACTACTTTGGTTGCACATTCACACAGTCCAGTTGGCTGGCTTGCATTGCTTTGATGGCACATATGCACAGTCCAGCTGGCTGATCATTGCATTACTGTGTTGTAATGTATGCACAGTCCAGCTGGCTGAGTGTTGTGTTACTGTGATCATAAATGTGTACAGCCCAGCTGCCTGACCATTGCATTACTGTGGTGGCACATATGCACAGTCCAGCTGGCTGATCGTTGCATTACTGTGTTGTAATGTATGCACAGTCCAGCTGGCTGAGTGTTGTGTTACTGTGATCATAAATGTGTACAGCCCAGCTGCCAGACCATTGCATTACTCTGGTGGCACATGTGCACAGTCCAGCTGGCTGATTGTTGCATTACTGTGATGTTGCATGTGCACACTCTAAGCTGGCTGACTTGCATCACTACTATTGCTGATATTTCTTCAGTTTAAATGCAGCCAAAAGGCCTGTGGAGCCAGGATATAAAAATCCCCTATTCCTGGTTGATAAAATTTAAGGATTTCTTGAAGGCAACAGGAAGTTTCGTGCATTTGTTATTAGGCAATAAGTGACAGATTCCAGGCTTCTCAGGTCATGCTGCTCTAACCTCATCATATGGTAGGAAAGCATGGAACAAGAGGGCTGAATAAGAAAAGATTAATATTGAAATGTTTTTCTTGGGATGGAAAATACATTTTTAAACCTATAGGAATGAAGAAATACAGCACATTCCCTTTAATCTGATGTCCGATAATTTGGAAATCCTGATAATCCAGAACTTGAGGAGAGTAATCCCAAGACCAGAAGTTTTGCTTTTCTACCAGAAGAGGTCTTCATCAATGAAACAGGCTCATCTCAGGGACATGTTCAAAAAGACCTCCAAGAGTGTCGGTACATCAGCTGTTGTGGTATCTCCTGACCCCTTGTCTCCTAACTCCATCAACTTATTCAGCTATGAAGACTACAGAAAACACAGACGGTGAGCCTGATGGCTCTAAACCAGCAGCTGAAGGAGATATCCAACTGGAATACTTCTCTGATTAGTTGTACAGCTCAAGTATAGGAGCAGTAACAAAAATTACGTGTAAGAACTTAGGTCAGTATTGGTACTGTCTGATGATCTGGAAATCCAGAATATTCAATAATTTGGTACCTGTCTGGTTCCATGCGAGTCAGATTAATTAAATTTTTCTGTAGTGACAAATATACCAGTAACCTATATTGTTACAGAATAATGGCTTGCTACAATTAGTATGAAAACCTAAATATTCAACCAGTTCAAAAAGAAGATGATGACCCTTCTGTTATTTTCTTTCCTTTTCCACTTGTTTCCTCATTTACCACCTTCTTTCTTATTTCCTTGTTTGTCTCCCTTTCTCTGCTACTTTTTATACAGTTCTGCATGTGCACCAGTTGTCTCATATGTTTTGCACCTTGTGCCTCGGCCTGTATTTTCCCACTTTAAATATCGGGCAATTACTGTAGAATGTTGTGCAGGCTCACCACTAGCATAACGGTCTGTAGCAACACTGAAACATTGCTCAGAAGAATACCTTGTATAGATCTAGAAGTACAAGTGAAAAGGTAAAGTTGCCCTTGTCCTTAATAAAACACCATGCCATGAAGATACATGGAGGGGATGGAAGTATAGCTTCATTATTTCTTAACCTTCAGTCATGCAAGTCGCTAAGCCACCCAGTCCCCCAGGCCAGCTTGCTGTCTGCTATAATGCTGCAGAATCTCCATGTATTTCATTCTTCCGTCAGCTGAGCAAGTCATTGTTTTATCCTTTTGGCCTTTTTCTTTCAAGTACAGGGAGTGAGGGTAGCTCAGTGTAGTGTCTAGACTACAGGTTGGATGACTGGAGCAGCAGGGTTCGATTCTCAGTAGGGACAGGTTTTTTCTACAGTGCTTGTTCTTGCCCCCAGGGTTTATCTATCCTGTTGTCCAGTGAGTGCCATGGGCTCCACTGAGGGTAGAGTGGCCATAATATGAAGTTGATCACTTGCCTCAAGCTAGTGTCAGAGTTTAAGAAAGATGAGCTATTCCATACCTCCATTCGCTGTTCTCTCTTCAGGGCATGGTGTTTAATTAATTACACACAGAGACAACTGTTGCTTAACCTTTTACTTGAAATTCGTGATCTTCACTGGGTATGCTATTTATATAACGTCCCCTAATCATCAGCACTTCAGTATTTATTAAGAATGTATAATGTTATTTAACATGCATATTTGTTTGCTGCTCTTTCCTTCCCAAGGTCTTCATACATATTCACATGTGGTGGAACCTTTCATTAACATCTGGCAGCAAATTCCATCTGTTTAGAACAGCATTAATGCTGTTATAGTGGCTCCTGGCTCTTTGTCACATAAGTTGTCAGTGACATCCGTGCCTTTTGTGATACTTTAATATAAAGGTGTATAGAAAATGTGCCATATTGCTTCAACAACATATGGAGCAGGTTGGCATAGCAGTAACATTAAATTTGTATTGGGAAGTACCTGGTTTGAATCTTGGCCAGCTAGGATGCAGTCCAGACTGCCAGCCCATGTAGCTTCCTCATGCTGGTGAATTCCAGAGTTAACATACTCCATCATCCATAGATACTGTTCATGATCATTTCGCCATAGAATTTTACATCTGGTGTTTGAACTAGCATTGTTAAATAATTCCCACTAGTACCAACATTACAGGACCTACCTCCACTGTCCCTTACAATTTATGACATGATAGTTAGTTTGTGACTTTAGTTTTAAAGTTTCCAGTGTTCATTAGTGTTTGGCTCTGTAGCCACCAGTCATTTTAAAAATTAATTCATTGTAAAGACACAAATTATGTAGAAGGAATTTTTATGCTTATGTGTGTGCAAGATAAAGCTCCTGTTCACTGTGTAGTTTACAACTGATAACCAGCTGTGTTTATTATTAAAATATGTAGTAAGAGGGGTAAAATTGCCCCTGTGCTGAAGCACCGCACCCTGAAAGATATGGGACATTGGAGGTGTTGGTCTATGTACTCTTAATCTTGACGCTAATTGGTAGGTGAGTAGTTAGCATCATGCTTCGGCTTCTTCACTTCCTGTACACATAGGATAGGAGGTGGGATGGGATCCACACGGTTATAACAAAAATTCCTGCCATTTCTGGGAATATGATTAAAATGTATGTTGATCATTTGCCAAGGAGGTCCACCTGGCATTGTAACCATTCCATCATACTGTCATGTAGTGTGTTTATTCACATGTATTTGAGGTACTCTTAGATCCTGTCACAGGCAGGCACTTTTGTAACTAACCACTTTTGTAAAAATAACATACAATGCAACTTGCTGCTTCCTCCTGTCACCTCTGTTTTTCACTGTTGTGTACCCATAACTGCAACAGCTGTACAGCACCATTGCCTGTTCATATAAGCTCTGTAAGTAGATTCAGTTTGGTTCATATTCATGTAATCTCCCCGTCCTGAACTAAGTTTGGTTGGATTTGCTTCTGTGGCGTAGGTCCAGATGAGTAAATGAGTCGGTGAACTCATTTACTGTCTTATACTGATGTTTCTTGAGGTTTGTACTACTTGCAGGCTGTGGCAAGAAAAAGAAGAAGAAGAAAAAGTCTAAAGAGGTCAATGAATCTGGAGTTGAGGCCAGTGATTCTTTCAGTGCCTCCTTTGTTAAAGCAGAAACTAGCTTTGAAAAAAAGAAGAAGAAAAAGAGGCCAGTGGGTGACCAAGAAGAAGATTAGTTTGTGTTGTTGTAAAGGTTTGAACATAAGTACTGCTGTGAATTTAAACATACAGCAAGTCATTATGGTACTTTCTACTTCCGAAACTTATACCAGTCTTTGATAATCATGTTATTTGTTGTGCTTGTGGGTACTGGCATTATGTATTCTGTACATAAAGCTATACTTTATAAACAGAACCCTTGCTGTTGTAAATATTGTAATTTTTTTATGCAGTTGGGTAACAAATCAGGTTCTTGTAATGAATACTTGCAGTCTTTTCAGTGTAATCATTTTCAGCTCCTTTTAATTTGTGTTTCCAGTATATAACATCCATTGCCAGTCACTGCGCAGGAAATGTGTGCCGTTTTTTGGTCTCCAACTGTTTGTGTACCTCATTCATTCATTGTTAGTTTCACATCAGAGAGGTGTAGAGTGCATTAAAATTCCTACATGTGTAATTGAATTCAGTTGTTGATTTACATCCAAAGGCAACCAGAACCTGTCGCAGGCCAAATACAAATCTGAACCTTTTCCACTAAAACAGTGTGTTTAGTAACTTATGCAGAAGTGGTCTTGTGTAAAGTTTTAATTTTGTAAACTGTGCAATGCACAGGAGCAGCTACCTTACATTTCACTGCAGTTGAATGTGCCGTATTCTGGTTTGGGGAAGTATTTTCTTGTCACCCTTTGAACCTGTAATTGACCTTGTGTGGTACTATTCTAACTGCATTTGTGTGGTGCTGCTGGCCAGGTGTTGCATTTTTTAGTACTAATGCTGTTATTAAAATTGGCCCCATAGTATGAGGGGATTTAGAATTTCCATTTCCCAGATGATGTAGGTGGAGGTTCTGGCTGTTTGGTGTAATGTGTGGGATCACAATTGAGAAAAGGAAGTGATTCATCACGTAACAGATTTCAGTTCATCTTCTTTGCTCCTTTATTTTACCAGCTGTTCATAGGATATGATTTGCATGAATTGTATTCTGAAGAATTTTTATTGTGTTCTTCTGAAATATAATTTTTGTAAAGTACTGTTATAAAGGCATCTTAAAATGAAAGAGTATTGGTAATATTACAAAATTACGTACAGCTGAGTTCATTAACAAAACAAAACACAGTAATTTCCAACATTTTGGTGTATAACCTCTATGTCTTTAAAAACTGCAACAGTTACATACAGTTTTGGTTCTGAATGTAAAAAAGTGTCCAATAAAAAGGAAATAAATGTTACAAAACTGAATGTCTTCATTACAGTCCCTGTCGTTTCCAGAATCTAGCACTTCCCATTCCGTCAAAATGATTACAGCATGGTATTCACCTGATCTGTGTGAATTTTATTATTATTATTATTATTATTTACTGCAATTGGGTTTTCACCCGGTGGCAGTAGTCCTTACACTAGTACACACAATACAAATGGACATATAAATATACATAAAATTAACAATACAAAACAAACTATACACAATTACAAAACAAAATACATACAGTAAATACAAGTACACACATTATAACACCGTACACACATTATAAAAACATCCACACCTTGCAAAAGCATCCACTCCTTACAAAAACATCCACACCTTACAAAAACATCCATACCTTACAAATACATCCACACCTTACAAAAACACCCATACACATAAAAACAAAATACATACAGTAAATACAAGTACACATATTAGAAAAACCCCGTTCACACCTTACAAAAACACCCATGCACATACAAAACAAAATACATACAGTAAATATAAGTACTCATATTAGAACACCGTACACACCTTACAAAAACACCCATACACATAAAAAATTAAATACATACAGTAAATACAAGTACACACATTAGAACACCGTACACACATTACAAAAACATCTGCACCTTACAAAAGCATCCACTCCTTACAAAAGCATCCACACCTTACAAAAACATCCAAACCTTACAAATACATCCATACCTTACAAAAACACCCATACACATACAAAACAAAATACATACAGTAAATACAAATACACATATTAGAAAACCGTACGCACCTTACTAAAACACCCTTACACATACAAAACAAAACAAACAGTAAACAAAATACATACAGTAAATACAAGTACACATATTAGAACACCGTACACACATTACAAAAACATCCACAATTACAAATCATCCACACCTTACAAAAGCATCCACACCTTACAAAAACACCCATACACAGAATAAAAAAAAAAATTAAACAAGCACAATACAAAAAACACCCACACATTAATTAATTTCAGTGCGTTAGAATATCCTCAGTATAAAGTCAGACCAAAGTACATGAATGAATGAATGACTCCTGACCTCCATTTTGTCCCCACCCCCCAGGCCAATAGCTTTTGGTGCACCAGTGTTCCATTCTCCCACTTGTTTTTACCTAGGTCTGCCACAATTTTGCCTTAATGGAGGAGTCCGGTTCATCACATTTTAAACTATTCATGAAGATGATCTTACAATAATAGACTGCTTGTTTCAGTTGTATTAGTTCCAATCTGTGACCATCTTTATTGTTACTATTGAAAACTTCTCTTGATGTAAAAATATTATTTCAAGAACTTGCATTGCACTTTCATCTCTACACCTCTGTTTGAGGAGTTTATTTACTCCTGTGTGTTCTGTGTTTTGTTGTTTTTAGTTTTCTTCCTTTCACTCCAGAAAACTATTGGTCTTGTTAATTTGATCTTCAGAAATGTCTGAGCTGAGGTGACACTAAACCCAGAGCACCAAGAAAGGGGAGAGAAGAGAATATATGGACGTTAGCATCTTACTGCAAGGTTTTTGATATTCATACAGTTATATGTATTAACTGATTTTTGGGGGTTGCATATTTTTGGACTGCATTGTAAGTTACTTCTTTATACAGTGGTATATTGTACCTTGTAAGACATGAAGTTTTCACAGCAATGAAAAGTGATAAAATATTCATAGGCAGCCATCTGCATCAGTTCAAAACAGAAGCTGCTTCTATTCCAAATTGGTGGGGTTGGTCATCCATGTAGGTTTAATGTTATGTTATATGTTACAAACTAAGAGTTTGAATATTCAGGTCTTCTATGATATTCTGTTATGTCTGATTTATAGTTTCTGACATCTGGAAGGAACATAGTTCCTTCATCTTCAGGGTCAAGCAGTTGCAGAAGAAATTTCTTGACATTTCAAAGGATTGTAGTGCCTAGATAAATGAATAATAAGACCCAATCACAACTGTCTTTTTGGACAGTGTTTATTGTATAATGTGCAACATGTTTCAGCTGTAATTATAAGCCTTCATCAGGCACAAATAAAAATCTGTGAGACAAGAACATTTACTTACAACACATTATTATCAAACCAACTGAGATCTCAGGAACAGGATAATTGTCAAATGTATGTAAGGGGACCTTCACAATTTGTACTCTTCACCAAATGTTAGAATGATGAAATGGGTGGCATACGTAGCATGTGTTGGAGAGATGAGAAATGTATACAAAATTTTTGTCAAAAAACCCAGAAGGGATGAGATAGAACACTTGGAAGTCATAGGTTTTAATGAAATTATAATATTAAAATTGATCAAGAAATAGGGTTTGAGCATTTTGAATGGATTCAACTGGTGTAGGATGGAGTCTTAGTAGTGAGCTCTTGTGAATACAGCAGTGAACCTTTACATCCTTTTAGGAGGACTTGCGTGATCAGCTAAGTGACTGTCAGATTTTCAAGTGGGGCTCAGATTCATGGAACCAGAAATATATGTTAACCTTCTAGAATTCAAAGAAATCTGTCAGTATCCTGTTAATACAACTGCTGACATTGCTTATCTTTGAGCATGTAAGATAAAGCAAGTGATAAGGCTTAGTAACGGCCAGTTTCTTTTTTCCTTTGAATTACAGTTGATTGATATGGCTAGATAAATGAAGAATGTTATGTTATAAGTCATAATAATCTCCAGTGCACTGAGATGATGTGATGTGTTCAGTTGTGTGGTGGTTACTTTGTGTTTTACAGGTCTCTACAGTAAAGCAAGTCTGTCCAGTGCCAGCAATTTGTGCCTGAGAGTAATAGCAGTTTATAGTGCGTATTGTGTATTTGTGGACTGTACATTTATACTGGTAAGTTTTTGTTCAACCTTATAAATGTATTGACTTGCCAACATAGTGCTAGTCATTTAATAGGTATCAAGGAAATATATAAGAAGGTATAGAAAAGAATGTGCTCAACATATTGGTGTTGTAACATTCTAGACTTGCTTGTAGTGTTGCATATTAGCATTCTTTTATAATTCAAATTTAAGAATGTTAAACAGACTTTAGACTTGACTAATATATTAGGGTAATATGTAGCACTATGAGATGGTATCTGCCAAACAGGCAAAAGCTTTGCATTTTTCCTAGATACAGTGTATATTTGGTGGTCTGATTTATTAAAGTTCTGGACTTGCATTCAGGAGATGCCTGGTTCGAATCTTATTCTAGGGGTGTTGTGGTTTTCCTCTGTCCTTCATGGCAAATGCCAGGATAGTATCTTCATTAGGCCATGACCACATCCTTTACAATTCATCATTCACAAATTATCTTACAATGTAACACTGTATAATCTGAGTTACTGCAGCGCCATAAAAACCCCCCTCCCCAAATGAAGAAAACCGTTCTGCCAAGGACATTCTTAATGCTCATTCAAAATACATACCCAAAACACTAAATTTGTAATTATTTATGACTTAGAACACTAAATACTGTCAATAGGGGACCCCATGTAGTATGAAATGAAAAGCTGTGGAAGGAAGGTGTAATGGTATAATTTTGGTAATGTCCTGGCAGTTTTCCTGGAGGTCCCAAAGAAAGCAATGGAGAAACTTGGGGCAGAGAGTCTCTAGGCCAATATTTGAACTCTGGACTATCAAAATACAAAGCTGGTGTATATGAAGTACATCCTGTACAACATTTTGTAGGTGTATTTCCATAGCCTAAGCTAAATATTTGTTTTGCGTTCAGCGTGATAATTACTCTGCAAGTGTAACAGCGTTGACATTGAGGATTATGATCTTCTGGGTTGTTATACTGTGTAGCTGGTAATTTAATACTTCCTGATGTTTTGAAGGAACTACCAGTCCTTGAAGGTGAAGGCACTGTATTCCTCTGAAATGTCGGGATATTTTAAATTATCCAATATAAAGCATGACATCCCAGGAAACCAGAATCCTGATAATTGCTTGTTTTAGAAAATGAATTCTTTCTGCTGACAGTCTGTATGAAAAAATATTTTAGTTTAATACCCTTTTTTTAGTCTTTGTGATAGGAAGTAGTCAGATTTTATAATTAAGTACTGAATGTCTTGGCCATAAATTGTGTTTCTTTGTGGATGAGGGTTTTTTTCTCCCATGCTAATCACAGTACCAGTAGGTAGCACTTCATGGCCTGTAATTTGGGAATTCTATATGTCTGTCCCTTGACTGGTCACAGTACAACTAAAGTTTAAGTTTCTCATGTTAAAAAATTAATTTTAGTATAAATGTAATATACAAAACATACTCCAAACTAATTAGTTATGATTTTAAATGCATAGTTCCAACCTGTGTGTGACATAATGCATTTGGAAATACAGTGAAACCTCTATCCATCGTTCCCGTTACCGTCGTTCGCCCGCATGTATCGTCTGCCTTATTTGGTCCCGAAATTAGCCCCATATAAATAACACTATTTTTTCCCGCCTCCATTGTTCCTCGAACTGTCGTTTTCCCGCACCAATAGTTGAAAAATCACGGTCCTGACGCAACATTTTCCCGCACTGATAGTTTTTTTTTTTTTTTTTTAATTTGAAGCGATGGTTTAGTGCGCTGTGCGTGCATTGCTTTCTTAGTGCCACCTGGATTGGCTCCATCAAAAAGTATGGAGTGCATTCTGTACTCTTTGCTCTCCATCCTTTTCTTTGGACTAGATGAAGACTTGGCAACTCTGTTGTGGAGCTTTACTTCATTGCAAGTGGTTCTGTGCGTTCTGGTGTGCTTCATAGTTTCATACGTTACCCTGGTTTAATCATTTCCATCCTTTATTATCCTTTTCCTATAATATTTTATTTCTGTTATTAATTCATTCCTGTTTTTATTACTTCATTATATTTTATTCCTGCTATTTATTTTGAAATCCGTGGACCATGTCCCAACCTAAAAAGCAAGTGAGAACTCTGCACGAGCGACTGAAAATAGTAGAAGAGGTGGAGAAGAATCCTGGAGAGAGAAACGTGTCGACATTGCCAAACGCCTTGGGTTGGCTCCAAGCACACCAAACTCCATATTCGCAAAGAAGGACGAAATCCGAGAGCAGACAGAAAAATGTGGTAACGCCAGTAAGAAGAGGAAAGTAGGTAGGGAGTCGACATTCGCCGAGTTGGAAAGAGTACTCTTCTGTGTGGTACCAGCAGGCAAGGGCGTCAAATATCCCAATTGATGGAACCATTCTTCGTGGAAAGGCGAAGATGATTGCAGCGCAGCTGAATATAGAAATTTTCACTGCATCCAACGGCTGGATAGCGAGGTTTAAGGACCGGCATGGCCTAGTATACAAGAAGTTAGTCGGAGAAAGTGCGGCATTGGACAGCGAAAGCACGAAAGCGTGGCTGGAAAGACTGCCATCTTTGTTGGAGAGCTACGAACAACGTGATATTTACAACGCGGATGAGACGGGGCTCTTCTACAACGTGCTTCCTGATAGAACCTTGGCTCTCAAAGGAGAGTCTTGTCATGGAGGGAAAAACTGTAAAGACAGACTTACTGTTTTACTTTGTGTTAACAGTGATGGAACTGACAAACAAGTGCAGATTGTTATCGGAAAATCTCCGAAACCGCAATGTTTCAAGAATGTAAAAAAATTACCCACCAAGTACCACGCGAACAATAAAGCGTGGATGACCACAGACATTTTTTCTTCATTTCTTCGTTCATTAGACGCAAGTATGGGTGCACAAAACAGGAACATTCTCCACTTTGTGGACAATTGTGCCGCACATCCAAAGGATACATCGTTTCTAAGAAATGTAAAAGTCATACGGTACCCGGCAAATTGTACAAGTGTGCTCCAGCCCTTGATTTAGGGGTAATAAAGTGTTATAAGCAGCTTTATAGAAAACGCCTCGTGCAAACAGCTGTTTGCTTAATGGATGCAGGCAAAGATACGAAAAAGAAGATAAACGTGTTGGAAGCTTTGCACTACACTGTGGCAGACTTGCAAGAAGTAACCCAGCAGACAATCGAAAATTGTTTTCGGAAAGCTGGTTACGTGCAGGGACAATCTTCAGGCGATAGTGACGTCGTATTGACCAACGATGACGACGATTTCCGCCAAGACTGGGAAAAGTTCAGTGGCATGAACAAAGATAAATTCCAGGAGTATGTCTCTGTGGACTGTCACGTGGCAAACTGTGGTGTAGAAACAGTGCAGGAGCTGTACGTGAGACACGTGGCATCCGGGAGTGTGGAGGGGGAAGAAGGAGGAGAGCTTTGCTGAGACGCACGAAGCGCTGATGAAAATAAAATTTTTGTTTTATGCGCACAGCATGAGTGACAGTGATCGTGACAGTGTTCTAGGCCTTGAAAAATCGTACTTTGAATTGAGGAGGAGTAAGTTTGCTCAAAACAAACGTCAATGAAAGATTATCTCAGCAAGAAGTAATAATTATGATTAAATTGTTCTTATCTATAATTTTTAATGGTTTCCCGGTACTATCATTTCCCGTATGTATCGTTCAAATTTTCCGGTCCCCTGAAAAACGATGGATAGAGGTTTCACTGTACTTGTTTTGGCTTTATCACAACAAAGGCAGGAATAATATTTGTTTGATTTGGGGTGATTGTAGAATTGGAGGTGAGAACATTCCATAACTTAATTGCTATGGTAATGGGCAGCTGAGGTTAGCCGTGTATTTGTAAATATACAAATCTCCAATAATTATCTGATTAGTGAGGGACGTAATGAAACAAACATTTTGGGTAAGTTCTGTTAAAATTGGATTACCTTTTGTAATTTGTGTCAGCACTGCATGAACATCTCTCTGTGGTGCACAGAGTGATGAACTTTTGCCACACAATGGAGGTGAGTGATTTACAGTGCAATGACACATCTCCTTTGTTGAAAAGAGATATGCAACCTGTGGTCCACAAATGCTTAGGATGTTAGACATTCATTCCCTGTCTGGTAAAGCATGTTCTGCTAAGCCTGCCATCATCCATTGTGGCTGATGGTCTGAGGCCAAGTTTCCATTACAGTGACAATAAATTCATCGTACAGAGTCTTCAAAAAGCTGATAGTTGTTCATCTAGTCAATCAAGTTTATGCTTTTATGGAACCTGAAATTCTTTTTGTTTACAAAGGCCAACTGTTGATCCATGTCCAAACCCACTTTCATGCCATCCATACCTTCACACTCTAGATAACTGAGATCCATTTTAATATTATCCTTTTGTGCATAGGTTCTTCACATTTTGTGTTGTTTATAATAAATTTTTAACACCTTTATGTGAAGGTCAAACTTTCTTCAAGGGTCACTTTTGGCCTGTATATCATGTTTTCACACCCATGACTATCCCAATTTAATATTTAAATGCTTAAATAAAATCAGTCTGTTATTAGTAACTTTAGTTAAGTATGTTTTTGCTTGACCATTCCTCATTTGCATGCTTATCTGTCTGTGGTTACCTACCACATATTGACCTTGGAGACATGTGGGACTCAATTAGAGAATAGGCTGAGTGTGGACAAGTTAAGGCAACTGTCAGTTGTTGTGCAGCAGCACAGCAGTTCAGGCAGCAGAGATCAGTAGGAAGATGTAGGAGGGTACAGTAACACACATAGCATGTAGGTGTATATGTGTGTAGAACACAGTGTAGTGTATTACAATATAAATAGAATCACAGTGTATTATAATATAATGTAATTGTAACAAAATACATTATCATCATACACGATCATAGCTCAATGTGATATAACACAGCATAATGTAATGTAGTGTAATGTAACCACAACACTCTACAATGTGTTCTTAACATAACACATTTTACTAATATAATATAATGTGAATAATATATGATGCAGTCAGAACACAACACAGTGTAACATAATACAGTATAGTGTAATATATGATTTCAGTGTAATATAACAACTTTTAGAGACAAACATTATGATGTTTGGCTAATTTCAGCTGCAGCTGTTGGTAGCATTAACTTTCATGTGACTTATAATTGACTATTAAACTTTTGCATAAAAGTAATGCAGGATGATGCAGGTTTTAAAAACAACTGAAATTGCTGTGACAAGTGATTTTTTCCTGGGTTTGTGAGACTGTTAACATATGAGTACCAAACAACACAGTTTATTGTGTGCTAATGGCCTCACAGACCCACAAAAAACCATTTTCCGTGGCAAATCACAACCTGGATTAAAATGTTAGTGCTTCATTTGTGCCATCCTTTATTTAATTGCATATGGTGATAGAGATCCTGAATTGACTAACCCCTAGTTTTTGTGGTCAGAGTTGATGCATGAAGTAAATTATCTTTTTCTCCCTAGTATAATGGCGCCTGGTCTGTGGATCTCAGTTGTTGCTCTGCTGGCAGGATACTTTGTCTGTCCATCAGGAAGTCTTGTCGGAACTAATACTCTTGGAACAGACTTGAACAGCATTAGTGTAACATCAGCCAATCACAGCAGCAACAACTCTGATAGGTTGATATCAATGGATCATTTAGTGGCAAATGATTCAAGTGATCCTGAAGCAAAACATTTTGGCAAAGAACATCATGGTATTCATGTAGCCAACTGGCGATGGGATGAGATTGGAGTATTCTTTACGTTTGCTGTCTTCATTATCGTTTCTGGTCTTGCTAAAGTTGGTAAGTTGCTTTGAATTTATTACAACTGTTATGGTAGCATTGTGTTAATTTGCTCATATATTGTCTCCATAATTTTTGGAACAGTTGACCACTTTAAACAGTCAATGTATCTTAATTTTCATGTATTAAATATAGTTCTTTTTCTTTTCCTTTCTAGCATTTCATCATGCAAACAGCATCTCACAACACATTCCAGAGTCATGGTAAGCCATCACTAGATTTTATTTTAGTTTTAGGCAGGGCTTTTGATTGTGTGGTATGCAATGGTACATTGTACGGGAACCTTTGTTTCATAAAACACATGATTTTAAAATTATCAGTGAAATTTAAAGCTTAATTTCTGTTAAACACTTCAAAAGGGTTGCACTCCAATGTCTCACATCTGAGTATTGCTGCCTTTCTTCATACAGAAAGAGACTGAGGAAGTTGGCTGAAGTGGTAAAATTTTTGTAGGTGTTTAGTCTGAATTTTGGTTAGGACACTGCAGATCCTACGTCTTCGTGATAATCCTCAGTCCATTAATTAGATGCCAGGATATTACTTAAAATTGAGCAGTGGCTGCTTTCTCCTACACTAATTATCCCACCACTCAATGCTGTATAATCTAAGTTGCTGACAGTTCCATTAAAAAATGTTTGCACACATCAGTAAGGAACAAGTTTTGAATGGAGACGTTATTTTTGATTTAGCCTACTTGACTGTCATCAGTGTTCATTTAATCCTTCGAGCCGGTTCAGCTTACACGTGTACGTACATGAATAACATACCCGCTGGCCATTTTATGTACATGTTGATGTTCCTTAAGCCAGGAAGCCAGATTTAAATACCACTTGAGTAGAACACTGCATCAAATTTAAATACTGGCTTGAAGGGTTAATGTATATACAGATCAGCTGCTTCAAAGCTATTTTCACTACAGATATTACACTGCATACAGTCAACTTAGCTGTAACACTCTAGACTTTTATGTAGTTTCAAATCTCAAACTGAAGTCTTGGTTATCTTGATTGAGGTTTTTACATTATTCCTCAGTCTCCTCAAGAAAGTGTGGGAAACTACCTTCAGTAGGCTATTACCACTTCCTTCCAGATCCTTTTCAGCTTATTATTCACTAGTCATCTTACCATTGATTGCTGCACAGTCTGAGGTACTGACAGAAGAGAGTAAGTACATCATACCAAAAAGTAAAGTTCACCCTAGAACAGGCCATGAAGGCCCAGAGGGGGAGTAGAGGTATACCTGTACTCTTTCTTTAACCTTGGCGCTAGATGGGGTTGGGTGGTCAATGCCACGCCCTGGTCGCTTTACCCCTGGGAAAGAGACCCGGTACCCATTGTACAGGAGGCTGGGTGGGCCCCAGAGCCAGTCTGGATGGGTGTGGAAAATTTCGCCGCCACCGGGATTCGATCCCTTGACCCTCCATTATTTATAATAAATGTTCTGGTTTTAACTAACTAACCAACCACAATGAGCACTGTCCTTGGAAAGCTAACTGTTGCCCAGTTAGTCAAGATACTTTCTGTCTTTTATGGATTTTGATAGTTGTTATTGTGTTCAGAAGAACCCACCACTGGTCCCTGTTCTGAGCCAGATTAATCTGCCCTACACCCTCCTACTCTCTTTTTTTACTCTCTATTTTATTATCCATCTATGCCTAGACTTTACAAGTGACTGCTTTCCTGCAGGTTTTCTAACCAAAAATGTGAATGCATTTCTGATCTCTCCTGCTTGCTGCATTCCCTTTCCACTTATTACACTATGGTTTGATCAGCGCAATAATATTTGACTAAGATTACAAGTTATGAAACTCCTATCACTATCCTCATGTTATGTCCTCTTAGGTCCAAACATTCTTCTCAGCACCCTGGTTTCAAACACTCGGTCTTCACATTTTTCTCTTAATACGAGAAACAAAGTTTTGAACCTGTACAAAACAGAAGGCAGACTTGCAGTGTTTTATAGTTTAATCTTTATGCTTTTGTAAATCAGTTGGGAAGACCGAAGATGTTTAAGTAAGATATCATAAACATTCCCTGCACTTAATATGCTCTTAATTCCTCTGTGAAGGCTATTTTCATTTTTAGTGTCATTCCCAAATATGGTATCTTAAGATATGGTAAGGGTAAAGTTCTCCCTAGAACAGGCCATGAAGGCCCAGAGGGGGAGGAGAGGTATAGCTCTACTCTTTCCTTAACCTCGGCACTAGATGGGGGTGGGTGGTCAACTTCACGCCCCGGCCGCTTTACCCCCGGGAAAGAGACCCAGTTCCCATTGTGTAGGAGGCTGGGTGGGCCCCAGGGCCGGTCTGGATGGGTGCGGAAAATCTCGCCCCCCACCGGGATTCGATCCCTGGACCATCCAGCCCGTAGCGAGTCGCTATACCGACTACGCTATCCCAGCCCACATCTTAAGATATGCCACAATTTAAAAGCACTTGTTAATGTAAATTTTATTGACTTCTGCATTTTATGTCATGTGTAGTGAACTGTTTTCAAAAGAATAATTATGTTTAGCCTGAACTGCACATGAAATGGTGTTACAGTGGATCAATATTGGTCAGACTTAAATGTGCTGAACAACTTTTACTGTAGATCACTATAACCACATTTCATTGAAGTCTGTGAAATAGTTTCTGAGGTGAGTGTACAATAGAGTATAACCTCCCTATGTGTACTTATTTTGTACAAAGAATGTTTAATCAAATGTACGGGAGGAGCAAGGGTAGCACATTCATATAGTGATTATGCTAGGGGGTAGATGACCAGGGAAGTGGGGTTTGATTTCTGGCTTGGGGAGAGATTTTTCTCTATTCCACAGTGCTCAGACCAATGCTTGGGGCTACCCAGAGATGTAAAATTGCTGAGCATGGAGTTGACCGCTCACCAGTATCTAGTACTGAGGTTAAGAATGGTTGGAGCTATACCTGCACGTCCCCATTTATCGTCATGGGATGGTGCTGAATTTAGCACAGGGACAACATCACCATAAATGTTCCCTTTTGACAGGACAACGAAAAGTATGTAGCAATTACCAAGTGTAACAGGTTTTTTTTTGTTTTTATTTCCAGCCTTATGATTGTTGTTGGTGTTGCAGTTGGAGGAATTATCTAGTAAGTAATTTAAAAAACTTTTTACTTCCTATGTCAGTCCATTTATTTGCCAGAGATTCCTATTAATATTAAGACTGTGTGGTCTTGTGGTATCCTGAAGATGGAGACAGCAGGTTTGCTCAAAACATGAAATTTGAGTTGTCGGGTTCCTAGTAGACACATTTGCTATGTTCATTTATCAAGTGTACTCCTGCACATTTGTGTAAATAATCATTATTAATTTTATTTTTATGTCATTGGACCTGTCTATAAAATGTGATATTGAGGTGCGTGTTAAGATTACTGTCTTCTGCTGTATGTTCTACCATTAAGATTGAGGCAGCAGGATCCTCTGAAACTATAGTACCTATCAACTAAACTACTTGGTGTAACATCCTAGAAGAGGGCCATGCCATGGCTCAGGCTGTTAGTTGCTGGCCTTTCACCGTGGAGGCCCGGGTTCGATCCCGCGTCGGTCCATGTGGGATATGTGGTGGACAAAGTGACACTGGGACAGGTTTTTCTTTGAGTACTTAGGTTTTCCCCTGTCAATTTCATTCCACCGGTGCTCCATTAAAATGGAAAAGCGGAACATCCTAGAAGACTGTACTCTATGACATGTTTGCCATCAATGTAAGTAAATGATAGCTATTTAACAGATTTTTAAGTTTATTATTTTTATTGCAAGGTTTTCTGGTCCACAGTGCCTTCAAAATAGCCCCACCTCATGAAATGTGCAATACATTAAAAATATCTCAGACAGTGGGCAATGTGCACCATAATTGTAGTGTAACAGTATATGTCATGAAAAGATGCAAATATTTGTTCTGTGCAGTGGTTGTGGGGTTTCGCTTCCGGATCAGACCAACAGAATGATGAAGACAGCATCGCCTTTCCTACTTTCACACCTCGCCTCTTCTTTCTCATACTGCTACCACCGTAGGTACATGGGTAACCTGTATTACTTGTTGTTTTCATGCCTGTGTGGAATTCATAGTAAGGTTTTCTGAATACTGGGAGGGGGAAGCATACCTGAGTCCCGTGAATTGCGTGATATGGATGTAGTTGTCTGAAGAATGGTCAGGTAACCTGAAATTCGTGTTACTTCTTTGGTTTTACTGCCTTTAATTTTGATTGAAAAATGCACCATTCAACTAATGAATTAATTTTAGCTGTTTAGGAGTACTAACTTATTTGTATTTTGAGGCAATTTTATTGTTGCTGTTGAGGTAGGTCAGTCCTTGTCCTCACAAGCAATGTGGAGGGGGCGCTCAAGTTTTACTTTCCTGTGTATTACCTTCTAACACTTTTGTTTTTCATCTACAGCATTCTACATTCATAGTTTTTCTTCTTACCTGGCACCTTTGCATGCTGAATGCCTGTCATGTCACCTACATAGTCATTGTTTTTAGTCTGCACTAAGTACAGTAATGCAACATTTTGTAAATGTGAATTTTGCACAATTAAAAATTAAAATGACTGTTACATGTTTGTCTTATCTTTTTCATGTCACAGCTATGAGGGTCAGTTAAAAGTAAGTTTAAAATGCATATATTTTGGGTACTTTATTTTTCCTTTATTTTATTTATATTATTTTATATTATTGTACTGCTGCCCAACTGCTTTGCCACAGTCTGCACCGCAATTGAGGCATTTATGATAACAAAGAGTGAGCTATTCTATTCTCTGTTGATATCAGTCCATGTCCTATTTTACGAGCCATCATGTCACAACTGTTTCCACCTCATGATCATCTTTAAATTTGTCTCTGCCAGGATTTTGCTTCAGTCCCAAAACGGATGATAATTAGTCAGCGATGAATTCCTCTGGTGTAATCACAATCATTGTAGGTTTGTTAGTTACAAAATTATATGCCATTGAAACTTATTTTTTGCCTTGTATTTGCAGTTTGGTCATTCAAAATTTGTACTCCATATGTCTGCACTGCATACTTTTCAGTACAGTTATATACATACAGAAGATACAACAATTGTAATTGTACAGTGAGATGAATTTGTGAAAAATTAGGACTAGCTGTTGATGAAGACTTCAGACTCTTAGTTTTAAATGTACACAAGATATATTTACTTCACTGCTGCATTTATTATTACAATATGTTTCATAGGAGAGGCACAGGAAATGTATTAATCCTTGGACATCCTGTGGTAACTATATGTACCACTTATTTTAACATTAGAAACTCTGCATTTTGCCTTCACAGTGTTTATGTGTTTTGTATGATGATTACAATAAACAGTGATTATTTTCCTATACAGTATTAACTGATTGGGCTTTGTAATGGAGATGGTCTGTGTTCTCTGTGAGGGTGGAACATAATTTTTATGGAGTTTTTAGATGAAGTTCAGACATCGTCAGTTTCTTCATCAGTGCACCATACTCCCTGTCATCTTAATACTGCTCTTGTCAGAAGGACAAGAAAGCAAAGCCTGGGACCTCCAAGCTAAGCAGTTCTGTTTTGGGTATCGGGGAGCGGTGGACAAAACTTTCTTTCACATTTTTCATGCTTCAGAGGCAAAACACCCATAAGAAATATTCTGGTTTTTAGCAAGTCTTAGGGGATTCAGGAAATGCTAGTAGAAACATAAAGGTACAGTTATAATACTAGCACTAATAAACAAAGGGATGGCATTTTAGTAGAAATGATAGGTCCTTAATCATTTGTGTAATATTTTTTGATATGTGGGTTATTGAACAATGATTTTTTTTGACTGCATGGCTGAACTGGAAAATCTATGGTTATGGCCTGTTTTAAGGCAGTATTCCAGCATGTTCCTGGAGGGATGGAAGAAAATCATGAGAACTTTACTCAGTGCAGTGAGTAGATCTTTGGGATGAGATTCAGGCTCAGAACTGTTGCGACATATTGTATAATTATAATATTAATGAGTACCTTCTGAGTTCTGACACTGTGTGTTTTGAGGTGTCACTACAGATATTTTGGATGTACCTGCTGCATTCATAGTCTGAGTAAATGAAGATGAAGGCAGTATGTTGCTCTTCATTTTCACCACCATGATGACCTCAAACATCGTGATATTAATGACTTGAATGGTGTTTCAGGGTGGTGCTGGAGTCATCATATTCATTATACAACAGAGCATTTAGCTACAATGTCAGCACTATTTTGTTGTATGCTGTGGTGGTAAGTCCTCTGTGTTTGCTAAATACAAGCATCATTTTTGGTATGTTCATGGTGAAGAGTTGCAAAAATCTATGTATTAGTTTCACTGTGTATCTTAACGTTGTTATAATTTACAGAAACAAGTATTCTCTTCTTTCAGGGGACGCTGTTCAATACATTCACAATAGGTGAGTAACACTTTGATCATACTGTACATCTAAGGCTAGCCTAATGTACAGACATATTCTCAGGATCTAAGAGCATTCAGAATTTCTGTGAGCAGTTGCTAGTAATTTGTCAGCATTTATGGAATGTGAAGGAAGAGGCACAGCTGCTTTTGACCTGTGTGAAGCCAGCTTAGTACACAGCTTATTTTTATAAAGTCCATTTTAATTGTATGCTGCATCTACTCCTATGTTTTCCAGCTGGCCCTTCTTCATTTTCCTTTTTGAGGCTTTTTAGGCACATTCACAAAATTGCACAAAGCAACTATTAGCTTTGTCATGTCTGTCTGTCTGTGTGTCTGTCCATCCATCCATCCATCTGCCTGCATGGAACAACTCGGCTCCTACTGGATGGATTTTCTTGAAATCTGGTATTTGAGTACTTTTTGACAATCTTTTGAGAAAATTCAAATTTAATTAAAATCTGACAAGATAAATGGGCACTTTACTTGAAGACCTATGTACATTTATGATGATGTATTGCTGAGTTCTTCTTAGAATGAGAAATGTTTTGGGCAAATGTTGTAGAGAAAGTCAAAACACACATTTTATACTTAATAACTTTTTTCCCAGAATCATGCTGTTTATGAGATAATGTGGAAAATGTGGTACAGCCAAACAGGCCACATGTGACAATATATGGTGCTTGCACTTTGCATGCTGGATAACTTAAGGCAAGAATACAGACACACACTCATAATATTAATTACTTACTGCTTTTTCAAGGCAGCAGTTGTTACATGAACACACCTCAGTGTTACATTATATGTACATTGCCTGTCTTGTTTCATATTTAAAACATTGTTGATATGAACTTTTAACTGTCTGGCCCAGTCACAGTTTCACTGGAGCCCCATTATCCATCATTTGCTTGATTTCTGGTAAGCATTCTGAGCATCCATGTTGATACTGAGCATTGCCATCACAGGCAAGAAAGATTGTGGGAAGATAAAACAGATGGATACTTTTTGTTACTCGACCTTGAAGGAGGAGGAGTATGGGAGGAGAGGAAGTCTTCTTTTCAGATTTTCTAGCAAACATTCTGAATGTGTCTTGTTTCTGGTGTGTTGTAGCTGTATGCCCTGCTTATGCAGTCTGACACACCTTTAAGACATAATGAAATTTGCAGGCCCACTTTTGTTCTTGCTGTGGTATCTCGGACTGATGGGATCCATGCTGCAACAGCTCACCATGCTAGAGTGTCTGGTGTTTTCTGCACTCATCTCAGCTGTGGATCCAGTGGCAGTTCTTGCCATCTTCCAGGAAGTGGGAGTAAATGAGGACCTGTACTACCTGCTGTTTGGGGAGTCTCTGTTAAATGGTAAGGACCAAACAGGCTGCAGGCTGGCTGACTGACTGACTGAATGATCATTCACATCACAACTTATATCATCAGACTTTTGCCAACTCTGTTACAATAGCATTCTGGTTTATATAGTGGAGTTTCTGAGCTTGTGTTATGTACTCATGATAGGTGTTGGCATAGCATTTTGGTTCATATAGTGGACATTCTCAGCTTGCGTTAGTATTTATGATAGGTGCTGGCATAGCTCAGTCAGTATAGTAACTAGGCTGCAGGCTGGATGGCAAATAATCATTCAATTCGTGACAGGGCTAAGAGATTTCTCTCTTCTCCAAAACTTCCAGAATGGCTCTGAGGCCTAATCAACCTCCTATGCAGCGGGTACTGGGGACTGTTTCCCCACAGGTAAAGCAGTTGGGCTGTGAAGCTGACTCTCACCTCCATCTGTTGCGGAGTTTAAGACAGCACTTCCCAAGAGGCCTTCATGACATGCACAGTGGGAATTTTATCTTTACCTAATGACAGATAACCTCCATATTGCTCATTAAGTGTATAGAAATTGGGTTGCCAACTTGATGCTTCTAAATCAGACTTAGTTCTTTCCAGTTCTGTATCTGTCTCTCTCTGTCTCTGTCTCTCTCTCTCTCACTCACACGTGCACTCACCACACACGCACAACGCACACACACACATGCTCTCTCTCTCTGTACTTCAAGACTGACTACCCTCACCTAGTTTAGTCTGAGTGTACCACTAGGAGGCAAAGGTAGAGCCTCACAGCCCAGTTGATGCCAAAGCATGGTGGAAACGATGTTGCTCAAAGCTTCCCCTTTTTGCCTACTTTGTATTCATACCCCTTCATCTCCCCGTAGCAACCTGCCCAAAGCACTTGTTGCTAATGAAAGTTACTGCACACTTATCACGATTGACATTCACGTGAACAGAAGGACTAGATAACTGGAGGGGAATATAGTGAAATATGCTGGAGGGGGGAAGCATAACCGCTGAAGGAAGTTGTGGAGGGGATCGATTATATGATTTGTTTTTGTAGTCTCGGTACAGGACAGACAGGTACTATCCCTTTCATACCTAACCGATGGAATGAGACACTAAGTTATCAGATAAACTGCCTGACTAACAGACCTGGGGGTGGTGCAGAATGTTGAGGTTATATCTGGGGGTTAGCATAAAAATAGGTCACTAAATTGCCCATTTGTTTATTTGTAACTCATATTAGTCTCTACTTACTCAGGGGTTTAAGTGTTTCAAGAGCTACTTGTTAATTATTGAACTTACTGTTATATGTAATGTATGGTCACTTGAAGACTCTGTTCATTTGTGGGATGATGCCGTGTCATTGGTTAAGTGGTTCCCTACATTTCAAATGCACATAGTGTCCTTATCTTTGAGGGTCTCTAGACTGAATACTCATAGAGTTACTTCCCTGAATAACCATACATTTGTAGAAAACAAATTTATCCTTTCTGAGTAAATTGAAAAGTTGTATTAACATCTGTGTGGTCAATCTTTTATGTGTACAGATGCGGTGACAATCGTCCTCTATAATACAATAGTCACCTTCTGTGACATGCCGATAATTCCAGGCGGTCAGTATGGGCTGGCAGTGCTTGCTTTCTTCACAGTGAGTTGTGGAGGAATAGCAGTGGGTGCTGTATGTGGCCTTCTCACTGCCCTCATCACAAAGACAACACAGGAGTGCAGAGGTGTGTAGCTGCTACATGTTTATGTTTTGTATTGCAGAAATCTACTGCAATGTTTGACACTAGGTACCGAACAGTTTAAAACTTAATGTAGTGTGAATTGCAAAACATTGTGCTGAATGACTAGTATCTGTCTTTTGTATTTTGGAGGTGCTGGGTTCGTATCCCAGCCCAGAAACCAGTCTGATATTTACCATGGTTTTCCTCTGTTTCTGTAGGCAGATTGTAGGATAGTGTCATGTGGTTTGAGTTACTGACAGCATTGTAAAGTAAATCACAAAGAAATACTAAGTGCAAAATGCAGCTGAAAGTTTTTTTTTCTTCTTTCCCCATTATGAAGTTGAATTTCATTAATCTTTAGCGTACAATATGGGGCCTGTGACTGTACTTTAGACTAGGCTCAAATCTGTGTTTTATGTCCATTAAATGGTTATGTGTGACTCCAAGTACAAGCAAAACAGTAATTTTACTGCTTGTTTGATCTTTTAATTTGAACGAACTCTAAAGTACAAGTTGATGATTTAAGGCCTTCATGGCAGTTCAGTGACAATGTTGATCCTGCTGTTGGGTGATGGTGTCATGTGGATGTGGTCTACATCATCATTTATTACTCATGTTTGAAAATAAAGTGCTTATGAAAGTATTTGGCCTGAAGAAACATGCAGTAAGTGAGCAATCTGCATAATGAGAAATTTCATGACTTATATAGGTCACCTGGCATTAGTAGGGTACTGAAGTGTAGGCAGTTGTAATGGGTTTGGTATGTGCCTATAATGGTAAGAGAAGAAATATATTGAACAGAATCATGTTATGTGACTGCATTTGTCTGTAGCACAATATATTAGCTAAAACTGTAAAATACAAGCAGGGTGTATGATTGTCTTGTTGGAGTAGCACAATATATGCTGGGTAAAACTTATAGAAGGACTGCAATTTATATTAAGAAATTAAAGTTTATGTGTGTGGTAGGTAAAAACAAAACAAAAAAAGTAGGATATAGGAATTTCAACCACATTCCGAAACTCTACTGAAATGCTTGTGCATCAGTTTAGCAGCCATGATTATCATATATATTGGCAAAGATTCAGAGTAAATTTTATAATAACTTTGAGTGTCTTGTTTTAAGTCCACAGTAAGAAACAGGAAACAGAAGAAATGCAACAGTTCCATTTTTATATGTATTAGATTTTGGGTGGAGAACCCCTTCCAGTGCAACTACTTGAAAGATCTGGAAGCAAATGGGAAATTACCATTAAGGTGGATTTTAATGAGACAGGATGTGAGAATGATGGATGGAACTGGCTCAGGAATGTTACCATTACCAGTGGCTGGCTTTGGCATTAGCAATGTTGAACCTTCAGGCTACACAAGAAGTGCATCTGACCCCAATTTGTTCTTTATTATTGTAAATTGTCTGTGAACTAGTATTCTTGTTTTATAATGCTATACTTTTTTCAAATTACATTCACAGTTGTGGAACCGTTGGCAGTTCTGGGAGTTGCGTACCTGTCATATTTATGTGCCGAACTCTTTCATTTCTCAGGTATTATCAGGTATGTACTTAATAATATATAGATTCCCCTTTCAAAGTAAAAGATGCATTGCTTCCTTTAGTATGCATCTTTTCCAGCTGTAAAATTAATTGCTGCAGTACAGACTATTGTTGAAATGGAATGGGCAATGGCGTAGCCCTTTTAAGCCTAAAATTCATGTAAATAGTATCTAAAATTCCAGTTGTTACAGAAAACAGGCTGCATATTCATGTCAAAGAGTAACCATTTAATGCTGTTATGGGATATAATTGCTGTTTGTTCTAAAAACTGTACAAAATGGATAAATACACATACATTGTGTGAGCAACATGTAGGGACTTCTCATGTTCTGGCGTGTGGTACATGTAGTTGCTGCTACTATGTAAGTCTTATCTCTTGATGTCTTTGCACTGTTTCATCATATTAAAGGTCAGTATTTGTAATGGGGGTAAAGGTAAAGTTTTTCCCGTCAATGCCATGAAAGCATGAAGGGGGAGTAGAGGTATAGCTCCACTCATTCTTAACCTTGGCACTGGGTGGAGGTGAGTGGTTAACTTCACACCCTGGCTGCTTTAAACCCTGGGAAGGAACCCCAGTATGCATTGAACAGGAGGCTGGGTGGGCCCCAGAGCCAGTCTGGACGTTTTGGAGAAGAGTAAAATCTCTTAACCCTACCCGGATTGGACCCTGGGACCATCAAGCCTGTAGCCTGGTCGCTATACCGACTACGCTACTCTAGCTCCATTCATAATGGGGTGCTAAGCCATTCTCAGCTGACCAGCTGGAGGGTTGATGATGACATTTGTTTGGTTTCAGTATCATAATATGTGGCCTGGTACAAGCTCACTATGCTCTGAAGAACATATCACAGAAATCATATACAACTGTCAAGTACTTCACAAAAATGTTGAGGTAAGGTAGCAGTGTAAGAAGGCTGCCAGTCTAGCAGCATAATTTGTAACAAAGTAAGCTGATAAAAACATATTGTCAGTGTCTCTGGTTAACCAAGCAAGTATACTGTACATTTATTAAAAAATTTCATAAATTGGGTGACTGTTTTTGGCACTAAAGCACAATTCTTAAGCCCCAACTACAACTTGCAGGTGTAAATAAGAAAAGTGTTTTTTTCATTTATACAACATAAGTAATTAATTTACAATAATTTGACGTATTGGATCCATTTAGGTAACTGTCAGAGTGTGTTATTCTTATTACAATGACAGTTACAATGTTAGAAGTATAGGTTAGACTGCATGATGTACAATATATATGAAGGTTAGTTGGAAAGTAATGTCACTTGTTGTTTACTTCATGCTGTTTATAAGTCAGACATGTGAAAATTTCACAGAACTTCACAACTTCACTGAAGGTGCATTTGAACAAGAATTATATTATCTCCAGTAAAAGTCGTTCTCTTTCCCCTGCAGCCACAGGCACACAGCATTCTGAAGTGCCTCTTGATTCATATAATGGTTGTCCTTGCAAGCTGTCTATCAAAGGACCAAACAGGTGAAAATCTGATTCTGCAAGGTCAGGACTGTAGGGTTGATGTGGTAACACTGTTCATCTAAATTTTGTGATGGCCTCTGTGGTGCACACACTTGTGTGTAGCCTAGCATTGTCATGGAGGAGCCACACTTCTGACACTTTTCTTGCGAGAAAAATTGGACAAAGGTGAACATTAAAATGTTTTAGTGTTTCAGAATAGCAGTCAGGTTTTACTATTGGCTTCTTAGGCAAGAAGTTTCCAAGAATAGCACCTGTATCTGAAATGGCTGCAGCCATGATTTTTCTTGCTGGTGGCACACTTTTGAATCTCTTTCCTTTGGGATGTCTTGTGCTGCCATTTTATCAATAGCTACTTGGATCCAAGTTTAAAATGGTGGACCCAGGTTTCATCCCCTGTGGTAATTTCTGACGAATTTAACACTTCCCATACAGTGTTAGTGAAACAATCAGTGGCAAGTACTTTTCCTACCCTATTTATATGCATCTGTCAGCATTTATGGCCTCCAATGAGCACAGACCTTGGAATAGCCATGCTCTTCATAATTGTCATTAGTTGTCTTTACTGATGTATAGGGTGAACTGTAATTCATCTGTTCTTATGAAGTGGTTGCCACATACCACTTCATCAACCCAGCAGATGTCAGGCACTACTGCTGTGCATGGGCAACAGCTCTGTGCTTTGTCATGAAGTTCTCCCTCTCTTTTTTTCAGCTTCTCTGATCAGTCTTACATGTTGACAAACAGTGCCTTGCTTCGCCATACACTTTAACAAACATTTATTAGTGCAAGTTGGCTTCTCACCTTCAGCAACAAAGAACTTCATAACTGCTTGCTTTAAACACATGTCAGACTATGCCTTTCTAGAATCAACTGTAGTGTTACCATCTGTTGAATGAAACAGTTGCGACTACTATAAAATTATGGAGAATTTTCAGGGACTGCACTGATGTAGTAGTTATTCCCAAAAAGAAATACTGTAATGTAGAATGATAAAAAGTAGGAGGTATTTGTTTCTGCCTGCTTGTCATAATATAAAACATAAAAACAGATATGTATTATGCATATATGTGGGATTCTGTGTAGTAAACAGACCTTGCTGTGGAGTGCAAGTTAGTGTAATTAACACAGTTAATTGCTGAACAGTGGAAGATTATATATTTTATTCGGGATAAATGCTTGTGTACAAACTGTCAGGCTTTTGTGGTAGCAATTGTTCAAATAGTAGTCCTCTGGGTTTTGGCACTGTGTAGTTTTATACGATGGCACTGACATTTTGGTCAAACATGCTGCTTCCATCCTCAGGTTTGAAAGAACATGATCCAAGTTGATGCTGAAATGATAAGGGTAACCAGCCAAGGGTGATGATGTGGTTTGATTATATAGGTAGGTTGCGAGGAACATGGCCAATGGAAACGGGAGAGGGGATACATCCTGGTTGGGGCCAACTTCAACTATGAAATGGGGATTCAGAAAGGCTTTTTTTCAGGGACACTAGGATTTTAATTCCCCATTCATGTAGGTCTGGAAAGGGGTGTTCTGCATCCTCGTTTCTCAGCTCTCCAGTTTCCTATTGGCCCAGGCCGAGCACTGTCATCTGTCTCCTTCCCCTGCTTCTGATTGGCTACATTCCTTGCATCCCACCTACATAGTCTAACTACATCCTCACCCTTGGTTGGTTAACGAAGCATCGGTGCCAACTTGAGCTCTATTCCTTCGATCCTAACAATAGAGACACCATGTTTATCTGAACTGTCAGTGTCAACCTACAACACTACATCATTTAAAATCCCAGAAGACTACAATCTGAAAGGTTTATTTATTTATTGTTGCAGTTCTCTGGCGATGCAACTGCACAGAGCATAGTCTTAGGTATTTCTTTGACTGGAGAACAACACTGTTAATGTGTGATTATTAGTAGTAACTCAATGTTTATAATGTAAGTCACACATGTCGTATGAGTCATTTAATTGCTGTTCAGCTTTATTGATGATCCAGCCATATGCTATATGCTGACACATTTCCATTCCACGTTTGATGTTGATCCACAAACACACACACACTGTGTGCCAGTTTCTTGCACTCATATATTTGGCCACAGTAAGGGAGTATTTTAACCCTTTCCTATCTATTAGAAGGCTTCCAGCTTCAAGTTGGAAACCTTCCACCACCACTGACAAATTTATTGCCACATTATTATCATGAGCTACTCATTACATTCTTTCGCATCTTGTCTACTAGTCTGCCTACAGGAACTGCAGGAGTTCCATATTTTTCATGGAAAAGTGTCCTTTTCTTTAAAGTTTGATGCAGATTTATTTGTGGCTAATAGGATTGAGTTTGAGAAAAGAAAAGTACGAGAAAGGTTTGATTTGGGAGATGTTTGCTGCTATTTAATTCAGAACTCTTATCTTTGAGTGTCCTATTTAAAAAGTTGAATATTAAAATATGCAAAAGTGTAATGTGGTGAGGTACATTTTTCACAGCTGTGGTGAGGACAGTTAGCACCAGGAGTTCGTGTAATTAGATATGAGTAATAAAACCAAGTGTTCTTGTTTCAGCTCAACAAGTGAGCCATCATCTTCCTGTTCCTCGGCATGGTGCTCATCAGTGACAAGCATGTGTGGCACACTGGCTTCGTGCTCTGGACACTGATCCTGTGTCTTATATGTCGATTTGCAGGTCTGTTCTTCCACGTAAAACTGACTAGGAAGTCATAAAAGATACGTATTTCAAACAAAAAGTGTTACGTGTTAACCCTCTAAACCTGAAGTTAATCTAAATAATGTACAGAAGTTTGGTTTCTACTTCACAATAAACCCTGAGGCTCCAGTACAGAAGTAAGAATGCTCTTTATTGAAGTAGTCACTGTTTGTACTGAGAATAATAGAGTTACGAGTGCATGTAAAGGGTTAGTGATATGATACAATACAATATCAGGTTCTATGAAGTACTATAATTTCAAATCTTGCTATGGTTTATCTATCATTAACAACAGACTGTGTTGTGGTGCTGAAATACCTCTGTCAGGCCAAGATTCACATTTGGCATGCCTTCAGTACTAAGCAAACATGCCAAGCACTGGACCACAGTGAATTCAGTTGGACAGAGTTTTGTTATAATGTGGACAGATGTGTAATAGTTTGTGATCTTCTGGGTTACAACACCGTTCAATCTGGTGGGTTGTTACCAGTGTTACAGATGAACCTCCTGCCTCCATTTTCAGGGTAAAAACAGGTGCTGCTGCCTCCATCTTTAGGGTAGAATTTATGAGGCAGGCAGTATGTTTCTCTTCAGCCCTGCTATGCACTTACTAGACTACCTGGTGTGGTAAGTAGGAGATCACACTCTGAACACTGCAGCCATGAATTGATCAGATCTTGTACAGGTGTGTTCCTGCTTACGTGGCTGGCAAACAGGCTGCGGGTGAGGAAGATCAACTTACAGGAGCAGTTCATAATGGCGTACGGTGGCCTGCGTGGTGCTATAGCCTTCTCTATGGTGGAGATGCTGGATGCAGACACAGTGGGGCCGCGTGCAATGTTCGTCACCACGACGCTTGTTGTCATTATCTTTACTGTCTTTATCCAGGTAACATTTGGTTTAAAGAGACCCTCTTCCTTTATCTTCAAATTACTTGTTGTCAATTATATTGACACCAAGACTGTATGATTTTGCATTCACCCTGTCGGATGTTCTTGAACACTAATATTAATGTTTGTCTTCACTTGTTGCAGGGAAGCACCATCAAACCACTAGTGGCTTTGTTGAACATTGCAAGACTGCGTGTGGAAAAGGAGACGTTGAATAATGAAATAAATGATAATGTAAGTGAGACACCTTCATTGTCTAAGTAGCTTGAAGTCTGGTTTACAGAATTAATATACTTTGTTTTTCCCTACATAGAAGTTTTGAATTGAAGCATTCAAATTCCATTGAGGTGGTGGATAAATTGTAGCATTTGAGATGGTTTAAACTTAATATTTTCATAGTTCCCTGCCTTCAGTGAGTCCAGTATATCAACCATTAATGCCTGGTTGCAACATGGCATTATGTGTAATATTTGAGATAGCAGTGGTAATGTCATTTAACTCATTCATGGTTACATTATTTTGTATGAGTAGATCTGGCCCCTTTGTTGGTATCTCCACCTTGCCATGGTAGAGGGGCTTGTGAGTTCCAGTGACCGTGAGAGCTAAGCTGGCGGTAGCATTGCTACCAGTAGGGTCTCCCAAGCTGGACAGATCAAGAGGGTAGGAACCAGACGAAGAGAGATGCCTAGGAGATGGGAAATCCAATAAAAACTCCCCTGTTGCCGAAAGCAGTGACATCAGTAACGACTTGAAGCACAGAGCAAATGATGCTCGAGATGGTTCATGATCGTGTAGCAACAGGCGTGACCAGAGTGGTCTGAACGGCTGCTGTACTGCGATGTGGAAAGCAAGTGGAAAAACTACCACATTATTACTTTTCCCGGATAGTCTTGTCCAGAAACAGAGACAAATGCGAGATGCTTCCTCTGGAGACAAAACAATCCAGAGGTAAAACTACTCCCCCATTCAGATCTCCGGGGGGGGGGGAGTGTTTCTAGGAGACACCACGTGGGAGGAGTTACAGCAAGGAATACAGATCTGGGCATAGTTCAGGATGGAGATATGTGCTATTAGATAAAGTGGGTAGTGTGTTCTCAGTGTGGGGAATTAACAGTCTGTCACCTCCTCACTGTAGGTTCCCTCTGCCAACCATCGTCATTCCTGTCCTTGCCTACCTACTGCAAATGGTGAAGAAATATGTGAGTGGAAGGACTTCCTGCTATGTACAAAATTTAGAGGAAGCTGAGAGGGAAGTACACTTCCCAAAACAAAGTCAGTCAAATACTCTGAAAATGTATGACAGTCTCATGAATATGCATTTCCACTGACAAAAAAGAAAGTACTCAAAACACTCAATCTTTGCCCAACTTATTCTTAAACTAAGCTGTACCAGAACAGTGGAATTTCTGTAGTCTTCTCTAATATATCTGTGTACTTTGTAACTTCTTAGCTGACTCATGAAACGGATGCACTGCAAGAAACAGACTGTGAATTATTGTCACTTACTGTTAAATTGGAATTCTAAAAATTAAAAATTTGGATATCACACATCGTTCAGTACATTTTACCACTGTGGTACCACATAGTGATTGCCATACACATTGAACAGTTGCACAGTTGCAAAGGAATGAAACAGTGGTGGGCATTTTGTGTTTGTCACTATGAAAAGGTACATAGTCACCTGGCAACCAGACCAGACACAGAAATGGAGGAAGAAAACTGGAGAGGTAAAAGGTTTTTGTATTATGGATTTGTTCTGAAAGTCTCCCTCACAAATCTTGTATTGTGTATTTTTTCTCCAAAGTCTGTAGGTAGAAACTTTCTGCTGAGAAGCAGTGCATACTCTTTTCTGTGTAAAAAACTTTATTCTATTTTCACCGTGAATTTTTCGAGTATAGACAATGTTTTTCACCAACTAAATGCACTTGTTATAAAAACACTAAAATATTCTAAAACTGTTTGATAAAAAGCCCCGACATGTTTCGGCTCACCAATGAGCCATCCTCAGGGGGTCACAACTGACTGTTCTCAAAACACGTACATATGTTAATCCTCTGTAGAGGTATATGGTCAACGTCTTATCTCACCAATCTTACTTTATCACTTCGCAAGCCGATATGTTTTTTTAAAACACCTTATAGATTATGCACTATATTATTGCGTCACTTACACACTCACTATTGTTTGTAATGTACATTGGTTGCTGTGGAAACGTAGATATTTTTATATATGGTCACCTGTTTTCACTTATGTCTGTGTTGACATTGTTCATCCTTTTTGAATTCTTAAATTGCTACGTAGATTCCTGGGCGTCATGTTGAATGTGAGGAAAATATGCGGATGTTTATGAGCGCATGTTCACCAGAGGAGCCTGGTATTGTAGTACTTACAACGTGGGTTTTTGTTCTTGAGTACACTGAACGTGTAGTGTGTGCGTCGTGGTTGAGTATGAGTACATACTCAACCACGACGCACACACACAAAGTGTGAAAACAAAAAAAAAAAACTATTTAAATGAAATGTGCATAGAAACAGATACACAAGTTAGTATTTAGTTCTAGTTTTATTACTGTCAATCATCTAGGTTGTATACTACAGTCTCATGTCTCGGAAACTGGTTCTGTGTCCTTGATCAGGAAAACAAGGGGATCTGATCTGCTGGATACACCATTTTGCTTGAAAATGGAAGCAAACCCAGCTTCCAAAATGTTACATTCTGAGCATGAAGCCTAGGTGACATAATGTTTAAGGTATTGTAACTATATCCATGCTACAGCCGCTCGCTTACTGGGACTGTGGGTTCGAATCCAACCTAGGGCATGGATGTCTGTCTGTTGTGAGTGTTGTGTGTTGTCAGGTAGAGGTCTCTGCGACGAGCTGGTCCCTCATCCAGAGGAGTCCTACCGAGTGTGGTGTGTCTAAAAAGTGTGTGATCGTGAAGCCTCGAAAAATGAGGCGGCCTAGGCCCCCAAGGGGCTGTTGAGCCATGGGGGGGAACTATATCCATGATCCACATTCATCAATAACATTTTAAATGAACAAGCTGGTGGCATATTTTGTATTTAAGTTCAAATGGTTTGGTGCGCCAGTTGGTCCTGTTTCATTATTAAGTTTGGAAAGCATGGATTTTCTGGATTTCCTGTAGACATAACCACCATCCTGGCAACTTTGTGTGATACGATGTTTTATTTTCCAGGTGATTAGCACCATGATGGCTGGCATTGAAGAAGTTACTGGAATTAGGGGTGACTTTTACATTAGGGTAAGTTCAACTACCCTGTCATCAGAATAATGTCTTCAGGGTTCATGTAAAGATGCTGATGACCTTACTTATGTAGCTACCAGCTTTGCATTGCATTGTAGTCTGTGCTAAGAAACTTTTTTTTTTGTTGCAGAGAAAGTTTGAACAATTTGATGAGTCCATCTTGAGAAAAATTTTCTTATGTGGTGGTCCAGAACATGATCTCACCAGACTGTATGAGAAACTGTGTTTAACGTGAGTTTACATCTTTCTTGTAACATACTGAATGTTTGTACATCAAATTTATTTTGTTTGAGATAGTAAAACCAACAAGGTATGCTTTTAAAAAATATTTATGTATGATCCGACATGTTTTGACTTAACGGTCATCAGCAGGGATCATAGTAATGCTGTAGGAAGCTTATGAGACCATTACATATTACAGAATTAAAAGATAAAATATAAATATGATTACATGCAATCAAACTGATGAAGAGAAATATAAATTATTAAATATAAAATGATAATGTATGTATTAGTCAATTTAGATAACTGACTGATGGTAATGATACAACATTATGGGTTGTGTCATGAAGTGTTGTCTAAGTATGTGTACCAACATGTCGTCCACTGATAGGTACAGTACAGTAGATCCAAGTGACTTAAAAATATGTGGCAGATGAGTTGTTGGTAATACACAGAGTGGAAGATATGAAGCTCCACCCTGCCAAAATAAGGTAAGAAATTTCAGTGCAGTGAGAAAGTGTACTAGAAAAGCTTTTTATTGTTTGTAATCATATTTACATTTTATCTTTTACTTGTTCTTTAATATGTAATGGTCTTGAAATCTTCCTACAGTATTACTGTGATCCCTGAAGGTGACTGTGAAGCTGAGACTTGTCAGATCATAAATAAATATCTTATGCAAAATGTACCATGTTGGTTTTACCATCTGTTTATACTGGTGTACATAGTAGCAATTTATTTTATTTTTTTATGAGTTACTTAAACTTTATCGTACTGGGGTGGGTATTTAAATGTTAGCACATAGTTTATGAACATACAAAAGAGAATAAAACAGAGATTACGCAGCATGTCTTAAAAATGCAGTAAATTTTCTTGTTGCATAAATACCGTATATTCTCAAATCTAATCCGCATCCGAATTTAATCCGCACTCAGTTTTTGGCGATTTCTTAAATGAAAGAAGTTAGTTCTCGGTTCTAATGCGCACCTTTCCTTCAACCACCCCTTCCCCACCCCTCCCAGGGGACACTGCCTTAACGAAGCACTGTCCGTGCGGGCGGAGAGGGTGTGAGTGCCCCAAAGAAGCTGGGGGCTAAACCGGCGGTAGCTTAGCTACTGGTAGGGTCTCCCAAGCCGGGCAGGCCTCAGCTGAGGGGCCAGATGAAGTGTGTTCCACAACGACCTGTCTGAACCAATAAACTTTCCATAACATCCTTCCTATTCACCCAGTCAAGGTGTGAGGTATTGTGCCGAGGACTGCATGGCACTGGGGTGGAAAAACAGCAGTGCCTTTACGATCCCCTCGGGGAACCGGGCAGCACCCCATTGTATTTATGCCTTCCACCCGTAAGGGGCTCTGTGGGTGGTGACTGTTACTTCCCCATTACTTGTGGGAATAAAATGGACACAGTAATTGATGGACTTGATCAAGGAGTGGCTGAGGCTGTAGACTTGATACAAGTAAGTTCTGAGCTGAGTTCTAATGAACCTGATCAAGGAGCAACTGTGGCTGCAAACTTGATACAGAGGCTGTAGGCTCTAAGCCTTTCACTGTTTCTTGTGATGAGGACAGACTAGCTGCAGGTGTCTATATGACTAGACTGCAGTCCAGGCGACTCACAGGAGTGCAGCGGAAGAAGCTCTTTAAAGTAAGAGAAGGTGGTGGCGAGAAGTAGTGGGGGTGTGAAAAGACCCCACTCTTACTCGAGTATTCCACCTTCGATGAACCTGTGAGCCTTTTGCTATCTCTTCTGATAAGGACAGACTGGCTGCAGGTGTCTTTATGACCAGACTGCAGACCAGGCGACTAGGGAGCGCAGCGGAAGCAGCTCATTAAAGTAAGAGAAGGCGGTGGCGAGAAGTAGTGGGGGTGTGAAAAGACCCCACTCTTACTGAGTATTCCTACTTCGATTAACCTGATCAAGGAGCGGCTGTGACTGCAAACTTGATATTGGGGCTGTATGCTCTGAGCCTTTCGCTGTCTGTTCTGATGAGGACAGACTGGCTGCAGGTGTCACCAAACTGCAGTCCAGGCGACTGTCGAGAGCGCAGCGGAAGCAGCTCATTAAAATAAGAGAAGGCGGTGGCGAGAAGTAGTGGGGGTGTGAAAAGACCCCACTCTTACTCGAGTATTCCACCTTCGATGAACCTGTGAGCCTTTTGCTATCTCTTCTGATGAGGACAGACTGGCTGCAGGTGTCATTATGACCAGACTGCAGACCAGGCGACTCTTGGGAGCGCAGCGGAAGTAGCTCATTAAAGTAAGAGAAGGCGGTGGCGAGAAGTAGTGGGAGTGTGAAAAGACCCCACTCTTACTCGAGTATTCCGCCTTCGATGAACCTGATCAAGGAGCGGCTGTGGCTGCAACTTGATACGGAGACTGCAGGCTCTGAGCCATTCGCTGTTTCTTGTGATGAGGACAGACTGGCTGCAGGTGTCTATATGACTAGACTGCAGTCCAGGCGACTCACAGGAGTGCAGCGGAAGAAGCTCTTTAAAGTAAGAGAAGGTGGTGGCGAGAAGTAGTGGGGGTGTGAAAAGACCCCACTCTTACTCGAGTATTCCTACTTCGATGAACCTGATCAAGGAGCGGCTGTGACTGCAAACTTGATATTGGGGCTGTATGCTCTGAGCCTTTCGCTGTCTGTTCTGATGAGGACAGACTGGCTACAGGTGTCACCAAACTGCAGTCCAGGCGACTGTCGAGAGCGCAGCGGAAGCAGCTCATTAAAATAAGAGAAGGCGGTGGCGAGAAGTAGTGGGGGTGTGAAAAGACCCCACTCTTACTCGAGTATTCCACCTTCGATGAACCTGTGAGCCTTTTGCTATCTCTTCTGATGAGGACAGACAGGCTGCAGGTGTCTTTATGACCAGACTGCAGACCAGGTGACTCTAGGGAGCGCAGCGGAATCAGCTCATTAAAGTAAGAGAAGGCGGTGGCGAGAAGTAGTGGGGGTGTGAAAAGACCCCACTCTTACTCGAGTATTCCTCCTTCGATGAACCTGATCAAGGAGCGGCTGTGACTGCAAACTTGATATTGGGGCTGTATGCTCTGAGCCTTTCGCTTCTCTTCTGATGAGGACAGACTGGCTGCAGGTGTCACCAAACTGCAGTCCAGGCGACTGTCGGGAGCGCAGCGGAAGCAGCTCATTAAAATAAGAGAAGGCGGTGGCGAGAAGTAGTGGGGGGGGGGGGGGGTGAACAGACCCCACTCTTACTCGAGTATTCCACCTTCGATGAACCTGATCAAGAAACGGCTGTGGCTGCAGACTTGATAATTGAAAGACTAAGGGTTAGCACAATAAGCCTAGGGCTGTGGTGCGTCCGGAGCTAATGCCGACGGGCCCATAGAGGGGCTGTATGCTCTGAGCCTTGCGCTGTCTCTTCTGATGAGGACAGACTGGCTGCAGGTGTCTGACCAAACTGCAGACCAGGCGACTCTCGGGAACGCAGCGGAAGCAGCTCATTAAAATAAGAGAAGGCGGTGGCGAGAAGTAGTGGGGTGTGAACAGACCCCACTCTAACTCGAGTATTCCACCTTCGATGAACATGATCAAGGAACGGCTGTGGCTGCAGACTTGATAATTGAAAGACTAAGGGTTAGCACAATAAGCCTAAGGCTGCGGTGCGTCCGGAGCTAATGCCGACGGGCCCATAGACAGAAGAAGAAGAAGAAGACCCCTTGCCCACGGGGCGACTGATGAATAATATTGGATGTTACCAATGCGTTAAAATCCGACGCTACGCCTGGGGCCGATGAGTCATACCGATAGAGGCGGGGCCTTTCTCAACAGACGTGCGCAATCTCGTCTGAAGCCAGCTCGCGCCTTAGTTGTTGAAACGTGGGAGGTGCTTGTTCCAATTTGTCGTGTACCGTAGTTATGGAAGAGGGACGCCTGAAATCTAAACGACTCTCATATACGGCAAAGTTCAAAGGTCAAGTTATTCGGTGCGCAGAGGAGAATGGAAACCGCAAAGCCGCTGCAATTTTTGGAGTTGATGAACGCAACGTTCGACTGTGGGGCGGAAACTGGGTGGAGAGCATGGATAACAATTCAGTTATGAGTGATGACGGCGAGTCTGATGAATAATAAATTATAATAATAAATAATAAAATAATAGATTGTTGTATTGTATTGTTCTTACGGAACGTACAGCAGCTCAATCATTTTTCCAAAATCCAGCTCTCGACCGCGAATCTAATCCGCATCTGATTTTTTAGCCCTCTAAAACTGTAAAAAGGGTGCGGATTAGATTTGAGAATATACGGTATATAAAATTAATTTCTAGGGGTGTTTGCCAACATGTGTTTGCATATGCAAATGCAAGTAGTTGAACAGTTAATGGTGCTGTCAATGTTAGATGGTAGGATGGTTAGTGAATAATGAATTTGAAAGGATTTGGAAGGAAGCAGCCTTGTCCTGCTTTCAGGTAGTATTCTGGCATTTGCCTCAAAGTACTGAGGAAGACCACAAAACCTTGCATCACGATAGCCAGTCTCTGGATTGAGATTTTGACCTGGGACCTACCAAATACAAAGTAGTTTTACTACTCATCAAACACTTATCAAACACACAACAAATTAATGGATAGGAGGGTGATATCAGACTTTATCGTAAAGAAATGTGGTGTAAGATTTTAACTCTCTTCAGTGTATTCACAGTTCTAATGAACCTTCAGGTTTGATAGTTACTTTGATTTTGAGCACAGACTTATCTTAAACATAAGGCGACTTTCTTCTTTCTGAAGCTATCCAGAATTAAAAAACAATTAGTGTTTTGACACTTTTTATTTCAAAACATGCAGTTGGTTTTTCGGAAGCAATGCAAACAAATAATGAAGGCTGTCCTATTCTAGAAAATATGATTTTCCTGTATGAGATTTGAGGTTCCCACAGTGATGGGTAATAAGATTATTGTATTCTGAGATGTGGTGTCATGTACTTAGATAGATACATTCTACCTACCAAACTGCATGGCAACATGTTTCAGAAGAACATAATCTTATAGTATTTATCATTTCATGTATTCATTCTGCATGATCTTCACTTTCAGTTGAGCTATTTCCTGTGATGGCAATATCACAACGTGGTGTCCTCACAGACTTACACAACTAACTTCGAGGAGGACAGGCCTCGAAGCACTGACAGTTGCTCAGGAAATTCCCTGTCTTTTATCAAATCAAAAGCTTCATCACCATGTCCTCTACAGCCCACCACTGGACCCTAACCTAAATTACTACAGTCCAGTTCATTCCATACAAAATTTTGGCCTTCTGGGTAGCCTCTGTAGAGCAGACACCTTTCAGTATAATCAAAATATGTCAGTTCAGAAAAATGCGTGCTGCAGTTTCAGGAACAGTTGTTCGTGATGGTAACATTTAACATTTCTAGGTTCTTGGATTCACACATGTGCATGTGTGCGCATGCACACACACACACACACATCATGACCTTCAAAAATGCCTTTTGTCACCATGGTTACCACAAAAATATATTCAATGTCATCACAGTTTGAATGCATTTCGTATGGGGAAAAGAGCTTGGAAAGGAACAGACTTACTTGGAAACGAAAGCATGTAACTGGAAAATTAACAACTTTTTGCTATCATTATTAGTTTCTGAGCTACAGAGTATGTCGTTCAGATACTTTGAAGTGTGTGTGTGTTTGTGCGTGTGCGTGCGTGCGTGATTCGGTTTCATTAATTGACCTTTGTTGGCCAGGGATAAGCGATATTAAATCACTCAGCAGTACAAGGCTGGCATTTGGACTTTAGCTCTGGGTTGACCATGTTAGTTTGAAAAATCTGCAAATCTCAGTCATATGGATAGCACAGGTATGCTGTTGCCATGGTGTAACATGCTGTCAGTCAAGTTTTAAATATGTAACAGAATTGAGCATATGCCATTATACATATTTCAGGGGGTATTTGGGGAAAAATGGAATGTGGGATAGCTGAGTCAATGTGTTGGTGACTGGACTATAGGCTGGAGAATCAGCGAACTGGGGGTTTATTCCTGGCTTGGGTCAATATGTTTCTCATCTACACTGTATCCACACAAGCTCTGGGACCCAACCAGCCTCCTGTCAAATATGTATTAGGAATAAAGCAGCCAGGGTGTGAAGCTGATCATGCCTGTATCTCATTAAAGGTAAAAGTAAAGTTGTCCCTGTGCACATCATAGAGGCATATAGGTGAGCACAGCAGAGCTCCACTCGTTCTTTAACCTTGGCACTAGAAGATGAGTGGCCATTTTCATGACCTACTTCTGTCTAGTCATAAGGTTAAGAATGCACCTCCAGTTCACATACACCTTCATAGTGTGGTGCTTAATTAAGTACAGGGACAGTTTCACCCATAGTCAAAGAAATATGGAACAGACATTTTAATCAGGCAGATGTAATATATTTATATTCATTTTGCAGGGAACATTATGCACACCTTTATGGGCCTGCAACGCTGATAGAGGACAAGCAAACACTGGTGCTTCATACTGATGAGGTGGATGAATTGCCATCACCACTCAGTACAAGGTCATCGTTACGCAAAACAAACATGTTCCCAGGGGTGGAGCTTCGAGACAAACTGAAGTCACGCCTTGAACCAGACAAGAAAGCAACCACTGGCACACTGCGCAGGGCATTCAGCACTAATGCATATCACAAGGTGACAATCCAACACATTTCTTTTGTCATCTGTGCTCTGTTACACAGTTTGATAAGTGAAACTAAGTAGTTGGTTTCACTATCAGGCTTCATGTTATAAGCTGGGAAAGCCCAGTTAGTATAGTGACTGTGCTACAGGCTGGACAATTGGTTCAATTCCCATCAGAGTCATGGATTATTCTCTTCTCCAGAGCACCCAGGCTGCCTGTGGGGCCCACCCAGTCTGCTTTCTAATAGGTACTGGGATGCTTTCCTTAGGAGGAAAGCAACTGGACCATGAAGCTGACCACTCATCTCCAGCTAGTGCTGAGATTGAGAATGTGCAGCTATGCGTCCACTCCCTAATACATCCACACTTTATCCTTAATTACACCCAGCAACATCTTTACCCAATGTCATGCGAGGAGCTGGGACAGTAATTTTTTATTGTCTCCATGATTTAGGGCTGACTCTGCCCTCTGACCAGGTATTGGCGTTTTTTCCCCAGCAGGAAAGTGGCTGGGGTGTAAAGCTGACTACTCACCTCCATCTAGTGTTGAGATTAAGAATGAGTGGAGCTATACCTTCACTGTCCCAAACATCTTCATGTTGTGATCCTTAAGGTACTGGCCCAATATTTGCCTGGAAAGAGATAAACCATGTAAAAGTTGAATTGAAATGGCTGGTTTGCAGTGTAGTTTTGAGCAGCCTCTGGAATAGAAAGGGGGTGAATTACCAATGTGCAAGATTGCTTTGTAGGAAAACTGTTGTATGCCACTTACTCTTGGAGTTAATACTTCAGAACCTGTGGAACAGAGATGGGAAAATGGTGGAAGTTTATTACGAAATCTTGATGAAATTTTGCATGAGGCCTGTTTGGTTTTTGCAGTTCCACCAACGTTATAATCCAAATCTGATCAATGACCACTGTCAAGAAATGAGCGATCTGTTAAAGCGGCGCCATCTGAAGGCTCGTCGCATCACCAACATGGTGGCTCAGGGCAGGAGAATGACTATGGGTGTGGTACCATCCTCACCTGTGCCTGAAGAATTTGCACGACCAAGAAGAATGATTGAGTCTGGTTAGTTTACCCATAACATTTCTTTGTTTCACCATCAGATTCACGGATGAACAAGTGGAGTTCAGCACCACTTAATTACTATGTTTGTCAAGAATCCTCAAAAAAAGTTTTGTGTTTCTAAGCGCAGTGATATCCTTTGCCTCTCACAGAAGGAGCTTAACATCATCATCCTCCTCTTTTCTCCTTTGTTAAGCTTCTGCATTTCCTTGTCCTCATGGTGTCTTGCTGCTCCTGCTTTTCTCTCTCCTTTGACCCCTTCTCCTATTTCTACTCATAGTTTTTAAAGGACTGAAATAGGAGATAGTCATTGAAGTGTGTGTGTTTCACATATTGTGTCATTTGCTGTTGGGATCACCTGCATACTTCTGCAGCCGTTAAAAGCAGCATTAAGAGTGTTGCTACCCAGATGCCACTTTATTACCTTGGTTACTCTCTCTTTCCTACAGAACTTGATGGAAACTATCCTGAGGAACAGGAAGGAATTGATGCCATACTTGATCGAACCAAACAGCGTATTGTGAGGCAGCGCTCGATATCTTCTGTTAGTAGTTTGAAAAAACTGGATTGTGCTACTAGCCCCACTAATAATGAACTGTCGGAGAAGGTGCAGCTTGAAGGGGATGCACTCCATGAAAGATCATCAATGCTGCATCACCAGACGTCTCTGACAGAACGAACTCTCCATAATATAGCAGAATCTGATGATGGTTTGTCAGATGAAAATTTGACAGAGTCACTTGTATGATAACAGTGCAGTATATTGCATCTCCATTTTGGGGTGCTGAAGGATCACAGTTTCATCTTCAGAACCCGTTCTGGAGCTATTTATCTTTCTGTATCATTTTCAGTTATGGACATCAATGTTATCAACATTAGTTACCTAGTTATCATGGAAATGTTTTTTGAACAAGTGTTTGTTTATACCAGAGTTAATTCATTGGAGGAGAATGTAAATACCATGAAGGAATATCTACAAATTCTCTCATAGGTATGGCCAAAGAAACCCACTCAAATGCTTGTCAGTGAGGAGTGGAAAAATAAAGGCTGACAAGTGGAGACTCTTAGAATTTATGTGTTAATATACTCTCTCATTCTTTGTCTTTTCTGAAATATTAGTAGATGTGAAACAGGAAATCTGTAACTGTTGTGGGTATAAGGGCCTTTGTTAAAGTGACACAGATGTGTTTTATTACAGAAAATAGGAGAGAAAAATACAGTATTACAGTGGCATTGTTTGACCCCGTCTCTCTTTTACCTGAAAACTAGAACTTTTGTCTGAATGGTGAACTGAGCCAGTATTTGTTGACCATTGCATAGAGGCCAGTGATGGAATTGGTTTGAACAAATAGAAGTATACACCACTTTGAAGACCTAGGCATAGGTGGGAGAATGGTATTAAAACGGATGTCATGGAAATAGGCTGGAAGGGCATGGACTGGATTCATCTGACGCAGGATAGGGACAAGTGGTTGGCTGTCATGAACGAAATAATGAAGCATTGGGTTCCATAAAATGGAGGGCCTTTCTTGACTAGCTGAAGACCCTTAACTTCTCAAAAAAGGTTTCATTTCCATGGAGTTTGTTATTTATTTCATTAGTGTGCTCTTCAGTGTGCTAGTATGTCAAAATTTGCTCTAGGCAGCTTTAGTGGTGAATAGAAAATGAAGACAGAATCCTGTTTTATGAGAAATGGGTTATTCAGACCATGCAGAGTTTAGTCTCCATGTTTGTTTCAGGTCAGATTGCTGTAGCCAATATTTTTTTGAAATGTTGTTTTGAAGAATGTTACAGGTGTGACACATTTATATTTATGTACGACAGTCTTGTGAAAACTCGCAAAGGTGATTTTTGCATCTCATATGGGTTGGCTTGTCTTGTTGCTTCCTCCACATAGTTTAGTCTATGTATTCAATAAGCTGTGTGTGATGCAAAACCCAATGAGTTTCACATATTTCATGCCTAAACTGCACTTATTATCATGAAGTTATGGCTGACATAATCAAGATCAATATCAGAACATGCTAAAACACAACAGAAAGTCATGATTATTGTTGTAAGACCCACCTGCAGTAGCACACTTATGAAAGGAAAGTCTCTCATAAAACTTGGACTCCCAGTCACAGCATGTCATGTGACATCCTCCTGACCTCACTGTACCCCTGCTTCCAGATGTCTCATCCACCCCCTATATTAATCAGTGGCCACATACATACCTCTGTGGTAATGATTATCGTATCTTGTGTTTTTCATTCATGATGAATCTTTTATTATAAACCGTATGGTTTTAACTTACATCCATCCCTGTAAGATAACGTGCCTATGGTATTTTCTTCCATGCAGTCTTGTTATCACACTGTGCTGAAGCTGTGCAGCTTGTAATTCAGATTTTAAACAAATCCTTTTAACAGGACCAAGCTGGTGGCCATACTCCTCAGATACAGATAAACAGTATAAAATAAATAAAATAAAATGTTAATAGCATGAAGAAATTTGTAATAATTTAAAGAAGGTGCCAGGCTTCTGTAATGTGATACTGTGTGATTGAGTGATTCCTGACATTTTGAAGGCACCAGGATCCTTTGAAAAGTTCGGAGCTATGCGCCCAAAGACACAGTGTCACATTCCAGAAGGCTTGAGTCTTTGGCAACACCACTGTGATAACCTCAAATCTCGCTTTGTAAGAAGTTGTTAAACTCTTGCAGCGAGGCCCAACAACAATGCAGTATACACACACAAGGTGAACTTCTTGGTTTTGACAGCTCAGTACAATAGGTTCAAAATCAGATTCATATTTAATAAAAGTGTTCTTATATAGAAAAAAAGTCCTTGTACAGAAATATTGTATTTTCGTATCTTGTATAAAATAATGTTTGATGTTAGCAAAATTAGTTGTCATTTTAGACAAGAATGTGTCTTACATGGTGTGGTTTTGACGCACTTGCACCTTGTATTGGCAACTGTGTTTAAGAGTGATGGAGTCTGAAAGGATAAGTTGAAATGAATATTTTGGAGCCATTCAAGATGGATCTTTATTCCATTGTACTTTCTGGAAACAGTAGTTTCTCTGTAAATTACTTTTATAGGTTGTACTTCTGCAGAGGTGCTTGAATTGGATGAAAAATTTTGGTCTTGTGTAATTTTGAGCTATATTTTTTATTACTGGTGTTTTTTTATACTTATTACATGATTTAAAGTAATGACAATTTAAGATGTGAAAACCTTCAGACTGTATACAGTATATGGTTTTTAATGTGTTCCATTTTAAGGCTGTTATATTAATTGGTGTTGTCGCAGAGTTATTTGCATATGCATGCTGCCAGTGATGAAACACATTTGTAATATATTTTCTGTTGCCTTATTTTCATAATTGTTAAAGCAACCAGCCATATTTAATAACATCAAATCTGTTAAAATATTTTTAAGTTGTTGTACTAAGACTTGATAAGAATGCTTTCTCATGTTACATTTTGAAGTGTGCTAAGTTTATATGATGCAGTCTATCATGTACATTGTATGCTGCATCACTCTTATACTTGTACATGCTACATGAGTATTTTAAAGGGTTGGGGTAGTGTAGTCAGTATAGTGACTCGCTACAGGCTGGATGGTCCAGGGTTTGAACCCTGGGGGGGGGGGGGGGGGGAGCCATAAAAGTTGACCTCAGTGATTTGATTGCTGGACAACTCCGACAAGCTACTGCTCTGTTTTGGTGAATTCAGTTACCTTTCACCAAGTTACATAGATCATAGTATCTGCAATGTAATGGTTAAACTACAGTAACAGAATTACCACAAGAATAAATTAAAAGATTGTGCTTGAGTGTTCTGTGCAAAGAAGTACAGTAAAAATCTGGGCATGTGGTTTAATTCACCCATTTTGGAATGTATTTTGTTAGGATAATGTAGCTAATTTATCTGTGAACACTGAAGATATGTTAAAGCAAATTACTTTGTCTACTGATACATTGGTATTTTAACCCATATAGGCTGTATATCAAATTATTGTTATGGGCTGATGAAAGATAATCCAATTAATTGGATAATTAATAAATCCAAATTTTATTATTTTTAGGGAGATAATGTAGAACACTAAAGTAAGTACACATAATCATAAACTGGGAAGATTTGATCTGTGTGGAACATTTGTTAGCCTTTTTGCCAGTGAAATTTTTAGTTTTTCCAGGTGTACTGATCCGACCCTTCTGTCCTTATATGGAGGCAGCAGTTTTCTCCGAAACATCGGCAGCAACACCCAGATGCAGGAACTACATCACCACTGACAACCATTGTGTGTAGAATAGTTCCTTCAAAATGGGAAGCTTATTGTTAATTCTATTAAATCTCAAATGATGGTCTTGTGGGTTTTTACACTGTGTAGTGTAATGTGTTTGTTTTGATGTTTCAGAGGAATGTGTTTTCTCCATCTTCAGGGTTACTGAATTTGGTTCTTATGGATGCAGAAATTTTTGGGAGGAGGAAATTTGTTGATATATAAGAAGGCTTCCAGGATATTGACCAGTATATTTGATATATTGACTTGCACAGAGCCAGTGGTAGTTGAGAGTATCAATTGATGAAGGTAGTGTAAGTGTGTTCGTCAGAAACGTCAGAACAAATATGTTACACATGAATTTCTTGCTCTCAGTGAACACAACATATATATTGATAAAGAATAAAAAAGGGTACATGTTTTGGCTAAACTAATTAGCCATCAGCAGGCCTAATTACAAGAGTGTAATAGGTGAAATTTACAACTGTGTTTGAGGTATAAGATATCAACCTTCACATGTTAAGAATACATATAGCATAGAAGGTGTAGAATGCTTGAAGTGTAAAAAGATGTATAAAAGTATTAAAAGCAAAGAAGAATTGGAATAATCTGGTGTAGGCAGCAAGATATGGTTCTTAGAAGCATGCGCGTGTTGCGCATGATCATTGGAGTATGGAAAAAGTATGAAGTAGAACTACCTCCAATTTCTAGTTCTTGCAAGAAATTTATTTGTATTGATAATGTAATGGGGATGAACCACCTTAATGTAAATGCATTACACTGCATGGTGTAAAAGCCCAGAAAACCATAATTTGAGTAACACATGGCACAACCTAAAAATTTACACTGTTAAATCTGTTGTAACTTGGGGTGAAGTATAAAGGTTAAGTTATACCTCTGCATGCCACAAAGATATATGGGGGAGCAGAAGCATAATTCCATGTATTTGTGGAACGTGGTATTAATGTTTCACTTTGGATCTCATCCCAAAGTCACTATTTTTATGAATCAAAACCTGGAGATAGCTAATAAATACTTTGAGAATGTGGCAGATTTCAGATATTTGGGAATTACAGTTATGAATCAAAATTGCACACATGAAGAAATTAAGACCAGATTAAATTCAGTGAATGTCTTGATACCATTTGGTCTAGAATCTTTTGTCTTCCTGTTTGCTGTGTAAAAATATGATCAAACTCTGCAGAACTATAATTTCATACTTTTTTATGTAGGTGTGAAATGTGTGCGCTACCATTAATGGAAGAACATAGGCTGAGGATTTTCGAGAATAGGGTGCTGAGGAGGATATTTTGTGCCAAAGGGGGAAGAAGTGACAGGAGAAAATGGCATAATAGGGAGCTTTGTGATTTATACTCCCAACAAAATATTATTTGGGGAGGATATGAGGCACATATTGGCAGGAGTATAGGGTTTTGATGGGGAAACCTGAAGGATAGGGACCACTTGGAAGACCTGAGGGTAGATGGGAGGATAATTTTAAATTGGATCTTACAAAAATAGAATGGGTGGGTGTGTTATTTGACAGGTTAGTGACAAGTAGAAGCCTGTTGTGAACACAGAAATGAACCTTTAGTTTGCTTAAAATGCGGTGACCCTCATGACTAGCTGAGGAACTATCAGCGTCTCATGAAGGAAGTCCTCAACAGACATTTCGATATTTTTGGTTTACGTGTTGAAACACCCCGATTCTCGAGTTTCACGGCCGCCGTCGTCACATGAGTGGTAATGGAGGATGACGACGTCAGGACTAAAAGCAATATAAATGGTCACAAAGTCGGGGCACGGCCCGTACTCCCCGCCCCGGTAAGGGCGGTTTCACCCACTGTGCCAGCTTGTGAACGCGCTAATATAGAGGCGAAAACGCCACTCTGGGTTCAAAGCCCAGGGAGCCATCCAGCCAAAGTATACCCCCTCACTTAATAAGACTATACGTTCCAACAGCTGTAGCCTTTAGTATACCAAGTCACGGCCCTTAACCGAGACTATCCGCGCAAGTCTCCGCCCTTAGCACTTTGGTTGGTTGGTAGGTGGGTGGTTCAGAGGGCTCAACAGGTAGTAGTAATCTGTGCTCAGCAGCAATGCGTGTCATGTCGGTGGTGTGTGTGGTGTGGTGTGGTGTAGTTACTAGACAATCTGTGGGTGTAGTGTACGGTTGTGTTCAGCGCGACAGGGACGGAAAGCGACAAGGTAAGAATTGTGTTTTTGGTACTGTGTACCATCTTTTAAAACGATTTCAGTAATTGTGAAAGCCCACGGAACAACATTAATTTGAAGTAATGGTTCACGAGGTAGTAGCAGTGACACTGCCCTAAAATTCGCGTTTAGGAAAGGAGTGGCATTGCATTTTATTAAATGGTAATTAGTTTCAATGGTTTTCAAGTGCCATTATGTGACATGCATTACATAGTGTTTGTGTTACATTCCGATCAATTACACGAGAACAAACGTGGGACGAAAAATAGTTTAAAAAATAGAAAATGGTGGCAATCCATGCGCAGATTTAAATATATTTGACGCACCATAATGCTTTTATGGCCTGGTTCGTTGGCCAAGGGAAATATTGAGACAGCCAGCCTCCTATTTATTTAGTTCTAAGGGTTAAGAGCTCTATATAGTGCTGAGACGAAGTCTGTGAACATTTACATCCAAGCTCCCATATACCGTCATGCTTGTTAATTATAGTGACAGCGCTAATTAATATTACTTTAAATCAATAATAAGACCGACGAATGCACTATATTGACCAATTTTATTCTGGCCTATTGGTCAATATAGTGCATTCGTCGGTCTTATTATTGATTTAAACAAAATGCACGGTGGTAATACAGTGAAATTTAATATTACTTTATAACTTGCGATCATATGCCCAGTCATCATCAGGCCGGGTAATGTTTGTTGTGTTTAAAACCACAGTTATCACCACCATTACACTCAAAGCAGTAATGTAATTTTGATATACATTCATTGTTTAAATGAGAGAGATGTATGTCTGGAAAGTGAGACAGTTTTCTTTAAACCAGTTTTCCCATTTGTGATGTGTCATATTTGATTGACGTTTATATAAGTTACAGTTAGCTTTCCTTCTGTAGATTTTAAAAAATGTTTTCAGATTGATAATAGGCATTTAAGCCAAGAATGCCGAGTTAAAATTGTTTCGTTTAGCCTGTAACGTGATCCATCATAAATCAGAAGCATCTTTCATATTATGTTGTACATATAAATCAACCATATCAGTGATTTATTTAAAAGTGCTGAAAATGGCACATTCTGCATACATTCTTTTATAGAGTGTTGTTATGTTAGTGTTCCACACACTGCACCTAACATGAATGTTGCATGTTATGTGGCATGCTTAAACCTTTTCCTTATTTTATGTAGTAAAACAGTGAAATATTATTTAAATTTAAATACCTGGGGAAAAAGTTGGGCTGATAGCACCATAAAGTAATATTCTAAAAGGGATTGTTCAAAAGGTTAGTGTATGAAAACTGCCTGATGGGGCATACAGCCATTTAAGGCCAGTGGCTATCGTATGTACAGCATGCTTTGTTGTTAAACACTTGGCATATATCCCACATAAAATCATGCATTCATTTCTTTTGATTAGTTCTCACAATATCATTAACCATCCTAATCATTGTAATGACAGTGTTTTTTCTGAGGCAGGAACTGGATTTTTAAATATTAGTTTGATGAACATGGGGTTTCAGTAGTGATTTGAATGGCCTGGTCACATTGTCTGATCACAGTGCAGGTAGTCACTGTGCCAGAGGGTTTGCTAAACCCAAGGTGTCCTCTCTCTGAAGTCTGCAGTTTTGGAATGAAGAAAGAAATTGTGTCATGTAATTTTGTGAAGACCTATGACCTCATACACTCACCTTTATTTTATTGGCCCAGTGAGATTACCCTGAAATCAAACCTGCAGTGCATTTTTAGTGTGGTGATAAACTGCTGGAAAGGGTACATAGTTTATGAATAATACATGTAATAAATCTTCACATTGCATGTTATTTTGCTTAATAAATTCAACAAGATACAGATGTAAGAGTCTTCATTTATTCCATACATAGAAAAGGTTGTCAAGATGGTTTAAGTCATCATGACTGGTATTTAACCATGTATGAAATATATATGACTTATATAACTTTATGGAGTTCATGTACCTCCTGTGGGTGTACATATACCCAGTTTGGTACCATTGCTTTGAGACCAAGGAAGGTAAAATTCTGCTGTGCTGTTTTGACATGGGACAGTCATCATTGTCAAAGGAGACAGTAGTAAATATGTGGCATGTGTCTGACAGTAATTGATAAAAAGTGCAGTTATGATAACTTGATAACTGTAGCTGATATATATGTATATACATCTGTATATATAGACATGCATGCATATATATATGTACATATGTGCTTGCTTCATAGACTGGCAGAAGGCATTTGACCGTGTCAACTGGACCAAATTAATGCAAATCCTAAAAGGAATTGGGATAGACTGGCGCGAAAGAAGATTGATCAGCAAATTGTACATGGAACAGAGTGTCAAAATACGACTGGACCAAGGGGAGACGAGAAGTGTGAAGATTGGAAGAGGAGTTAGACAAGGTTGCTGCTTGTCACCGATTCTGTTCAACTTATACAGCGAATACCTTACCAAGGAAGCTCTTGAAGGGTTTGGAGACTTCAAAATAGGAGGACAAGTAATTGGCACTGTGAAATATGCAGATGACCTTGTGCTACTGGCTAGGGAAGAAAAGGTGCTACAGGGCATGATTGATAGACTAATTGAAATTGGAAGACGCTATGGAATGGAAATGAATGTGGGAAAAACTAAAGTAATGAAAATCTCAAGGCAACCATCCCCAATGAAAATTATGATAGATCAAAAACAATTGGAGAATGTGGAATATTTCAATTATTTGGGTAGCATGATAACAAGTGATGCAAGGTGTACACGTGAAATTAAATCGAGAATTGCCATGGCAAAAGCAGCATTCAACAAGAAGAAAAATCTTTTCACCAGCAAACTGGAATTAAATTTAAGGAAGAAACTAGTAAAGTGCTACGTTTGGAGCATAGCTTTGTATGGTGCTGAAACGTGGACACTTCGGAAAGCAGATCAGAAGTATCTGGAAAGTTTTGAAATGTGGTGCTGGAGAAGAATGGAGAAGATCAGTTGGACCGATCGTGTGAGAAATGAAGAAGTATTACACAGAGTCAAGGAGGAGAGGAATATCCTACATACAATAAAAAGAAGAAAGGCTAACTGGATTGGTCACATCTTGCGTAGAAACTGCCTTCTGAAACACGTGATTGAAGGAAAGTTAGAAGGAAGGATAGAAATGACGGGACGACGAGGGAGAAGACGTAAGCAGCTACTGGATGACCTTAAGGAAAAGAAGAGATACTGGAAATTGAAAGAGGAAGCACTAGATCGCACCCTGTGGAGAACTCGCTTTGGAAGAGGCTACGGACCTGTCGTAAGACAGACTACAGAATGAATGAACATATATGGGTATGGGTGTGTGAGTGTAGGTGGATATATATATATATATATATATATATCCATATATACATACATATACATGCATTTGTGTTTGCAGACTGCATGAGAGCTAGGCCATTGGGAAAGGCTGGAGATGTTAATGCAGCCAAATGTCATCATGCTGCAGAACATGAAGTAAGAAACTGCATCAGTGACAGTAAGAAGATGGCAGGAGAGCTGAAGGCATGGCAGCAGGGAGTGAGCTAGTGACAGATTTATCAAGGTAACACGATCAGTGTTATGTCTTTCCTGAGTGTATGACAGGACAGATGAGAGTGGTATGTTTGTGCTGAAGGCTGTTGGTAACTAAATGGACTGATAAGATTTATATAGTAAACACAGAAAACTTTGGTGTCTCTTGCTGCACTGTAACGTCAGAATATGTGATTGATAGTGCAGCTCACTTGAACGCCATATTATACAAGAATTACACAGTTTTTTCAAATAAATAAAATGGGAGATAAACATGCATTTAAAGCATGCTTTCTTTGGGTCTTGAAAGATTAGATGTTACAGGTTCTGTTGTTTTTCTTTTATGAGTTACCATACTGATTGAGCAGGTCTCTGTTGTGTGGATTATGGAACAAGAATATTAGTGTCATCAGCAAAAAGAATGGTGTGAGAAACTTTACCTATGATGCATGGAAAATCGTTAATATAAACACTGAACAGTAAAGGACCCAACACAGATCCCTGAGGAACGCCATGTCTAATAGTTTCCCAGTCCGATAAAATATTAGGTGAACTGTCAAATTGCAATAGAACTCTTTGTTTTCTGTTATACAAATAAGATTTAAGCCAATTTAAAATAGAGCCATTTACTCCATAAAATTGATAATAAATTGATAAAAATTATTTGTGAGAACTTATGAGGAAACGATTCCCTAAGTGAAAATATTGCCGATTTAGTTTTTGGCTGCTGTGTGATTAATTTATCTACTGAGTTGATAAAATAGTTAATAAAAGTCATCAGTATGGTTAAGAATGTTATCCCAGGATTCAATTTTTTAGTAACTCAATGAAAGTTGACACACTAGACTTTGTTATTAGTCTCTTTTTAACAAGTCTATAGTTACCTGATTGGCATTTAAAAATATTATTTATACAAAGATATTAAGCTTCATGATCAGATAGCCCATTAACTAAAGAAAATATTTGGAATGAATTTAATCTACTGAAATCAATGAAAATATTATCAATAGCTGTGCTGGAGTCTTTGGTCATTCTGGTAGGAAAGTCCACTATATGAAACAAATTATAAAACTGCAATAGCAAGATTAGCTGCTGTGCAGAACTGGAATCAATTAAAAAATTTACATTGAAGTCACCACAAATAATAAATTCAAATTTTGGTTTATGTAAATATTTTAAGATAGACCAAGTTGTTCAACAAATTCACCAAAATTTCCACTAGGAGATCCATATATACATAATAATAATATAAAATAATTACCAACTTTGATTTGGGCTGCACAAACTTCAATTACTTTTTCGATACAATAGTGTGTTAAGTCAATTGCGATACTTTCCAAGTTTATCTTAATATACATGCATACACCACCTCCAGTATGAGATTGACATGCAAATTTAGAAGCTAAGTAGTAGTTATTAGGTTTCATCATTATAAGATTATGTTCTTTTAAGTAATGCTCTGTTAAGCAAATAATATGAGGACTAAGATCATAACTATCTAACATACAAATTAATTCATCCATTTTATGCTTGAGGCCTCTAATATTCTGATGAAATATGCACAAAGAATTAAGTGTATTCTGTTTTATTTTCAAACTTGATATCCGTCTTAAGCCCATAAAAAATCTTTTCTTTCTAATTGTTGGTTTTTTCTTTGAGAGAAGACGTTGATTCAATACTGGTCAACACACATCTTCACTACTTAAACTGTGAGGAATAATATGTGTAGAGTGATGAACCTTCCAGTCTTTAGTGGCATCCTGTTCTCTCAGAGATGGATAACTCTCCGTACTGTTGGCAAAGCAATTATCCACATTCAGCATAAACTTCTCATCAATCTTCACGCTTTTCTGTGGGAGAGAGATAGCAGGCATTCTAAGGGAGGTTGTAAACAAAGTTTTAATGATCTTGGCGAAGACATTAGTGATCCAATTTTTACCTAGTGTGTTAATGTGAAATCCATGTGCAGTATAATAGTCTCGATTGTTACTCATACTGCAAATTTGTATATGATCATATACCTTCATTATTTTGTGTAACTTACTATTGAATGAAACAACTTCCTTATTAACACATGAAAAAGACTGGAGATCAAAACAATGAGGAACACACAATATAATCACATTAGTGTTTTTGAACGACTTGCAAATTGTGGTAAATGCCTTAATCCAGAATTAGTCTCATTCTTTGCCACATCCCTTGTTCCACCACAAACAATCACTACATAATTTTTCGTTAACTTCTCAGTCTTTAGATTAATTGAGGATGTAATGGCACTTAAGCTTGCATTTGGTTTCGTGATCCCTACTACACTACATGAATTTCCAAGTAGATTTGCCAATTTTTCCAAGCATCCTCGCACATGACTGTCTCCCAGCAGTATGATTTTACGTTTTTTCTTGCTAATGGTGCTCAATGATTGTGAAGGTTTAGATTTATTATAATGATAACTTTGCTGAAACATTTGTGTTTGAAGGTTAACTAAGGGTTCAAATCTATTAGTTGATAGGGGAATGTATGAATTTTGCTTTCTTATACAGTCAGTAGGTCCATTCGATTTTCTAATTTTGTGATTATTACTCCGTATTTCAATCCACTCATTTCCACTGTTAATTTTTTCATGCTCCACACACTTCAGTGGGTTATCCGTTTTCAGAGATTGGTCAGCATTAATTCTAGTTTCTTCCTGTAGGATCTTAATTATTAGTTGTGCAGATTTTAATTCAGTTATGACCACTTTTAGATAGTCCTTCATTCTAAGACTATTTACACACAAATTCTCTCCATTTTCACAAGGATCTTGGTCCAAATAGTGAGCACAAATATCAAGCACAACTTCCACAGCCACCATCTTTACAAATCAGTTACAAGACAGTTTAATCATAACACATCCCAACATCTAAGCATACTTTGCTGCACATATAACAAGCCACTATCGTGCTTGTGAATTTAGCTGTACACCTTGGTTATATGAACAGATGGGGACTGCAAACCCATGCCATTTGCAGTGGATACATTCTTGAAAACTACCTTGAATTGTGAAACTGTGATGCCAGAAGTTAGTATCTTATGGAAAAAAAGGGGTTAGGGGAAGCAAAAGACACTTGAAAGATTATTAATGATAAGTATAATTAATGATTAATAAAAATTTGATGAAACCTTTCAAAACAATGCACTTGTTGCAACACTAACATGTGCTAAGTAATGTACAACATGTAGAGACTAATTTGTATAGTAGGAGGTGTTCAATTCAACTCACATTCCTGCTGCAATAAGATGTACAAAATGGGGCTTCATAATTCACAAACCCATTAATCACATCCATTATACACTGTGCTGCAGTAGCCAGTTTGTTTGTACTGCAAGTGTCATAGTGTGTAAGAGGGGGTTAACACCAATTTGCCCATGGACATGCAGTTGGCAGCTTCTTCTCAGACTTACTGTTGTCTAATGTTATCATTCATTATGTAATTGACATGCAGTGCATTTTTTGTGCCATGATGAAATTATTGACGTATATGGCATATAATGGGGGCTAGGAAGATGTGATGTGTATTTGATTCAGCATATTTTGAGAGTACATCACCCTTGAGTACTCTGGTGTCCAGTTTGGTGAACTTGTAGCCAATCTACATAACCGGATCAGAAAGTAAGTTTACCATACCCATAAATTAAAGGCACAATTATAATAGAACTGTTGCAGCTGTGCTCCTTCTGTGTAAATGCCTCAAATTATATGACTGTGAACACAAGAGCCCTCTGTTGTACATATCAACAGCATTTGAAATTTAGAGTTCAGCATCTCAAATAATAGGACATGCAAGTTTTCTTTTTGATCCACCCTTATATATGAAACTGAGGCCTGTTATACCTGTTGAAAACTTACATTAGAAAGAGATTAGTCTGCTGGGGTGTGAGGCTGTGAAATTTGGTAGATACATAAAAATGATTTGGAGGACCCTGCTGCCCCCATCTTCAGGGTAGAAGAGTTCATACAATTTACCCTGAAGAAGGAGACAGCGGGTTATTGAGAAATGTTGCTACATATCTGTCAGTCTAGGGCATTATGTGCCACACATATTCTTAATGCCATCTGCCACGAGAATGTCTGATGCCTTTCATTAGTTTTGATGATGTTTTTTCTGGCTGATTTGGGACCGTGCTTATAGGTGTTTTACAAGCTGTGCCATGCTAAAAACTTGCATTTGTTCTGCCTTTAATTTCTGCTGCAAAAGAATTGTGAGGTATGGAGGTGTACAATTTGGTATTTTCATTTTTGTAGGATGTACATGCTCAGAAAATATAATTTAACTATGTAGTTATGTTGTAAGCTGCACTTCTTGTGTGAATTTGGCATGGAAAGATGAACCTTGCATGCACTGCATGTACAGAGACTGTGCATATTGTTTGAGGTTTATGTAGTAGTCCCTCGGTTATCCGGACTGTATGGAGGGAAGGGTGGTCTGGATTAGCTGGGAATCTGGATCACTGAGGGGGGAACTCTGTGGTAAAGGTAATGTACAAAAAAATCATCACTCAGAGCTAAAGTATAACTCCTTAAAACCTAAATACTGCACCTACAGTACATAATAATAATAATAATGGGGCTTTTGTTACCATTGTTTCAATATAATAGCAAAATAAGAGAGAAAAAGAGCTGTGACACTCGTGAGATCACTTTCTTACTGCTGTGGAGTTAAAGACTGACTGGCTCTTCGCGCATCACCCACACCACCACTCTTGGAGTAAGTTATAGGTTGCTGGCTTTCTTTCTTTCCTACTCTGACTCTTGACCCGTGAAGATGGGACCGATACGTTGTCCCGAAACGTCGGTAAACAATTACCACACGACGCCGTGTAATATCCCAGAAAAGCGCAGATCTCAGATTGTCTCAGATCCCCCCCACCCCCCACCCCCGGTGATGGGGACAGTGTCCGGATCACTGGAGGAAAGGAGAGGTTGGCCCAAAATTGTCTGTATTACCGAGAGACTACTGTATTGACACTCCAAATGAGAGGCCATATTGGCTACAGTGTTTGTAGTCCGAACATATTTGTAAATAACATACATAATAAAATTCAGTTGTATAGTGACAAGTTCCTGAGCATCCATTGAATTGCTGCACACTGAGCCCTTTCCCATCCTTTTCTTTTTCAGTCTGACCTCTAACCAGCTACAATGTGCAAACAGTGCAAGAACAATGTACATGTAAACCAGATAGTGAAATATGGACCTTTGCCATCTGTTCCATGTATGTGCACTGCTAAAAGTAATGTCAAAGACTGTAAAAGACAAAGATAGTTGACACTTAGCCCCCCAGTTATAAGGAGGTAGTAAATTCAAAAGTTGCTGCCAGAGCGCTTCCAGCAGTGCACATGTACATGCAAGTAATTATGTTGGAAGCCTTCTGGCCCAAGATGAGAAAGAACTGATATTCTGAAATAAAGTGACTAACATGAATTTCATCCTCATTGAAGTGACGTTTCTTGCTCCCAAATACAGCAAAACCTTAGATGTAAGAGTGGCCTAAGCAAAACATAACTCAGCCCAAAATTGGTGAAGTCCATTTGCTCATGACCAGCATTTCCAGACTTCTGAAGTCTGTGTGTGGCCCTGAAGATCATGTCCCTACTTACGCTGTGTATATTTAACAGTAGCTTGTACTGGATTTTAGATTTCATTTATTCTCATTCCAAAATGTGATTATGTTTCCAGTTGCGATACGGTGCTGCTGAAAACAGTGGCTAGTTGAAAATATAGAAGAGTCAAGATTTAGCCCGAAAAAAATTACATTCGGAAGACAAAACCTCCAATGACCACCCACTGCTTTTAACATAAGAGTAGGGTGATATACTATACATATCAGTGTGGCCAACTGTGCACAATTATTTATAGCAGGAATGCGTTCCCCCCCCCCCCCCCAATACTTTGTAGCGTCATATTATTTCTGTCCTTGCCTGTCCAGTTCCCGTTTCTGTTGTAGTGGCAGTGCGAGGCCCATTAAGCACCGTTACAGCGCATGGACCTGCTATGTACTGTGACCTAATAAAGTTAGCTGTATGCGTTTTAGTGTACCCTGACTTTATTCCTTTGCCATGGATCTATAATACTTGCACCAGTATCTTTATAAAAATGAGGTAGTTTAGGTTTTTGCGTGTATGGGTAAATAGGCCTGAAAATGTCATACCAATCTGTTAACTCTAAAAATCACAATCGTAAAAAGTGAAATGAAAATAAATTGCAAATTAATGTGTCTTTGGTATTAAAAAAAAATCCCCCTCACCACAGCACCGCGGACCGACGGTCGTTTCCATGCCTCATTTTCCAGCGAGACAGACAAGGCCCTTTTTCCAACTTTTCGATGACTTACACAAGACATTTTTGCACCCAGTGGGCAACTGGTCGTAGTGCTTCCCCTGTTCATGACATCATGGTTCGTGATGAAAAGTATCATCGATTCATTTGTACCACATCCGACCGTAGCAATTCTTATTGCTCTGTCAAAATTGTCCAGCACCTCCGTCACTTTTTTAGTTTTGCTTGTAGGCTTTTCATCAACATATACATTGCCCTTTACAGACATAATTAAACCACAGTGGCAATAATTAGTTCTAAAATTTGAGTACAGTCGCAGTACATTCCATGTCATACAATATCTAAGTAGCTACTGAGTGAAACACGTGGTCACTTTGTATTACCATACAAGCACGACCAAATAAGTGAGGGAACTACACTGAGATGCACAAGTAGGATCACTGTACTTCCGCAGATACGTGAAACTATGAGGTGTGAACCCACAAACTACACACATTTATGTGTAAGGTAGACAGACCACATTCAAGCAGATTATGAGCCCTCGCATTAATGCAAATTATGAACCCACGCACTACTATATGAAACAAGACAGGCAGTGTACATATAAATGTTACAGGCGCGTTCGCGAAACCATTGTTGCCGCCGAAAAGCAGTATTACATATGCCGAGTGTGCGTAGCGTTATCCAGCATGCAAAGCGCATGCGCCGTATTATATTGTCATCTGTGGCTTGTCCGGCTCTCCCTATTTTTCCACATTACCTCAAACTGCACGATTTCGGAAAAAAGTTATTGAACATAAAATGTGTGTTTTGATTTTCCCTAGGCTATAACTTGTCAAACATTTCTCGTTCTAAGAATAATTCGTCGAGATATCATAAATGTACATACGTCTTCATGGAAATGTTAATAAGAATTAAATTTTGTCGAGTTTCGAAAAATACTCAAACATCAAATTTCAGGAACATCCGTCCCGTGAGAGCAGAGTTGTTCCGGATGGACAGACGCACAGACATGACGAAGCTAATAGTGGCTTCTTGCATTTTGCGAAGGCGCCTAAAAATTAACACATGTTACCACTTGGGGTCCATTTGTACCTGATATTTCTTTACCTTGTAAACTGATGGAGCTGCAAAACTTCGCACTTGTTTCCTTTGACAGTCTCGTGGTGATAAACTTATTGTTCAACCTGCTCTTTTCAACGGTAACAGGCATCTGATGGTGCCAGGATTGCATAATCGGTATAGCGAGTAAGGTACAGGTAAACAACCAAGTCATTATGGTTTCATGCCCGGCAGGGATAAAGATTTTTCTGTACTTCAAAGTGTCCATACTGGCTCTGGGGCTATTCAGCCTCCTATTCCAGGGACCAGGGTGTGATGCTAACCATATTCGTGTAGTGCCAAGGTTAAGAATAGTGGAGCTGTACTACTACTGCATATACCGAATTGATAATGCATGGGTTAAGGGGTGAGGGTTTGCATACAACGGGCAGTGGAGCAGAAGTGAAAAAAAAAAATGGGATGGACTGAGTGCATGGCAGTCTGCAGCACTTGCTGCACATCAAACAGTCAGCGGCCGAACGGCACAGCAACAACACGTCCGTTGCTGGTTACACTGCAGAGTGCTGTTCTGTAAGTGAGATCGGACGTGTTACTTTACGCGTAGATCCTGCACCTCTAATCCCTGTGGATGAGTCAGTATAAGTTGCCACGCCCTCCTACCTTACTCATTCCAACAGTATCCTGTCTTCCAGTTACGGTCTGTTTGGATCTGATGCCGTCTGCCAAACTACACGGCGTCACATCAAAAGATCGTACTCTTAATACTGACCACCTTTACAAGTTTCATATCCACAGTTTTGACTAGCACCTGCACTGACAAAATTATGTTCCATCAGAATTTCCAGTGTCATGGTAGTGTTAAGTTCAACAAATGGTTGTACTGTATGTAATTTCAAATTGTATGTTTGTGTAATGACTTAGTAGTACATTTTGTTGTAGCACGGTTGTACATACTGGACTTCACAGCACCACTGTATCACCGTCTCGTAACATTGCACGCATACGTAGCAGCAGTAATCTTCAGACATTATGTCCGTTTTGCTCGCAATGTTACGGAGCTAAGAGAGACGAGGGCTGTGACGTAAGGTTTGTAAATCAGTGCTACGGCAGAATGCATTGGTAAAGTCGTGAGATTAATCATACAATTTGAAATTACCTGCAGTACTACTGTTTGTTGAATTTAACATTACTGGTAGTTCTGGTGGAAAGATGTAATTCGTCAGTGCGGGTACAGAGATGAGACACTTCACTTTATAGGAAATTTATCAAGGGGTTCCGCATTTATATTACTTGATCAAGGGTCGTGGTTAAGAAACTAGATCGTCAACCTTATGATTGGAGGTTCGAGGCCGACAGAAGGTCTGTCTAAAGCAAATGTGGGAGCTTCCCACATACGCAAAACGGCTCCTTCCAGAGCAGCGGTCGCAGACCGCACGGATTGACTCGCGAGACCTGATGGTCGGCCTCCCCACCGTGGCGACGTGCCAACCAGTCACAGAGCAGGCAGCCAGCGGTTGCTGCAAATAAAGAGGCCACCAAGACCAATCTGTGTTCAGCACTGTGCCGGGGACTGCCGACGGTTTCAGAGCCACAGACCAGCCCTGTGGTTCGCCCAGGCCGAGGCGCAGTTTGACCTGGCAGGCATCACGCGACAGAGGACAAAATTCAACCACGTGGTGTCACAATTCCACCAGCAACACGCAGCAGAAGTAGAGGACATCATCACGTCCCCACCAGAACAAGAGCCCTACGACCGGCTGAAAGAACTGGTGCGACGGTTGTCCACCTCACGCGAGCAGCGTGCAAGACAACTCCTGTCGCACGAGGAGATGGGCGATCGAAGGCCATCACAGTTCCTCAGGCACCCCAAGGGTCTCGCGCCTGACGTTCCAGGTGATTTCCTACGCACTATCTGTGCCAGCCGTCTACCACACGTCCAGGCCATACTCGCCGGCCAGACCGAGGGCAGCTTGGATTCTGCCGCCCACCTCGCTGACAGAATTTGCGAGGTTACGCCACAGCCTGCTACTGCGAGCGTCTCGCCTTCCGGGCCCGACAACACTAGCGGGCTGCGGGAGCTCGTGGAGGAACTCTCGCGCCAAGTGGCTGCCTTGCCTGCGACCCAAACACGCAGACGCTCTCGTGACCACCGCCGCAGCGCCCCAGGCAACTCACCTATTTGTCACATCTGCTGGTACCACAGACGTTTCGGGGACGAGGCCCGTAAATACAACCCCCCGTGTTCAGGCCAGTAGGGAAACTCCACCAGCAGTCGTTAAGGGCGGCAAACGTCTGCTCCACCAATTCGGGCCGCCTCTTCGTAAGGGACCGAGTGCGCAAACAGCGCTATCTGGTGGACACTGGGTCCGACCTGTGTGTCTTCCCACGGAAGCTCCTTCCAGGGCGCAGGGAACGCACAGCCTACACCCTATATGCAGCCAACGGGACTACCATCCCGACTTATGGATGGATCTCACAGAGTCTGGACCTTGGACTGCGTAGCGACTTCACATGGCGATTCGTGGTAGCCGACGTGCAGCTACCCATAATCGGCGTGGACCTGCTGTCGTAATACGGTCTTCTTGTGGACTGTAGACACAACCGCCTGCTCGATCGGGTCACATTACTCTCCACCCCAGGCCACACCGCACAGCGTTAGTCCCCAGCGTGAAGACCATCGCCAGCGACTCGACTGCAGACAACCTGCTAGCCGAGTTTCCGGAGCTGACCAGGCCAACCTGGGTTCACCGTGAAGTGCGGCACAACACCAGGCACCACATCCGCACGAGTCCCGGCCCCCCAGTAGCCTGCCGCCCACCGCTTCGCTCCCGATCGCCAAGGCCGAGTTCAACGCCATGCTGCGAGACGGCACAGCACGACGAGCTGAAGGGCCATGGTCATCCGCTCTACATCTCGTGCCCAAGAAAGACAGCGGTTGGCGGCCGTGTGGAGATTACCGAGCCCTAAACGCCCGCACTATCCCCGACCGCTATCCCATCCGGCACATTCAGGACTATTCCCATCACCTTTCGGTTTGCACCATCTTTTCCAAAATTTACCTGGCGAGAGCGTACCACAAAATCCCTGTCCACCCCGACGACGTTCCAAAAACTGCGATTACAACTCCTTTTGGCGTTTTTGAATTCCCGTTCGTGTCCTTCGACTTAAGGAACGCCGCCCAAACGTTCCAACGCTTCATGGACGAGATTCTGAAAGACATGGACTTTTGCTTTGCTTACCTAGACGACATCCTTGTCTCCATTCTCCGGAAGAACACGACCAACATCTGCGTTCCCTCTTTACCCAACTTAAAATATTTGGGATCCTCCTCAAGCCATCCAAATGTGTCTTTCGCGCCCCAGTAATATCCTTCCTAGGCTACAAGATCTCATCCCTAGGTTCCCAACCTCTCCCGGAACGGTCGCATAATTTCAAGCCTGTCCCCCTCCAAGTACTGTCAGCCAACTCCGACGTTTCTTGGTAATGCTAAACTTTTACCGACGTTTCCTTCCCCACGTTGCCTCCAATCAAGCTCCTCTCCACGACGTCCTTTCCGATCCCAGAGTCAAGGGATCTCATCACATTACCTGGACCCCGGCACTCCACACGGCTTTCGACGAATGTAAGGCAAGCCTGTCTCAAGCCGCTCTGCTGGCACACCCGGATCCGTCTGCTCCACTAGCTCTGGTCACAGACGCTTCGACATCCGCCATTGGTGCCGTTCTACGAGTGGAGGACTTCTGGCAGCCCCTCGCATTCTTCTCCAGGAAGCTCAGTCCCGCGCAACGTAAAAACAGCGCTTGCGACAGAGCTCCTGGCGATTTACGAGGCTGTGCGACACTTCCGCCATATGCTGGAAGCTCGTCACTTCACCATCCTGACGGAGCACAAACCATTAACATTCGCCTTCCAGCAGAAGAGAGTAAGTGCTCACCGAGGCAGTTTAACCATCTCGACTTAATCTCCCAATTTACGACGGATATCCGCCAAATTTCCGGCAGGAAAACATAGTGCCGACACGCTGTCCCCCATCGAATCCATCACAACCACCGTATCTCCCAAATCACTGGCGGCAGCTCAGGACGGGACAAGGAGCTCCCTACTCTCCTGACGGGAACCACAACATTGCGGCTGCAGAAAATTCACGTGCCAGGCACTGCCGTCGCGCTTACTGTGACGTATCCGGAGGAAAACCACGACCATACGTCCCTTCCCTCTCTCCGCCATCAGGTATTTGCTTCCCTACACTCCCTCAGTCACCCAGGCATTAAGGCAACGGCTAAGCTCGTCTCCCAACGCTTCGCGTGGCCAGCCATTCAGAAAGACTGCCGCACTTGGGCCCGAGCTTGCCAACCTGCAAAGTTTCCTGGCATACAATCACTCCTTTTGGCGACTTTCCCCTTCCCACAGCTCGCTTCCTCCATATCCTCGTTGACCTCGCCGGTCCTCTGCCGTCGTCGGCAGGATTTCAATACTGCCTCACTGCAGTGGACCGCTTCACCCGCTGGCCGGAAGCCTTTCCCATCCCGACACCGCAGAGACGGTATCACGTGCCCTGCTCTCCGGTTGGTTATCCCGTTCCGGTTGCCCGCATACAATAACTACAGACCAGGGACGCCAGTTCGAGTCCCATCTCTTCCACTGCCTGGCCAAGATGTGGCATCCACCTCTGCCGGACAAGCCCCCACCACCCGGCCGCCAACGGACTAATGGAGCGTTTTCATCGCACAATGAAAGCTGCCATCATGCCATGCGGACGAGAAATGGACCGAGGCTCTACCGCTAGTTCTGCTAGGCATACGCACAGCCTGCAAGGAGGACTTGGGAACTTCTGCAGCAGAACTCGTCTACGGTGAGCCCCTGCGAGTACCGGGCGAACTCCTGGCACCAAGAACGCGGACGTTGAGCCAGCAGCTTTCATAAAGCAGCTCCGCCGCCACACGAACTAGCTTCGCCCGGTCCCAGCAGCACGCCATACATCGCCGGCCACATTCATCCACAAGGGCCTCAAAATTGCTCGTATGTAGGTTTAGATCCCGAGAGAATATATTTATGAAAATGCCACTCTGGGTTCAAATCCCAGGGAGCCATCCAACCAAAGTATTCCCCCCACTTACAAAGACTGTACGCTCTTAGAGCTGTAGCCTTCGGTGTGCCAGGTCCCGACCTAATCCAGACCATAAATCGTTAGCGTAAGCAAAAATCCTCAGTATCGAGCCCAGCAATGCGATCAAACGCAGGAATGGCTACACAGAGCAAGGGACGTCGACTTGCGCGGAGCACTTTGGTTGGCTGCGGATTCAGCATCCAGCGCTCAGACCCGACTGATCATACGGTGCTCAGCGTGCTACCGCCGAGACTTGTCAGAGCGCCCCGGCTCTACACCGATTACAGCACAGCCGTGCTCGCCACTGCGCACTACCCGGCCGATGCTCACTGGAGTATAGTACGTCTGAGACTCAAACCACTCTGCTCCCTCGCGCGAGCAGGGTACTTTTGGACGGCACCACGGTGGCTGGCGCCGGCTACTGTGGACAAACAAGCGCGGCCGCTGCTACGTATCCATTCTCAGCTACATCACACTTGGGTACACTATCGTACCAGCCTGTACATATGTTAAATAAAGACTGACTCGAACGTACTTACGGTAGTTATCATTTCAAAGCAACTAGCCTGTAGTAACCTTCCACAAAAATTTTGTCTTAAAAAATATGCTTGGCCTCGCAATTCATCGGGAAGTTCCTAAAGTATTCTGTCAGTAAGACCTAAGTGGTCTAGTGGATAAAGCACTAGACGGCAAACTTTATGATCAGGAGGCAGCAGTTCGAGTCCGCTGCAAGGACTCGGACTTAGAAAATTTATTGTCAAGATTCCTCAACCTCACAATTCATCAGGAAGTTCCAAAATTATTCTGTCAGTAAGAACTAAGTGGTCTAGTGGATAAAGCACTGGACAGCAAACTTTATGATCAGGAGGAAGCAGTTCGAATCCACAGCAAGGACTTGGACTTAGAAAAATTTATATGTCCAAGATTCCTCGACCTACACAATTCAATCAGGAAGTTTCGCAAAATTAATTCTTTCAACAAGAGCTTCGTGGTCGAGTGGATAAGACGACGGCCCAGCAATCCTAGGTTCAGCAGTTCGAGTCCACCGGGTTCCAGATCGGCAGACAGCAACAGAAGAGACATCTGGTAACAACTAACAGATTCGGCAGTCAGAAGAAAAAGAAGTTTCATGTAGCAAAAAAAGAAAACATTATTTAAAAAAATAAATTTCAGTCTTTTGGCTGGAAAAAATTTTTACTTCCACACCCGTAAATATTTAGTACAGTATTCAAAATCGTTCCACGCAGGTTACCAAATAATTACCTGGGTAGCGCCCTCTTTTTTTTTTTTTCTTTTTCCGGCACACTGAAAATTGCTAGGTTTCAAAATACCCGGCGAGATGCTGCAAACATTACGTCAGCGGCATGCTTGCCACCTTATGCGAATCAAACCCTGGCCGACGTATATGCACACGCATGTCGCTACATCTACGATCACTGGCAATACACATCATGGCGCTGATTTCACGCCCAAAAATCTGATAGCCACATGGCACTTTAGCTCCTTTTCGTAGGCTCCTTCCCAATTCATATCTAATTGCAATTTAGTCAGTACCAAAATCACAATTACATGGTATTCAAATTACATCCCATGGTATTTTCACAAAGCCCAACATTTATGGCCCCAGAAAATCCCAGGAGGGCTAAATTCGGTTTGCGCCCGAGCCGTTCCCCCCCCCCCCCACAGGAAAAAAAAAGAGGCAAGTACCATCACATTATGACTTTGGTACATGCGAACTGGTCTTGAAACCTTACATGTATTTATGGTTCGTGATTCTTCAAACACATTACCACAATCTTAACACCAAAATTCAAAACCTTGCTTACTGACCCTAAACTTAAAAAAAATTGGATTTAAAATACAAAAGGCACGAAACTGCAGCACAGGACTAAAAACACAAGGCTATTTTCCAACATTTTGGGCACTTCCCCTTTGCAGAATTTGAGTACCTGATAACATGATTTAAAGATAAGACATAACCCCAAACATAGCATACACCAAATTCCATCTGATGGCTACTTTCAGACTGAAAGACCTGGGCTAACATTTATGAATTGTTTTACAAGCATGTAAGAAAACATGACCAAGCAAGGGTGGAATGGATATAACAAGGAACACTCAATGAAAAAGAAATATGAAATATACATGAATAGTAATGAGGACAATAATAAATACACATGCACATAAAACCGAGTCCACAAATTATAACAAAGTTCAAGTAACATGTTACCATCTGGACTTGGACATGGGTGGGACAGAAGAGAGTTTTAAGCTTTATTGTGATCCACTTCGTACATAAACAATGTGGTTGCACTCATCACACTAATACCATCAAAATACTTCATGTAACACTGATTTAATGATGCACATCTCGCACATTTCAACGTATGACAGGACACCAGGAGGATTTTTCTCTATCAAGTTTGAGTCATAAAATCCTCATCAATATATATGAGTACTTTGTAATAAAAGCTGGTTATAATTAAAACAGCTTAACAAAACAAACAGAACCATTCAGAAGCATTCTAACATCCAGTACTAAACACAGACAAGATAAAAGATTACACACACTTCTACATAATTTATCTAATCACCCCAATGATACAAACTGGCTCCATGTAGGCATTTAACAGTGTGCATAATTTGCCACTGAGCAACTCAGATAAATGTAGGAAATAGAAAACCACCACTACAGCAATTAATAATGGATATACTCGTACCAAAGGCATATAAAGTTACGAACAGTACGACACCAAATATTTTACATAAATACCTGCAGAATATGGGGAAAAGGTCTAAAACAAGACACATGTAACCTTCAAATATACCAAGCTTATGTCAGAAAGTTACAAAATTGTTCAGGCATATTAGGGTGAAAGTCACTACTAAAACAAATATTTCACTGTAAAAAGTTGTCAACAAACCATACAGCAACCCCATTTAGTACACCCAGTAGTTAAGAAATCACCTGCCTAGACTGCAATGTATATACAAAGAAATTAAAAAAAATAAGGTAACAAGCACTGTCATGTCGAGAATGTTATTGTGACTCTGATGAACACATGGCATGTGGGAAGCAGATGGTACACATCATAACTCCACGTAGTCACCACTGACATCTCAGCATTTGCCCCACCACAGTACCAAGGCTTATATCCCACAGTAGAAGACATTGGTGCCGAAGTGTCGGATATAACTTGCCAGCCAGGTGCTTCTCAAGGGTTCAGAGAGAGATAAAACACTGGGCACAACATTGGGACTGTTGGTAGGGTGATCTATAACCTATCATATGTACAGCCATAAACAGTGGTATGTCCAGTTGGCAGTATGAGGCCTGGCATTTCCATGCAAAAGAACAAAACCTTGGTGCACTAACAGAGGCGTTTTTTATGAATGGTCTGCCATTAGCTAAGTATACCACAATAACACTGAGCAACTAGTGTCACCATGGTCAAGGAAATCCAAAAGGAGCACATTTTATGGTCTCAGGACAGTTTGCCATGGTCTTTACTGATAGCACTGCTTGCAGTTTCTATCCTAGGGTGAGATAATGAGTGTTTCCATATCATGCATCCTTTTTCTGGTTTGAGGCATTGTGTGATTAACCAGGTTTCAGCCTCAGAACTGCTCTCCTTGATGGGTGTAACATGACAAATGCATGCAAGGAAGTCCTATATGATGAGCTTTTGATCATTTGAGATTCTTCGACACCCAGTGTGCACACTTCTCTGTAATCCAGTTGGTCATGAACATTTCTGTGCACACTACCCAGTGAAATGTTTAGCTCTTTGGCAATGTCAGCTGCTGAACATGTCTGCCTGTCTAGTAGCGGCATCTGAACAGCACACATCCTCTGTAGTAAACATGCTTGGTGTCCAGGTCAACATCTGTCTTGCCACCATTAAAAGTAATGCACCATGTCTACACCTTCTTCCATGGTATTACACACACTCTACACACCTCCACCAACTGGCAGTGAACTTCCACTTGTGCAACACCCACCACATGCAAAAATCAAAACACACTTCATACTTCACATTTTGCCATTGTTCTGGTAGACCATCCACCTTTAATCTGACTGCACAGTGATGTGACATACTTATGATGCCCACTCACGGCTGTGCAATTACACAGTCTACATGTGCCCATTACATGCTTAGATGTGCAGATCTGTAGTCAGATGATACCGTTTCTTCTGAAACATGCTGTTACCTTATTTTTTTAAACTTCCTTGTGTACCCGTCAGAGGCAGAAAACTCAAAATATGCTACACACAACACGTCCACAACAGAGAGTACAACAGGGATGCATCAAGATATGCCACTCATTCTGAACAATAATCATGCCTTTAGTGTAACTGATGAGCTAACAAAAAGTACTTGGCACTATAAACAAAGGCAAAAAGATGCACATTTTGTACAAACTGTAAATCTGTATTGTTAAAAAGGAAGACTGACTAATCGCGAAACAGGATGATAACCTACTTTTTAATCTCGCCTGGCCACTACACAAGAAAGATCACTTTCCATCAAAGTTCAAAGCAGAAAACCAACCATGCTAACCCTGTTTGCTTACACTGATCAGCTCTTACATAAAATAACATTTTGTGGGTGTAAGCTTACTTTTCATTTTCATATTGAAGTACTTTTTGGAACAAAACAACATAAAAGTCTACAGAATTCCAGGCATATCCACACAACACAAAACTGGAAGGGTACAGGCACCTACATTAACAAAGACTGCTGCAGCATCCTCACATACCCAGCATTATGATGTAATTTTGATGTGTTAATGGAAGAGATACCTACAGTGTTTAATCACATTGTATCACTACCAGTTTTATTGTAATCTACCAACATCCTGACATATACAGTGTTATCATTTGACTGTAAATCCTCCTATGTTCACCTTTTGGATGTTGAAACATGTAGAGGTGCACTGTTAAATAAATGCATTTTAAGTTGTGTCTTGATTGCATTAGTGTAAGTTCATAACACACAATATGAATACAAATGTGAAAACGGTGTGTGTTGTTCTTACAACAAACTGCGACTTCCAAGTATACACTGTCTCGATGCTAATTTACAAATGGGGTTGCCAACTATCATACAAAAACAACAAACAGTAATGAAATGTCCAACAGCTGTTTCACTGTGTACATTTTCAATATTGCTGTGCTAATCTCACCCTCCCCATACAACAGTCACAAGCATTTGCACGTCTGCACAAAACCAAAATCGAAACTTCAAGGTCTGTCTTGGGTAGCTCAGCTAGTGAAGAAATTTTCTGCATTTCTTACTGGTCCACAAAAATCCCATACTGACCACTGTTCTGAGCAAAATGAATACAGTCCACCCACACCTTCCCACCCTACTTCTTAAAGGTACATTTTAATATTATCCTCTCAGCTATGCCTACATCTTCAAAGTAGCACCTGTTTTTTTGAGGGATTCTGACTAAAACTTTGCTCACTTCTTCACACACTCACACTAACACAGAAACAAAATCGTGTATTAATCTCCATTATATTTAAAATAAAGTGATTGTGCCATACCGCCCCAGTACTGTGACCAGCAACTTGCTGCCACACCCCCACCAGTAACACCCCAATACATGTTCAGTCATACTGTGCAATAGGAATAAACTGTGTCACTGTGTCAAACTTGATGACCAAGGACAGTATGTCACCATGCGTCACTTTCATACTCCATGATGTATTCGGTCTGGTGTAGTTATGAGTGGGGGATTTACGCAACAGACGAGTGTCATACTTGTGGCTACAGTACCAATATTGCTTTGTGGAAACAATAGCTAGAAAAGGTGTCAACTTTGAGTAAAGAATGTTTTATAGAGAAATTTATATTCAGACATACATCTTTATGAACTGTATTAGCAAAAGATGACAATGAGAAACACTTCAGAATGGGCAATGAAACTTCAATCCTTGTCGCTACATTTTTCTCAGTTTTACATTCATCCCATAATCAATTACATAAAAGCCACCTCATCAGATCCACAGTATGATATGACATCACATTTTCACTAGTAATTTGACCCTACTTCAAGTGATGGCACAGCGAAACAATTTTTCATGGTGTTCCACAGTGAACACAACATTCAAGTGCTCTGTGAAATAGAAAAGTTTAGGAACCTCTGACCAGAGGACACATCACGAGTTCATACTTCTGCCTAATACTAGATGCCACAGACACCAACAATGCCCAAGTACTTGCAAGCCATTCTGTCATCTTCTTTGATTGACTTACAGAACCTGCACGGTTCACGAGAGAATGTCCATGACCTCACATACTAATTACACAATATAAGTGAATGGGGATGGGGGGACACAATCTTGCACCTTCAATAAATTGAAACAGTTCAGTGGCTGGGACATTAAAATAGTCATTACAGTTCAGTAAACTTGTCACAGTACCTGAGCCCTATAACAGACTCCCAATAACAAACTGTATGCGGGACATTTCATTTCTGACGATATCTGCAACTGGGGTCATCAGTGTATCCCAATTGTAAACGTGCCTTGCTACATAACAATGACCTGTTTATACTCCTGACACACATTTCAATTTGGTCCTATTCATTTATTTTATTTGGAGTGAATTCTGGATCAGAAACATTCACATGCTTCTGTCCAACATTCCAGAAGTCTTCTATTCCTCCGGTGCCTTACAGCCTGCTGACCGTTCAATGGGGTTCTGATCCTACAAATTACACGCTAGACCCATTTTGGCAGTAAGTTGGTAGCTTCATTGCCTGCTGCTCCATATTCCAGCAGCAACATCATTTGTAACAAGTTTTGATCTGCCTTCACAGAGACTGTAGGCAGCCCCTGTCTAGTTTTGAGCTAATGTGGAAGGCACCAAATGCCTTCAGTGCAGCTTCATCATCTGACAGTACAAACTGTCCATCAATATTCTCCACTATACATCACTGTGTGGCACACACTGCAGTCTCCAATGCTGTGGTGCACAGCCTCTAGTCAAAACTTGCAGTTCACTTGTCTATCAGTATTACAGTACACTGTATGCAAAATGAGAAGACTGGATCCATTTACTTCTGTCATTATCAGCATCTATCACCAATGACTGAATGATGAAGAGTGAACCAGAATGGATGTGGAAGAAAGTGGTCACAGCCTGTCCGAAGTACTATCTCAACATTTGTTTGAAGGAATGGAAGAAAGCCAACAAAAAACCTGTCACTTAGAGTAGTTTGTGCCACAGTCAAGATTCAAACCACGCAGTACCATTTCAACCAATCTGTTCAGTAGAGTGGTATCATTTTATCCATCACAATTACCAGAACAAGTGCCTCATTGATGTCCCAATCTGTCTTGGAATGTCCAAACCACTTTAGTTCCCACAGGTCACTGCAGGTACATCTACTAAATGCCAGCAAGTGCATCACATGCATAGCTCCATTCATACCTTAGCAGCCTTCCTCTAATTTATGAAGTTCAACTCTGCTGACCTGTAACAAAACTCTTGGCCATCGGTCAGATGGGTCTCACTATTGCGGTGAACACCCAATATAACACCCTTGGCTGCAATCCCACGTTTATTGAAAGTGTGTCTACAGGTTCAGGCAGTCTTCATTATACCGTCCAGCTGTAATATGCATATCAGTCCTTTGCCCAATACCATCCTAAGGTGCGTGACTTTTGTGGACAGCTGTTATGTTACCAAGCAGGTTTTTTACAACCCTAATTTTTTTATTTAAGTTAACAGCAGCGTTTTGATTTTATTTGCACTGACAGAACTGTACTGCACCACTATCTTTGATACCATCTATACATCATGCTGTATAGTAGTCATTACAACTGAGCTCCTGCCATGAGTTTCATCTGCAAGTAGTAATGTAACTTACAATGCAGCAGCCCTTAGACATGGAGATTCTGTGTCAAAATGCCTTCGCACATTAGAAAAGAGACTGCCAACTCATTAACCAACTTGTGGATAGTGATATATCCATTTTCAGGGTAATCTCCTTAATTTGTTCCACATTTCTGTACCTTTTGCTGGTAGGCAGGTGTCCTGAACATTCAGCATCGTAATATGTCACTCCGCTTCTGAAATTTGGAAACCAAATCCCACATTTTACCTCACTGCTTCCTCTCTGAAAGTAAGGTTCAACATCTCAAAAGGTTTCTGTGGCCATTTTGCCCAGTCTGAAGCAGAACCTAATGCACATGCACTGTTCTTTAAAGTCAGTCATTTTTTGAAACAGCAAAAATCACAGCACAAAACACACACGCTTCACAGTAATGCATGCAAGAACTCTGAAAGCAACAAATGACTCTGCAGGGCCTACTCTACTCCCACCTAGATGATGAGTTCTGCAGTAGTGTTGTAGTGGACAGGGCATGATACGTAACAGCCAGATTGGTCAACGGAGGGACCGCAGGACTAATCAATATGGCAGGTTACCTGGGGTAATGGAAAAGTGTCCCTCAGAACAAATACCAAGAGACATATTCCTAGCCACTGAAACCTTTGCATTATATAGCCAGCTCCTCCAAAACCCAATAGAGTACACCACAAATAGTTTTTCCTAAACATAATTTGAGTGAAGATATCCTGATAGAGGTAGACTGTTTCCTCCTCACTCTGAAACTCCCCAGTCTCCCATCCATTAGTACTTTTGGCTCTACCCCTGTAGAGGTAGACTGTTTCCTCCCCTCATGTTCAGACTAGCACTGAAACTCACCCAGTCTCCATACCATTTAGTACTTTGCTCTTACCCCAACAGCAAATTTTTTTGAGCACTCATAGTATTGAGGTTAAGAATCTGTGAAGTTCTAATGTCACTCCTGCACAGAGACACTTTACATTTTATCCAAAACTTCAGTATGACTGACTCAGTAATGGAGGCCATGAAGTGTAAGAACAACACACACCAAAATGTTATAATGCATTACCTTGAGATGATCTTCCTCAACTGCACTGCTGTTATTCCACTGACTCTTCCTCTTACCTTTCAATGTCTCAGCAGTTTTCAGTTCCCATCTTATATGGTGGAGAAAAACTGACCTCTTGATGTCATCTTGTAGTGCCATTATACATTTATCCTTCTATTTATTAAAAAAAAACTGTTGGAAGTTTAAATAACTACAGGCTTACCTGTAGCAAGAGGTACCTGTTTCTTTGCATTTATAACATTTTTCTACTGTTAGAACTGTGAGATTTGGACTCAAATTGCCACTCTTCCAACAGTTTCACAGAAGTTAAAAATCAGCAAATTAAATGGTACCAGAGACCTTGCACTCAGTACTACAAAACTAAGAACATTTTAGGATATGTAAACAGACTGTTACAATTCTGGCATATTCACACCATCTTGTTAAATTGTATCAAAACCACAAGGCTTATAGAAAACTGTAGTGGACATAAATGTGTGCTTCATTCTACTCTACAACTTTTGTTTAAGACTTTTTTGCTCTAAACAATTCCATATGTTTACTCAGAAATTCGTATGGATCTTCAGTTAAGTGTCAATTATTGTTCCACTTTAACAAAAATTGGAAAACTGCCAAATTTGGAGTATAAATCCCCAATAAAAAATCTCATGAAAATCTGTTCTGGGCTTGAGCTCTTACATGCATAAACAGACAAACATGATGAATCTTGATTTCAGGCTTCCGCCACGATGTTGATGAAATTTGTGATCTTCTGGGATATTATAAGGCATTGTGTGGTAACTGTTTACCGATGTTTCGGGACTGTCCCGAAACTACCACACGACGCCGCGTAATACCCCAGAAGACCAAAAATTTCAAACACGAAGGTGATGGCACATTTTAACAACTTTTCATTCCGCACATACCAAAGAGTTATCAGATGTTTCTGGGCATTATTTACTGTGATGGAACAATCATAGACTAGGACAAACGTCCCCAATGAATATACAACAGGAAATTATATACAATTAGCAAACTATGCAACATAAAAGTGAAACCAGCATTTGAATGATAGTGTTGAATATAAAAGTTTTATGTCAATATGCTTATAAACGAATCTACAAAAATGACAGCACGTACAGAAACTAACACATTGACATTTACAAAGAAATGGCCAACCTATTAAATGCCACTTCAAATCAAAATTATATTTTGGGTGTTATTATAAACCCGAGAAAGTTGCACCTTTGTGATCGCCAATTTCTGGGTCAATGTGCATGACCATGCCAAAATTTTGGAAGGCAAATTTATAAACTGCAGTATCAAAAGTAAAACAGTAATTTATTAGATTAGATGTGTAAAAACACTATGTTAAACATTTATAACTAAAACAAAGCTAAGGCAGACATATTAATGCACAGTTCTAACAGTATATATGGGGCACAAATTTACAGCTACTGCAGTACAAGAGAACACAAAAATTTTCTTGGATTTAGTAAACAAGAAAAGTTTAATTCATGTAATCTTGGACACTTTTAAAAAACCCACTGCAACTGGTACCGTTATCAATAACTATTCAAACCATCATCCAGGACAAAAAATAGCAGCATGCAAGTTTACGTTGATTGCATAGTGTACCAATCAAAAATAATACCACACCATAACACAGATCACTGAGAGCAACTGCTTCAAAAAACAATTTTTACTTATTCAACTCTTAGTAATAAAATATAAACTAGCCATACTTCAAATTAACCACACTAAGGACAAAAAATCCTGTTTAATGCTGGGAAATGTCATGCTTTGAATTAAATGGTATTTTGAATTAACCAGTTCCCAGTTAAGAAGGTGTTCCTGTATGCCAGAACTGTTGTTGCTTTAAGCATTCATTTCTGGACTTTAATGAATACATACAAATAACTTCATCAATGATATTTTAATTAAAACATTTAACACTGCCAGTTTAAATTAATTTGTAGAAACTACAGTGCTAGTTCATGCTTTCACTAGTAATGGCAGCTCATTAATCTTCTCAAATACCATCTGAGAGGTTCTGAAGTTTGTGCTTAGGCTGTTCTAGTATTCTGTCTTGTTGTCAGCAAATGGTAACTTTACACTCTGAAAGTGCTCTGACACGTAATAAACGAAGAGCATGCATTAGCTTTTTGTATATAAATACTCAATTTCAGCTCAAGATAAGAAGTTCATGTGCACAAAGTTCAGGAACTCAAAGTGCTTGTAGAAGTCAGATGGGGCATGTAGGACCAACTAGCTAACATAATAAAAACATTTAAGGTCAAATAATGACTTTAACACAAAATATTAATGTGAATTTTCATTAACCCATTAAAGCCCAATTATTTTTTGATCCAGATTTGTGTTTTTTTTATTAAATATATATCATAAGCGTTACAAATACCAGAATCTGAACACATCTATTTTTTTTTTACATTTTGTTTCCAAGATATCGGCTGTCCTCAAAATAGGATGCTGGACTCCTGCATTAGTTACAGAATTATATTATGAAGTACATTCTATAAGACAAAGAATATAATGTATTATACTTTTTTATTCAACATGTTAATAACACCAAATTTCACTTATGATACAGAATAAAGCACTGAATGCACAGGTCACATTAAATTTAGTGCAGAAAGATCTTGGTTTTTTTTTTTTTGCACCAATCATGACCACATCTTTGCTCCTTATTGTTTCACTATAATATGGCCTGCACCATCAAATCTAACATGAGGCGTTGCTCTGATGTGACTAGCAGACAGTGAATGATAAAAGGTCATCCTGCCTGCTTTCAGCTAATGCAGAGTTTGACACAGGGCACAGCTACAGCATGCTTCATGTCCAGAAGGTCCAGTGCACATTCCTCAAACGTGTCTGTAGAGGAGCCATGCAGTTACTAGAGGCCATATCTACCATATGTGTAAACAGCGACCAGTAACACTTTTTCCCCTAACATCAACAGCATACTTCCGTACCAACCAGCCGTGACGATCAACACCTTCCATATGGGAGTTACATGTCTTTAGTACTCTGGGATGTGCCATGCCCACCTTTTGTTTTAGGCCTCTGTTCCATCTACTCACTGTTGCAATAGGACTGATTGTTTCAAAAGTGGTGTGAATAGTAACACACCTGTTGTCATTTCACCAAACAAAGACCACATCTCCATGACATATACTGGTAGTCAGATGCACTTTGTTCTTCCTTTTACAAATTTTTTACTTGCTTAAGAGAGCAGTCTCCAATACAATTCTATCTTATGGTGCCGGGTGCTGAATACCCAAGACGTCGAAGGTGCACCAAAATGTCACGGTTGTAGAAAAATTATCAAAAAAGACACAATGACTACTTCAATCATCATCACAAGCATATTGAAAAAACTTTAGAACCTAACAGCAAGTCATCCATTTTACAGTTAGTGTGATCCTTGCAACATCACAGATTGAAGTTGAAGCAGTACCAACTTGAACCACAAATAGCCCATAGTTTACAACAGAACAATTCTGGTTTTCCACGAATGAACTGTCTAAGGCTGTAATGACCACAGTGTTTGACAATCCTTTTCTTTACAGCCAGATATTCCCAAAAAATTCCAAACTGCTGAAAATCAGCATTCATCACGTCAATGAGAGGCTTGATTTTGAAACCATGATCATGTTTTTCTTTCGCCGGTCAAATTGTCTTGAAAATAAGTTATGGTCATTTATTTTTAGACATAAATATCTGGGTGACAATGAATGAAACCTTTTACTCAAAGTTTTCCATTTTTATTTGTGCCTGATTTCCTTTTGTTGACAGTTTAATATTGGTTGGGTGGGTTTTTGTCCAGTCAATTTGATCACTAGTTAGACAATGTTTCTTATTTACTTTTTGTCACTTTAACAGATACTGAAGGAAATGTGTCAGAATTACTCTTATTTCCAAAAGCCAGTGTTGATCTGTAATGCATTACAAGTGTTTCTGTTACATCTTGATTTCAACTGTTCCAATGACATTGCCTGGGCCTTTCTCATCCGCCAAAGTATAAATTTCTGCTGGGCATACACCAACATCAACATGACCCTGATTTGCAGACACAGTTTCCTCAAAAACAGGATCATATCAAATGTCCATGACTTCTGCGAGCATAAGATCATGGATTTTTCCTGCGACACTGTAGCCTAAAAACCCTATGTCGTACAACTGCCAGACGATTCTGTATCATTTGGTACTCTTCAGGATTCATGCCACTACCAATTTTATAATTATACTATTCTAAGTTATTGCACCTTGTCTCCAGTAATATCATATGCTATGAATGGGGCAAAACATTTTTGTGTGGTCCTCTGTTGATGTCGTAGTGCACTGAAACTGGTTATAACCTTCCAAGCAGTTGTAGACCTAATCTGGTAAAGTCTCCATTATCAATACTGTCAATATTATTTGAGAATTTAGCATCCAGTTGTAGTACTGAAATGAAGTACTCTATTACATATGGTGGCCAGCGTCCTATTTTGAGGACATAAAAATTCATGTCAGTGAACTGCATCTATGCTCTATTTGAAGGAAATGTACAAACACTAATTCGAACAAGGGAAATATCAGTATCCCCTTTGAGAAAATTCCAAGTTACCCCGGTTGAAACTTGGATAGGAATGTCTGCAAAATGCTAAAGGATTGAGCCTCCATTAAACACCCAAAATATGCAAATTATAGTTAATAAGGAACTGTGTATAATATGATGAGTGTCAAGAGAGTTCACTTTGTAAATGGTATAAGAAAAAAGGATGTAAATTTATACTTTTCTATAAACAAAGTATGTTACCCAGTGTCCTCAAAAGAGAACAATGGGCCCTAATGGGTTAAGACATTTTTCTACTGCAATGAAATGGACTGTGGTTTTGGTATGCATACTTTAACACCTTTTGGAGACTTAAAAAAACGCTGTGTCTAATCGTGACTCTGACTGGCAGATACACAACTGCCCGAGAGAGGATACAGTCTGACTCAAGTGGTTTTTCCAGCACACCTAAATTACACTTGCATAAATTTATGGTGCACCTGAATAAATCCATGGAAAAATATGCAATGAGATAATCCATGTGATAACATAAAGTCAAACTATGGTCTGAAAATCAACCACTTCAAAACCAACTATCAACTATGCATGCCTGCAACATAAAACTCAGGCAGTGGTGTCATCAATTTACCATTACATTGCTATTACAATTCACAACACACACTTCTGTAATTATCAGATACTCTTTATCACTTGATGCCCATTCTACAGTTCTATGATACAAGGTCTCTGTTACCAAATGCAAATCTGCTACTTTATTTGGCATTGTTGTGTTGAAACTGTCCTGGATTTGCAACAGTATAACCAAAGCTATTCTTCATCCCACAATATTTTAAGAGACAGAGTAAGCAGCTTGAAGATGGATGGTCACAGACAACAGCAGCACATACCACTTGAAATAAAAACTGCACAAATGCTTTCCATCTAATGACTGTTCAGAAACAAAACTAACAAATCATAAAACATACTAAACATGACTTATTTATAAGTGCACATTTATAAAGAAATATTTTAAAATAACTATTCAACAAAGGGAAGCATGGTACTTGTTGGAATGTCTTGTGCTCCTTTTGTTCCCCACTGCTGTTGCTACTGTAAGTTTCACCTGCATGAGATATCTAGGTGACAATGCATGTCAAACAGAATGTACAACCCTGCGAAGGCAGGGACTAAAGAGTGGCTTAGTTTGCACAGATTGGTTATTTCTATTTTGTGTAATTACTGGTGAGTTGCATCTGCATTGATAACATGTAACACTTTCACTGCCGGGTATTTAAATCCCTGAGGGTGTTAAATTGCCAGGGATTTATTCAATGTTAAACAACTAGTGTGTCGTCTTATAAATTACAAAATATAATTATGTACAAAATTATATATAAAATGCATATATTTTTTCTAGTTGTCAGCTAGGGATTAACAAAGATGTAAAATATGTTTCCTGAAAGAACTTGTGTGCGTGACCTATTTAAGGCAAAAGAGCAGAGTAAATTTTAGATCGACTAAACTCGACGCTGGCAAATTGAAATGTAAATACTTAAAACGACCATGGTCTACTTTGACAGTGAAAGTGTTAAAAAGAAACTCATGTTCCCACAACCAGCAGCAACATTGCTAGTGTAGGTGTATGACCCTTCATGTAGTTAAGAAGGGAAGGGATAACTGTTTACTCCAACTCTCCATCATAATGAGATAAAGAATAGTTACATTTTCACCCTCTGTTCGGCATGTCACATCTGAAAAATGTTCCCATGCATCAGGCTGTTCAACAGGCAGATCATATATCTAAACACTGGTGTATCACACCGTTAACTAAACACCAGCATAACTATACCTACAGTGCCAAGTCCACAAAATTCACTCTTACAGAAGTTGCTATTACTGAGAGCTTGTGACATCTGTTGGCACTGAATCTGCACTACATGGTGAATCAAGATTTCAAGGGAATTTGTTTCCCTATGTTTGACGATCTTAAAAGTATGTGATAATAAATATGTACTTACCCAGGTTAGAAGCACAGCAATAACTAGCAAAGGGCACTATCGAACGATCCGTAGTATTAAATGCTTATCCAACAGCACAATGTAACTATCAAATGAATCATTTCAATTTTTGATTCTCAGTCAAGTGATGACAAGAGAATCAAACTATTAAAATGGTGGCAACAAAATGAGAACATTCACATACTGACACTCAGATGACAGGAACAAAATGAGAGTATTCAAATAGCAGCACCTGAATCAGGCAACCACACAAAATATTCAATTCATCGCAAAGAAATAGTTATGACAAATAAATAATCTGGTATGATACCTGTTTGAATATGCCATTAGATGATACAAGACACACATTTATCAACCCTACATGACAGCTTAGGTGCGTATTAGTTTGTGGACCAGTAACTGTTGTTTTTAATTTTATAAATGAAGGGAACTCATTAAAAGATTAATATAGCAACTTGCTACAGACTGGATGACTGGTGTTTGATTATAAGAGGTCAGCTATAATAGTTCAGTCAGTACAGTGACTGGTTACAGAATGGAAAAAGTGTTCAAATGTATGAGCTGAACCAAGCAGGCTCACACAGTGGAGTGACTGGCTACAGACTGGACAAGGAGGGCTCAATTATATTATGCAAGACAGGGTATATGAATGACAACTGGATGGACATCTATGCTTCCAGTATAAGAAGTCAGCCAGGGTACCTCAGTTAGTATAGTGACTGGCTACCAGCTTGATGTGCATGAAGTGACAAGATATAAGGCAGGGTAATGCGATCAGTATAGAGACTGGGTACTGACTGGATGACCAGTAGTCCATTGCCAGCAGGAGTGGAGACCTTTCCACCACAACACCCAAACAAGCACTGGGACCAACCTAACACCTCCAAATGATATCAGAGGCATGAAAATGACCATTATACACCATCTAGTCACAGCTTATGAATCAATGGAGCAATACATCCACTACCTCATGTTTCATAATGTGAAGTTTAATGACACACGAAGACATATTTTCATTTACTTCTTGTATAAACAAACACATGCCATTAGGTAACATTTTAATGTAGAAGGCAAGAAAAAGGTGTCATAACCAGTCCACACAAATATTCAAACAGGAAATAACTTCATATCATTTCCAGGACTTGGTGTTCATGTATTAAAGCATTTCCCTCACTAGACAGCACAGAATCAATAGGGCCCTAAGTATAACAGAAGAATCCAATGTGTCATCCAAATGACTGAGGTGAATAGAACGATTTAGTTTTCTACTAAAACTGTAAAGCAAAGAAATTCATCCAACTGTTTTTTATATACCTGAAATAATCAACAGTTTGTTAACACTCAAATTATTCAATACTTTTTCTTCAATTGTGTCCCAAATGGTGGACTAGAAGTGTAGGAATTAAAGCTAGAATGTCCTACATTAAGATACAAGATATTACCAATTATTCGTCTGTTCAAAGTTTGATATCTTAATTGTTACTGTATGCAATGAAATCTTTCTTTCAGACTGAAATTTTACACAAACCCTCAAATCTGAACCATAACCTATTACATGTAAGTCTCAAACCATTACAAACACACAACAAAGCATCCTGCCACCTGCTGAAATTTACCACTGGCCAGACCAAGCAAAAAAGCTTTTAAGCTATCCCATTATAGGCCTGGACAGGCCCTTAGGGCTCCAGGAGGCTGAGGCTCACAGAATTTTGACACAATTGGCACATGAAGGTGGTTAGGTTGTGAGCCCTACGCACGGCCTCCTTTATCCCCCAGGAGATATTCATGGTAGTCATTTCTGTTAGAGGCTGTACCAACCCCAGGGTCTTAGTGCGGCCAGAGGATTAAGTCAGTGAAAAATCCCAATGACCCCATTGGGAATATCAGGCACCGTGAGGTATGGTGGTACCGTACATGTGACACAGATTTACCGTATTTACCCCACTATAACCCCACATATACTTTCTAGGTTAAGAAGGGGTAGAGCTGTAACTGCACTCCCCTATGTCTTCATGGCATGTAGAGGAACAACATTACCTTTGCCTTCAACCCCTCACAATCTTCTATTTTTCAGGAAAATGCATATTAAGAATGTGTTTAACTTTGGGCACAGTTAGAAGATGACGTTCCACTTTTCAGATAATGAATTAGGAAAAAAAACAAGAAATTCTTGTCTTATATTCAGGTAAAGTCAGTAATTTTGTCTAAAGCAGCAACAGTAACATTCATCCTGAAAAAATTATTACCTCGCAGCACGTCTGTGCTCCACGAGGCTATACCAATTCTGAATGATTTGTTGTTACATAACTAAACTATAAAAGATCTGTAAAAGTAAATAAATATATTAGCTTATCATTCCATGCAACATGCAGCAATACGTCTTCAAAGTAAACAGTACAGTATCCCCACTTTCACAATACCATTCCCAGAACCTTAGCTTCAACATTTTAAGCACAATGGTAACTATATGCACAACATACTGTAACAATGTAAGGAAACAAATTAATAATAATAGGAACATGGAATGTTAAGACATTATTAAAAGTAGGTTAAATGCAAGAATTGGATGATCAACTAGCAAACACAAGCTTAGAAATTGTGTCAATACAAGAAACAAGATGGAAAGGGAATGGAATAATTAACAAAAAGAATTACTCTCTATATTACAGTGGATCTACTTTGAAGAGTGGACAAGCAGGCACTGGTTTTTATGTTAAAAAAACAATACACAATCATGTTTTGAACTTCTCACCAGTAAATGAAAGACTGTGTAAATTGAGAATCAAAGGAAAATTTAATAACATAACAATAATCAGTGCATATGCCGCAACAGAGGAGAAAGAAACAGAAACTAAAGAACAGTTCTATGAAGAACTACAGAACATGATAGATAATACTCCACGTAGTGACACAATAATCATACTAGGTGATTTCAACGCAAAATTAGGGAAGGAGGATACATACAAAAATGTCACAGGTAAACATACGTTGCACGAACAAACAAGTGAAAATGGAGAATTACTGTGTGAATTTGCAACAGTAAATGAAATGCAAGTAATGAGTACAAAGTTTCAACATCAAAAGATACATATGGGAACCTGGATATCTCCTGACCAAAACACAATAAACCAAATTGATCAAGTATTAATAAATAAAAAGAAAAGGGATCTAATTGAAGACATTCGAACAATGAGAGGACCAAGCATCGACCTGGTGAAAACTATCCTTAAGCAAAAGTTACCACTTGCATACAAGAAGAAACCTACACCCAACACACACTGGAATAAAAATGCATTTACAGATACAACAAAAATAAGACAGTACAAAACAGAATTACATAAGAAATTAATAGAACTGCCAGAGACCCAAGAAATCAACAAGGAATGGGAAGGAGTAAAGAATGCCATAATCGAAGCGGCAAATAATATAATCAAAAAACAAGATAAACAAAATAGAAACGAATGGTGGGATGAAGAATGCCGGAGAGCGATACAAGAAAAGAATATTGCCAGGAAGAAATACATGCAAATTAATACAAGAGCAAATCAAGAATATTATAATTCTAAGAGGCTGGAAGCAAATAAAATCTGTAGGATTAAGAAAAAAGAATGGCTTAACAATAAAATAAGCCAAATAGAAGAAAACTTTAAGAAGAACGAAGTAAGGAAATTCTACAAAGACACCAAAGAACTTGATAAATGGCAAACAAACATGCCAATCCAATGTAAGGACGGAGATGGAAATATAATAATACAAAAAGAAAAAATATTGGAAATATGGAAAGAGTATTTTAGAAACTTATTTGAAGAAGATGGAACAACAGCAGATCCAGTCACGATAGAGAATATTGTGGATGATAACCAAGAAATTATACCACCAACCTTCAATGAAATTTGCAGTATTATAACAAATTAAAAAACAACAAAGCAGCGGGGTCTGATAATATATGCCCAGAATTAATCAAATATGGTGGAAGAACATTGAAATATAAAGTGCATAGACTAATACTAAATATTTGGGACAAAGAACAGTTACCAGAACAATGGAGGGAAGGAATCATCTGTCCAATCTACAAAAAAGGTGACAGGCTGGATTGCAAAAATTACAGGCCAATAACTCTGCTAAACACAGCATATAAAATACTGGCAATACTGTTGAATAAACGGCTCATACAGATTATTGAGAATAAACTTGGCGATTTTCAAATGGGTTTCAGGACAAACAGATCAACAATAGATAATATATTTATAGTGAGACAGATTTTTGAGAAGTGCCATGAATACAATATCGAACTGAATAATATATTCATAGATTACACACATGCATTTGATTCGGTGCACCGGAAGAAAATATTAGAATGTCTAAAACAATATGAAGTACCATCAAAGTTGATAAAATTAATTTCCTTAACGCTAGAAAACACAAAAGCGAAAGTCAAAGTAAATAATGACCTAAGTGGAGAAATTAAAATTGAAACTGGGGTGAAACAAGGAGATCCACTGTCTGCAACTCTGTTCAGTATGATAATTGACTCAATTATGAATCAATTAGATGTTAGAGGGAATATTTCAACACGGTTAAAACAAAGTATTGCCTATGCTGATGACATACTAATTACTGCAAGGACCACGCAAGCTGCTATCGACACCTTCCAGAAACTAAAAGAGCAATCATACAAGTATGGGCTAGTAAAAATACACAAAAAACTAAATACATAAAATATGCTAAACAAACACACAAATTAACAGAACTTAACTGTAACGGTACATGTCTAGAGCAAGAGAGATCATATAAATACCTTGGATCAATCGTAAACGGAGATAATACAATAGAAGAAGAGATCAAAACAAGGATAATCCAAGGTAACAAAGCATATTATGCAAACCAAACCTTATTTAAAAGTAAATTAATTGCAAAGAGTTTAAAATTACATTTCTATAGAACGGTTATAAGACCGGTGGTTACCTATGGCTCTGAAACATGGGTCCTGAAAGAAGCAATGAAGCAAAAATTGCTCATATATGAAAGGAAGATACTAAGAAGGATTTTTGGACCAAGTAAAAACATGGATGGCTTATGGAGAATTAAAACCAATGAAGAGCTTAATAAACTAATAAAGTATAAGAATACAGTAAATCATATTAAAGCACAAAGATTAGGGTGGTTTGGGCATGTGTACCGAATGGAAAATGACAGATTGGTTAAAAGAATCTATAACTGGAAGCCTATATCTATACGAATGCGTGGAAGACCGAAGAATAGATGGGAAGATGATGTTATGGCATACTTGAGGATTCAAAATGTCAAAAACTGGAGAAACTGCATCCAGGATAGGAAGAAATGGAAGGATATAGTTGAGAAGGCCAAAACCTACAAAGGATGAGGTTGTCGCGCCTGTATAAGAAGAAGACTGTAACAATGTGGCATGTTTGCATAACCACTGCTGCAGTAAACACAACAATGCATTGTGCGCTGCTGAGCTACATGTCACTGTCAACTATATAAAAATGAGTGTTGCACAACAATGCCTTTAAAAGTAAAGTTCACCCTATAACCCACCATGAAGGCCCAGAGAGAGAGTAGAGGTATACTCTACTCTTTCTTTAGCCTTGGTGCTAGATGGGCGTGGGTGGTCAATGCCATGCCCTGGCCGCTTTACTGCCAGGAACGACCCGGTATCCATTGTAGAGGAGGCTGGGTGGGCCCCAGGCCCGGTCTGGACAGGTGCAGAAAATCTCACCCCCACCAGGATTTGATCCCCGGGCCATCCAGCCCATAGTAAGTTGCTATACCAACTGAGCTATCCCAGCCCACACAACAATGCTTTTACGGCAGATTTATGTTGCATCATTTCTGCACCACATTACATTGTCACCCGTTGCCTGTCTGGCTGTACCACGTCTCCACATTATCTCATAAACATCACAATTTTTTTTTTTTGGGGGGGGGGGGGGTATTGAACATAAAATGTGTTTTGTTTTTCTCTACAACTTCTGTCTAAAATATTTCTCATTCTAAAATGATTTCAGCGAGATATAATAATAAATGTACACAGATCTTCACATGAAGTACCACTTATTCTTGTCAGACTTTAATGACACTTGAATTTTCGGGACAGCTTTTCGAAGAATCCTTAAATACTGAATTTTATAAAAACCTGTCCAGTGGGAGCAGAGTTGTTCCATGCAGGCAGGCAGACAGACAGAGCGACATGATTACACTAATAGTTGCTCTTTGCAATTTTGCAAACGTGCCACACCTAATTATGCATTTTTTCCAGCATGGTGTATCTATGCATTTCATTAAATCCTCACACTGAACAGCATTAAGTTCTTGGTCTCTGTAATAAGTGTGTTTTACGTGAGGCAATAACTCAGTTATTAAATATTATTTACATTAACATCAGGCTTCACCAGATTAACTACCCTTCTTTCTGTGGCTTGCAGACAACCAGTGTCACAATGTAACCTGTGCCTAGGTACTTGTAAGAATGAATGAATGAATGAATCACTGCAACTATCAACATAACATTCTATTTCATGGATGAAAATTTAGCATTCTCAGGTAATGGATGAACAGACAAATGTATTAGTTTCATATGTGAATGCTTCATTGTTAATGAATAAGGAAGTAGTGGGTGGCAAAATAAAACCACATTGAAACACTATAAAAGTAGGCACAGGAAGTTACAAAGTCTGCATGCACAGGTATTCTCATAATCCAGGTTATCCAACTTGTCCAGTTTCTTGCAATAATCTAGACAGCACTGCCAACAGCAAATGCAAAGCTGTGTGTCTCTATCAATGTTACCCTCCAGACCTACTTGGATAATGAAAAAGCATCAATTCTTATGGTGCTTATTACACACTTTGTCCTTTCTTATCAAGTGACAAAAAAGCACTAACTGCCAATCACATGGTATTCCTCAAATTTGTTCCTGTATATGCTATGTCCGACTTCACAAACAACTGAGACAGGATGGATCAAATGCTGCAGTAACTAGGTTACGGGCTGGACAATCAAGGAATCATAGCTTGATTCCTGACAGGGTAAGGCACTTTTCTTTTCCCAAAGGTGTCCAACAGGCTCTGGAGCCCATTCAGCCCCATATTCAGTGGATACTGGAGGATCCTTCCACGGGGTGAAGAGGCCAGCATGTGAAGCTAACCACTCACCTGCACACTGTGCCAAAGTTAAGAATGACAAAGCTGTACCTCCACTCCCCATAAAACTTCATGGCATGGTACTTAACCTTTCAAACCTCAGTGGTTACTACATGTACCGCCACATTTAACATTATATGACTGAATTTTCCCCACAGTGTATTTGATGTGATTCAAGTAATACCCCAAACACAACTGTTTCTCTATGAAAATCAACCAATTTGTCTTTCTCTTGAAAACAGTGTTCTCTGTTAGAGGAAATGAATCTTTCAATATGATATAGCTTAAGTTTAATCTTCAAAGTGTTACTGAACCACAGGTACAACTGGGCATCAACACTGTATTCCGTTACACAGACAAAGTGGTGAATGGTCTTTAGAGAAATAATCACCTCTATTTCCAGTGACAATCAATCAAAATCCATAGATACACTCTGTGTGAAAAATACAGTTTGCTTAATGTTAAAGCACATGGTACAGCTACTAATTGCCCAACTTTAATGGGTCAGGGTTAATAAGCCTCTTTCATCTTTCCCATTTGATTGAATTTAAAAAACTGGATACCTTCTGTTGTGATGATTATATTCAGTAACATGATCCATATCCTTAGTACAGAAAATCCTCATAGATGGTGCAGAAGCCAAGGGAACATCCTGCAACCTTCACACTCACATTCTGCTTCTTGTGGAACAGCAATTTATTGACTGTGCATTTCCAAGTCTGTCAAAGAAAGTTCATAATTGTATAAATATACAAAACTGCCAATTATAATTTGTACAACAATTACCCTATGTGCAGAGAGCTCACCTATTAATAAAGGTACAGTTCACTCTTGAAACAGGCCATGAAGGGCCAGAGGGGGAGTAGAGGTATAGCTGTACTCTTTCTTTAACCTCGGTGCTAGATGGAGGTGCGTGGTCAATGCCATGTCCCAGCCACTTTACCCCTGGGAAAGAGGCCCTGTACCCACTGTACAGGAGGCCGAGTTGGCCCCAAAGCCAGTCTGGAGGGTGTAGAAAATCTTGCCCCCACCAGGATTCGATCCCCAGACTGTCCAGCCCATAGCGGGCCACTATACCGACTATGCTATCCCGGCCCATCACCTATTAATACTTTGCTATTTTAGTAATATGTTCAGCTACTGACATCATACAGTGCGGGGGTGCACAAATTTTCCAGAAATCTAAGAACCACCTCAAAATTATAGGCAACAGAAAGGTGAAACAAAGCAAGTTCCATCCTGAGGACCCACAAATATTAGGCACCACCACACAAAATATAGTTACCCAGGCAACCTGGCACCTGGGATTTGTGCACCCTTGATGCAGTGTCCGGTGAGAGTAGATGATGATCACAAATTGTAATTAAGCATCTGAAAGGAGTCAGCTGTTTCAACATCTCATCCAGGCACCTGTCCCGAGAAACTACAGAAATAAAACTCAGCCTGTCTGCTGACGTCTTATATATGTACTTCCCAACGTCAAATCTAGACCTGCCCAGTTAAACTTCAGGAGATGAATTTAAATGCCAATTGTATGGATCCTGCTTTCTAGGATAAAACTCCTTTTTTATACTCTCCTTCCCCAGTCTGAAGTGAATAGCAGTGTGTAACAGGGGTGAGAGGGTGACACTGGGCACACCACTTGTAAAAGCAATTTTTCCATCATCCTGCTGGTCAATGATGAGTTAAAAAAAAAAAAAGGCTTCCAAAATTGTCAAATACATCCCACTTAATGGCACCTTAACTTTTTGCTGCACACTGAGACAACTGGTTAAAATTAAAAATATTTAATGGAACTGCAGTAGTATTCAACTGTTTTCTCAAGAACCCCAGGATTCAGCAGGCAGCTTTCAGGGGTTGTACCAGCACACTCCCTTTATAATAAAACTGGTAAATAAAGCGTGCATAATCAGTGCTGGGTTTATTTTCAGTGCAAACCACCAACAATAAAATGTTTCCCTTAAATGTCAGTGAATATTTTGTTTTTAAAAAAAGTCTGTGTTTTACAAAGTTTTAATTCATTTCTGCACCCAAAAAATACACTTCACTTTATGAGGATTCTGTAAACATTCAGATTCAGTCCCCAAGGTTCTGCGGATATTAAAAGAGTGTGAATGCCACTAGCATAAAGCACATACAAATTCTGCACTTCAGTTTCCAAACAACATACCTCCAAGCATAGCTTCTGACCTAGCACACATCCAGTGCAAGAAATCCTTTACATCTTTGTTGCAGGAGCATGTTCTTAAGAGTGCTCCTTGCTCAGGGTGGATGTAGTTCACAGACTTCATCAACACGGTATCAGGTCAACAAAATGCATAATCAATTAAACAGTTTGGCTCTGCAATGATTCATGAAATAAACAGAAATGAAAGAAAACAATTTTCCTAGTGTCATGCAAGCTAGACCATCTTATGCCTAAATTCTACAACATGCACAGTCTATCAACCATGTTACAGCCGGGTCAAACACCAGTGTTTCGGAGACCTGCTCCACCATCATCAGGGTTGATGTGGTGTTACTGGTTTTGAACATACTGTGTAAGAATTGGTCTATCCACCACTGTCTTGTCCTCAATGGCTTACAGGTCGACAAGGAGGCTGTCAAGTTAGACCAGAATGTGACCAGGTCTGTTCAAACTACAAACTTACATGACCCTGACTTCAAACCAGGATACATTCAGTCCTCACTTCTTTGTAGCTACACAACTGTATCTTAACCTGGATCACATTCCCTCATATAAGCCTTCTTCAGCTTCATCAGTTCTGAAGTTGAGAAGCTATGTCATTAAGCATAGTTTCACATTTGGGCAATCCGAACCTCTTGTTCTCTGGCAAAATATTCAGAACTAGTTTACAAAACCTCTGTAATCTCAGTATTTTAGTGTATATGTTTCTACTATCCATAAGCTGTAATTCTATGGCTTCATTTAAAATCCTAACCACAAATAAGATAAATTATCTATCTAGTTCATCAACATGATGCATCAATAGAAGATAATCTACAACTAGATACTCTGACACCAGAAGGAATAGAAAGATTCAAATAGAGTCTTGACAACAAGTGCATGAGGAGAGTGTGACACAAAGATATTTCTGAGAACGATGGACAAGAGTGGGGGCAATATTTCATTACATTTCACCCATCCCAACACTATTAGCAAGCACTTTCTGAGTGTGTATTCCTGTTTCTTTTTATTTATTTAATGACACTTTTAAACAGGCCAGATTTGAAAGCTTTTAATGCTAGGATAATCTATATCTAATTATGTACTTCAAAAAGATGTTCATCGTTGAATTGGAGGAACTAACCACAAATCTGCCTGAAGGAATGGCAGAAACCCATGAAAATCCTCAGGATAGTAGGAATTCAAACCACATGAAAACCAAGTTAATGAGTCTTTAAAGTGGCACAGTGAAATTCACAAGTTTGTTTCTTGAAAAGACATAGTATAAGTCTATACATTTACGATTAGTATGATAATCAACTGTGGTTTCCAAAGGTAATCCTTCCATTAATACATTACTGACATTCTAAACGTTGAGGGGCACTTTGAAATCATGACTGCACTGAATTCGCTGGCTACGCAACTTTTCTTAGCAAAGATCTAGATGACAATGCCACTTGAACCATATGTATAACTTCACCATTTATTGCTGCACCTTCTGGTCCTGTTCAGAACTTATACCAAAGATAACAGGAATATCACACACACAGGCAAGTATAAACTGTACCCTACTGTAAGTATTAATAATTGCATGTCACAAACACAAAATACCAGTATGTGTGAAGAATATGTTCTATGAAACCTAGGGTAATGATAAAACATATTTACACTATTTACCGAATATCCTTGCTGCTTTAAAGTCACCTTCCTGCGCGCCCACCGTTCCACTCATCAAAGACGGATCTCATTAGGCTTTTGCTGGCACAGCACTATCAACACTATGTTTCAGGGGGCAGATTCCAATTCTGAGGAGATCAAATTTGTAAGATTTTGAATTGCATAATCTAGGATACACGGAAGTGACTCTGGCACATAACGGCTAAAACGCTTGGTAACAGTTAAAGCGCACAGCGAGCTGCGAATAAAACACTATATACGAGGCACCACAAAGACGAGCTCGAAAATAAGCTTGAGCAAAGCAGCAATGGCAAATTTCACAAAAATCATGAAAGACTCGGGAGTTTCGACCAACACTAAAGTTAACCTAGTGCAGACGACAGTCTTACCAGCAATGCTCTACGGATGCGAAAGCTGGACGCTAACATACAAAATGGATGCTTTCGAGCTATTGGCGTGGAATACCATTGACAGCACGAAAGACGAATGCATCCGTGATCAATCAAATTAAACCAAAACACTCTCTGTGAAACCTTAGACACAACAGGCAAACTGAAATATTTCGAACACAATGTCCACATCAGATTCCATGAAGAAAGATTTCATGTTAGGACAAGGGCAATCGCTGAAGAGCAACACACCGCACGTGGCCTAACGAAATACGTTGCTGAACTAGCGCGACATCATAAGTGCCACTCAAAACAGAGAGCAACGGAGGAACCAAATTTACAATGCCGGGGAACACACGAACCGACACAACGAATACGGAATAGACCCAATACTTCTTGCTCCAAGGCAGAAAATCAATCACCGGCATACAAAGCGTCGTACCTTTCAATATTTTTCGATTACATTGCGTTAATGTAACCTAAACTGACAAATTAGAATATGAACGGCGAATATACCATTTACGAAAAAATACAATCAGCACCAATGCAGTTTAGCCCGACCACTGTGTATCCAGCGTGCTATGACGAAGTTCACGTGAGCTCTGGGACGTGGAGAGTTGTGGCCGCGCCCCCATCTCCCTCAACTTGGCGCTCTTATTTGAAACTTTCCTTTTCTATACAAGCAGGCATTACATGGCCACCCAAGACAGACGTAGATTTGGGTGTAGGCTATGTCTCTGATATGTGTATTAACTACATGGCCACTCGAGACTTAATTACGTTAGGGTGTAGGTTATGTCTCTTACATCGGTCGGTGTATTAACTACACGGCCACTCGAGACAAACTTTGGTTAGGGTACTTCATATTATCTGTACTGTGCATTTCAGTAATTAATTAATTATTTATTCCAACAAATGCACTACACTATTTTAGTGTTGTCAGGTAGAGTCTCTGCGACGGGCTGATCGCTCGTCCGGAGGAGTCCTACCGAGTGTGTGTGTGTCATTGTGTGTGAACAGTTGCGACAATAACCTTCTACACCTAGGGCTACAATGAGTAGGCAGAAGGGTTAAGACTAAAATAATCACTGCGTTGTATTCCGATTTTATTTTTAGTACAAGGCCCCCGTTATTTCCTTTTAGTAGTGGGTCCAAATTATTTTATTTTACAATTCTTGAAACATGAATCTTTAAACAGTACGCTATTATCAGCTTTTAAAATTGTGTGTTCCCATCACTGATATTATACATAGCTCAAACACGAATTCCAGATAGCCTCATATCCCTATCTGGACTAGTGTCTCGGATGTGGGTATGTAACCCTGCGCATGACGCAGGGTTACATATCCCCCTCCATATCCTGTGCCTCACTGTGGCGAGGGGGTGTAACAGTGAATGATGCCTGCTTCTATGTGGAGCTATTGTAGACATCAGAGAAACGTTTCAAATGCTTGTAGGAAGAGCGGAGGATTTTAAGCTGACATTTTGAATGTATATTACCGGACATTGAATAAATTTTAAATTTCCTGTATAGTCCACACATTTACCTGATATTTCATTTATTAAAACATCTTATTATTGTATTACTATATATTACGTATAAACTTATCCTACAACTTTATAGTAAATGGTCACCAAATTAACTAAAAATTGCAGTACAACTGCCTCATAAGCTAATGTAGGTTTGTAACGTATTTGACACAAAATGTGTGATTTAATTCCCTGTACACATTTTCCGTATGAAGTGACACCCTTCACTGGCCAAGCTGGACACGCCAAAAGCTTGAAGTGCTATGATATTCCAATCAAATACGTGGAGTGAGTTTTGTAATTTAAAGTTGGCATATTTTAAAAATGTGAATACTTGTAGGAAGTTGCAACATCTTAATATTGTATTAAGATGTTACATTGTTTCTCAGAAAGTCAGATTAAATTCTTAATTTATTAAGCCACACTATTTTGTCACACATAATACAAATTTTAAAATACTTATGACGATAGGATTTTAAAGCTGATTTGGATCATGATAACTGTCAGCCTCACCTCCCAGCCGCTTTATCCCGGGGAAAGAAACCCTGACACCCATTGAATAGGAAGCTGGGTGGATCCCAGAGGGGGTCTGGATGTTCTGGGAAAAAATCTCTTGCCCTTATCGGGATTAGAACCCCGCTTCTCCGAGTCCATAACCTAGTCACTATACTGACTACACTATCCTGGCTCCAAATAATATAATATATATTTATTTCTCAGACTTTGCTTCGAGTGGGACAGCAAGGCCTTCCACTTTGTTTTCGAATGTCCCGCGACCAAATTTCAGTCTAGTGGTCACCTACTCTTAACGAAGTTATACATTTTTTTTGCACTTTTGAGACAAATGTCGAGATACTAACATTATTCGAAATTACGTGTCCGATTCCTTCCACACCTTCCCAGTTAATTCTTCAGTAATCACCCTACTGTTTGATGCTGTACTTTGTAATGCTGACAACATCGCAAATTAAGTCATGAACAAAAGGACACACAAAAGCAAAACTATATACGCTGTCTTCAGGGTTCGCTCCATTTTAACATTATTTGAATGAATGCACAGAGCTCTAACAGATGAATGTGTTGTACTTTTAAAGCTTTCCCTTTACATGCCAAGCAGCAGGGCCGGCCCGATACATGTCGGCGCTCCGCGTAGGATAAATCATTTGGTGACCCTGTAAATACATATTCTTTAAACTTTTTCGGCCTAGGACAGGGCTGGCGAAACGTTTTTGAGGACGTGTCCTACATTGATATTCTGACAAGCAAACAAAGTCTAGTAGTCTTTCATCATCATTAAATATATTATAATTATAATATTTTATACTATAACAAGTGGATCCTCGAGGAATGCGAAGAAAATAGGAAAGCAGCTGAGGATCTTACTACTCCATATTTCAAAACCTTAACAAAACCAATATTCTTATATTAACTTATATTATAGTCATATATATTATTATTGTTGTAAAAATTGTTACAGAGAAAGACAGAGAGAACAGAATGCTTGAAAGCATTCCTAAGACGCCTGTTTCGGCAAACAAGAAAGCTTCTGAATTATTTTAAAGGACACAGTTTTAGAAATTAAAAATTATTTATAACCAGTACTTCACCGAGACAAAATTAATTGCTGTAGGACCAATAATAAGTTTATGGAACATTTAGTTGCGAGTGAATTTCTTCAAGTCGTCCGACTGTAGCGTACCCACAACCCTGGGCAAGCTCTTGGGGATTCTCTATGCAGCGTGCATGCCTAGGCAAGGCATTCGTTAATTTAAGAAGCCCAAATTTGACCTCCGCTTTGCTTAACCAGACCACAAGCCCAGTACCTGTTTATTCCCACATTTCAGGAAGGCTTTTCCTGAAAACCGAAGCGAGCATGGCCACATACAAACTCCTGTACTCCAATCAGCTGTAGATTATTAACACTACTGCCATGAACCAACTGTCTCCTCCTCTGATGCACTCATTTACCCTCGCTTTTGCAACACCTGGCCTGAACTTACCACGTTTTTCCCTGTAACATTCAGCATCCAATCCCATCGTTGCTCTGTCTTACCACCAACACGTTCAGTCTGCAGCTCGGCTTACACCCAGATCCTCAGGAAATTACTGATTAGGTGAGAGACTATCCCCCATTACAGGCCTGGACAGTCCCTTAGGGCTCCAGGAAGTTGAGGTTCCCAGAATGTCTAGAAATTCTGCACATGAAAGCGGTAAGGTTCTCAGCCCTACGCACCGGCCGCCTTTACCCCCCAGGGGATATGCGTGGTGCGCATTTTTCTTAGAGGCTGAATGGACGCCAGGGCCATTGTGCGGCCGGAAGGATTTAGTCAATGAAAAATTCCATTGACCGCTTCGGGAATCGAACCCGCGACCTTCCAGCTTGTAGCGCAGTACCCCAACCAGCTTCTCAAAAAGGACTTTTATCCATTGAGATAGTTATTTTAATTATGATTGCAAAAAATATTACAAAAGGTTTGGTCTATATGCTACACATAATATCCCTAACTTCATTCTCGCTCACCAATGACCTCATTGCCATAAGCAACGTTTATGGTGGTCAAAATGTCTGGATGACATGACCTCCCGTGGCATGATATGCATATCGATTTTCGAAAAATCTGTGTGTTAGCATCTGTAATGTTGACTTTCCTTTTGATACAAGAAAGACACATGTAATTTGAGAAGTGTTATTGAATGTGTGTCAATTTTCTTTTCTATTTGTGTATACGAGTATAATTGGGTACACACAAAATAGAAATCTGACTCTTTAGCGGTAATAATCAATACAATTTTATTGTATTCAGTTACAGAAATTCAATTTTACTGCAGTACTGAACTGGATGGTCTTTCTTTGTACACTTTCAAAACAGTATTACCTCCGGAATTTTAAAACAGTAGCAAATTGCTGAGGCCGTATCATGGCTCAGGCGGTTAGTTGCCGGCCTCTCACCACGGAGGCCCGGGTTGGATCCCGGGTCAGTCCATGTGGGATTTTTGGTGGACAATGTGGCACTGCGACAGGTTTTCCCCGAGTACTTCGGTTTCCCCGTCAATTTCATTCCCCCAGTGCTCCATTACTTGGAAAAATGAAAAACTAATCATCTTTAAGGCTGCGGTGCATCTGCTGCGGGGCCCTTCTCCACAAAAAGAAAGTAAATTGCTTTGTTGTGTAAGACAATGGGTACATTACATATGACAGAACAAATCTAAAGGACTGACTTATTTATTAATGTGTAGAGCTACACCTCTAATCTATTCTCCTGGGTGTGACACTATCGCTAGGTAAGCAGCTCCTGATGTTGCGAAGGATTGTGGTTCCTTCACCTTGAAGCGTTCATAAGAGAAAAATACCAAGACAGATAGATGTAGCAGGAAATATACAGGTAGATGGCAACTAGCTGTGAATGACTGAAAAGGTAACTGATCAGGAAGGTGTGGGCAGTCAGGTGTGCAGCATCAGCTCTGTAAGTAACTGGGATAAAGGTGCAATTAATGGCCGGTCATCCACCAGACACATTGTCCAAGTGTTGTATCACAGAAGAATGGATCCCTCAACCACACCACTGTGAAAATCTAAAACTTACATCCATGAGCTTGTACTAATGGCAAAGTTGAGTACTCAAAAAGCATAGTGACAAATTTTATTCAGTCTTATGGATCACTGGTAGAAAATATGCACATAATTTTCACCATAGTTTGACATATCACCTGCCTGGTTCAGGCCTAAAAGTCTACCACCAATGATGTCCAATAAGCACAGTTCCCTAAGCCATAAAAATTAATTGAGAAGTCATTACAAGTTAAATGTAGCTCACTTATCCCACTCAAGCATAATTATTTTTCAACATAATCCCTAAGCACATTGATACATTTGTCCCCACATGGTATGAGTTTATAAATTGGGTTCTTGCGGTCAGAGCTGCTAATTAACACCCACTTCCAATATCATCATACACCTGTACCTATTGCCAGTAAATTTCAAAGGGGGGGGGGGGGGGGAATTGCAGTCATAAGGACCAAATCACACTACATACTTCTTTACAAGACCAAGTTTCCAATGCTGCTGCCACTGCACACATCTCAGCCGTAACTACCACCTGACTGAATGACTTCCACCACCTGTTGCATGTTATCCCTGCTACATGTGCTACCTCATACCAAAAAATAAAGTGTCTGATAAACAACAAAGTTACAAGCTAGAGAACTTCACTTACTGAACATCCTGTGCATATCAAGAGTTCACAAGCAAAATGTTTCTATGTCCACAATAAATCCGAAATATACTCTGTTCAGAGCAACTTATTAAATGGGAACAAGCTCACTGGATGTTCTTCCAGAGCTAACCACAGAACCACCAAACACATCATACACACAGCCTATGCAGACACCAAGAAAATTAATCTCAGTATACTGAACATATGGCTCAGGTATATGAAATTAAAAAATCTGTCATCTTGAAGCAGGAACGTGTCACATGCCCTCACATTTTTATTACTTTAAACAGTCAAAGAGTTAGGTTTCTAGCTGGAAACAACGATGTAACAATTTATTTAATTCTTTTGAAAAGGAATACTGGATGATCATTAGACACCTTCATTATACATGAACAGGATACATGAATATTTCAGAGTAAGGTGTGTTAACAGCACATCTGTTTCAAAGACTAACAGATGTGAAACTACAACATAAATGATATAGGGTGTATACACACTGTCAAGGATATAATATGCTGAAGGCATTTAAGCAACCTGTAATTAAAATTTAATTGCATATGACATCAATGGAATAATAAATGCATAACAATTTTGTATACCACATTAAAAGGCAACGTCCTAAGGCTGAAATTCAAATATTTCAAATACAAATACCTCTTTAAAACCCTAACTTAAACTCTCAGTTCATGAAGCTGGTAACATTCCACCAACAACACTGAAGTGATTGTTCTCTTATAAAAATACACATACAATATGAATGTTAAAAATTTTCTATGATATCTACATTTTCTGATGTTCTGAAGGTACACAGGGAAGTAATATGTTAAAGAAAGTGCCAGACTCTCACAATAAACAGACACCCAAATGAGGCATCTAAACGTTGGTGTGCATAGTATGTTAGCACATATACCGCATCTGAAATGAAAAAGAAATATACAATTTATTTATACTAAAACATTTATTGACATAATATTTTCAAATATGTGAATATTCCCCACTATGCACATACACTTACATTTGTTTGGTTTAACCCCTTAAACTGTCAGCACAACTGATAGAATATGACTGCTGTACAGTCATCTGGAGCACTATAAAACATTATGAAACACTGTAACAAGGCAGATCCTTTCATATACTCAAAGAGTTCTGCATTTCAGTAACAACAGAATGAATCGGACGACACATTGCATTTGAAATTATTGTGCTCTTTAAAGACAGAGTCATTTTCAAACAATATATACTGAAGAAACACAAAAGCTTTGGCATAAAAATTAGAAGCTTTGTGATTCTAAGATACAGGCCTATGTACAATATGGCTGTGTATTTAGGCAAAGAGATGGAATGCGTGACTCTCTCGAAGGCAGCTACTGATGCAACTGTAACTAGACTTACTGCAAGGACAGAAAATGTGGGACAAAAAATATATATGGACAACTCATCTCCAGTCATTTGATGATTTACGTACTAAGACAATAAACAAGCAGGCGGTAATTTCTAGATGAGCACGAAAAATCTCTGAAACCGGCCACAGCACAAGACTAGTAAAAGACATATGGGGTAAGTGGACAAATAAACTATTTTCCCACCTTCTGGACATTACTATTTTTGCCTCTTGTGATTCAAAATTATCACACTGACATGGTGAGGGACGTAATACTAGAGAGGTGAAGGGTGCCTCTAGCTCAGGCCACAAGAGAAGAAAGACAAGCTCAATTCATCAGCCAACTAAAAAAAATAAAAGACTTGAAACAAGACACAACAAGCACCAGCCTTTGGAAGGGAAGAGAACTGGGTGCCATGTACATTAAGCTAAAAACCAAGAAACAAGAATGAAATACAAGTGTCCAGAATGCAACATGAGATTGTGTGCTAGCCCCAGGTTTCGAGGTATAGCACACCAAACTGCATATCTGAAGACCAACTTACACTAAACTGGAAAAGCAGAGCACACAGACATAAGTGTTACCAATATGTTACCATTGTTAATGTCAGTATTTCAGTACTGCAATAATTAGAATTTATTTTCACACAAACTTCTACACCTATCCAAGCTTTTAGACAAACATGGTGAATAAGAACCCCATCCTTATGAATGCATAACATTTTAAAAATGCCACGGCATTGCGGGATACTGTTTTCCCTTTCACATCAAGAGGACATTTAAATTACTGAGACAGTGTTTTCCTGTTCGGACACTAAAGGTTAATTGCCAAGGGAATTAGAACAGTGGGAGAAGGTACTGCTGTCAGAATAGAAACAGTTAAGGGATTAAGGCCTGGATTTCAGTTTGCTCTTTTTGTTTACTGGATGAAAATAAATTTCATTTTGTGTACTCAACTTGCCAGTTCTGAAAACTGAAACTAGATGGCCCATCAGGACTAGTCCTCTTGCATGTGATGCTGTGTTATCTGCTCCAGAGAAGGCTGGTACCCCAATTTCAGAGTAAAAACAGACAGCCAGCCTGCTAAGCACTGTTCCCTATAAAGCTGCTGCTCTACCCAGAAGATGGGAAGCAGCAGATTCCTCTGAAATGTTGGTGCATATCTACCATAACACAGGGCATCATTTCCCAGACAAATGTAGGCCTACTTTCAATAGTCACTGCTACAAGAACCTCAGATTTAACACAATGACTACAGTATTCTTCATGGGCATTCCACTGCATACAGGGCGTACAAGAGTGTGCACACAGCAGACAAGTAGAAACAATTGTCTTTGAGGAAATTAATACAGGCATATTATGTTCCAGAACCACAAGAAAAAGTTGGATGTAATCTACATACCATATGCAACAGTTACTTCTTTCTTCGACTTGCAGCACGTGCTTGACGTTCTGTTGTTACTTGTGGGCTCACCGCTTTCTTTGCAGTTTTCTTCCCACCCCTGAAATTACATAAACACAAAATGAATGGCACTGTTAATAAGCCTGATGGCACAGTAATATGGTCCAGTTTTGGTATTCAAATCAAATTTCTGCACCCTTCATTGACTTATAGCCCATCTCTCAAAACACTTTATAATATGTAAAAAGTAAAGGTACTATACAATTAATATGTGACGAAAGATCAACAGTACTGATTAAACACAGAACGAAGAAAATACCCATGGTTCCTGCCAGAAATCAAACCTTGGTCATTCGACTGACAGCCAAGGATGTGGTGTAGCTATCAGTTCAAATGTTTCGTTATCAACTGCAAAATATCCATGGTTCCTGCCAGAAATCAATGTTCGCCATTCAACTCATAGCCAAGGATGTGGTGTAAACATCAGTTCAAATGTTTAGTTATCAACTGCAAATATCCATGGTTCCTGCCAGAAATCAACTTGGCCATTTGACTTATAGCTAATGATGTGCTGCAGCTACCACTTCACAAGTTCAGCTATCACCTGCAATTTCTTACTAGCATGATTTCCAGTAAGGAAAAGGGGTTTGTAATTTATTCAGGTGTGGGTGGGGGGTGCCAGTTCAGCTACCCCCCCCCCCCCCACTCCTTGATGGTATCATGATATCACCATCTTATCAAAGGCATATTTAGCTGTTTGAAGAAGCTTTCATTAACCAGTGAATTTAAAAGATAAACCAGTGGCAGCCCAGCTGCTGGTAGGGTTACCCATACCAGACAGGTTTTGAACAAGGTGCCAAACAGACACACTAGCCCACCAGGTTGGGGGCTGGACATGCGGCCAACATCACCCCGTAAAACTGGTAGAAATGGTCCAAGAATGGGCCAAAGCGCCACAGCAGACATCCAGCTTAACTGATGCAAACTGACTGTAGTAACCCCTGCTTATAGCTGGCTAGTCATCCCAGCTCATGTTCACATATGGATGCAAGTATTCATTATGTCTGCTGTTTATTTCAAGCAGTTTGTTTGACTAAGAAATACCTTATTTCTACAGCCCTGAGTTGTCTTGCTTGTTCAAGTAACACTTAGCTACTTTGATGGCAGTACATATCATGGGACGAAAGCTGAAAGAGCTTACTTGATAACCTGCTCTGAGGTTCCATGTATGCCCCCACCAGCCCTAGAGAGAAGTGCAAAGTGCAATGACAAGCCACTTACCTCCTTGACACAGCAGGTGGTGATTTTGCTGTTGACACTGGACTCGATGTTACCTTGGGCTTCTTGTTTCTTGTTCTAGTATTAGATGATACACTTTTTTCTTCTCCAACATCTTGAAACAAGACAGAACATTACTAATCAACATAGGTTGTGTACTTTATAGTTCAACTTACCCAAAAGTGACTTGGTTACAAGCCCAATCTAATTCAGTCTCAAAACACACACATTCCTGCATACAAAAATTAACACTTGCTACGCATAATATACATACAGTAACATATAGGGACAGAAGATGGATTTATTGGAAGGTGTCCTGTGGTTGGTACTGCAGTGTTCATCTTGGCCAATAAAATTCTTCTACATAATAGCACCCTAGTGAATACTGTTACTCTAGCAAGTGCAATACCTGAATATTAATGGACTGTATTTCCAGAATCTTTCAAGTTATTGAGGTAAGGTATTCGGAATGAAATTTCATCTTAGACAAAACAGTATGTAATGCCGTACACACAGCTGTTTATTAACATTACTAATAGATTTTAAGAGTATACAGCAACATGTTTCAACCCACATTTAGGCAATCTTCAGGCCAATAATTTATGTAAAATACTGGCCTAAAGATCACTCGGGTTGAATTTTCTCCTCTTAATAATGGTTCCTTTTGTTTTCTTCATCCCACATGCTGATCTAACACAGGAATTTCTTAATCTGAATTCAGACTACACTGCATATGGCAAATAATGACATATCACGCAAAACATGTTACAATTTAATGCAACTTTACTTGGAAAACCATCAAGTCATTGTCTTCTTAGCAGATTACAAACACGACATGAAAGGTTAATTTTAACATTCTTCTCATGGGAAAGTGTGGTCTGACTCGAGGTGTGACTACTCCCCCTTTTCCCTGCTTCTCACAACACCGTGGAACAGTTGACCTCACGTAACTGAAACCACGCTCTTCAAAATTTTAACAAGGAGTACCTGGATAATCAAATTTAATACAAAATAGCATCATTTTATGTCAAGACTGTATATCAGTACTGGACTGACAAACTCTACAAAAATATGCATAAAAATTCTATATGAAGCTCTTCTGACATGCCGCAATAGGGTAAAGAGCAAGACAGGACATAAACATATCCTGCGTCAATCCTCACACTGCTTCCAACCTTATTAAATGAAACTCACCTGATAATTTTATGCCTCGCAATTTTCTTGCAGGTACTGGAGACAGAGGTTCAACTGGTTTGGTTCCTCGTTTTCTTCTTTTACCAGGAGGTGATAGAGACTCTTCAGTTGCTGGCTGTTTGTCAGATGCTGAAAACAAATCTTCATTTGGCACAGTGTCGGCAGTTGGTGCTACTGCAGACCTGACAGCCAATTTACCTCTAGTCTTTTTTGTAACTGGTGACTGAAGAACTTCAACCTCAGTAACAACTGCAGCTCCTCGCCGTCTTCTAGATGTCAATGCAGCAGCAGTAACAGTGTCACCAGTGTCTTCGGTCACAGTGACATGAAGTCTTTTTGGTGAAGATGGATGTTCTGAACCATTAACAATGCCACCTCGTCTCTTTCTGGGTGGCGACGACTCGTCCAAACTAATCTTGGCAGTATTACCCTGCTGTCTTTTGGAAGGTAAGGATGATTCCACTTCTGCAGTGGCTGTGATACCCCGTTTTTTCTTAAGAAGTGGAGATACCTCTACATCAGTAATTACACCAGTCCCTTGTTTTCTAGTTGTTGGAGATAAAGATATTTCACCTGCAGAAGTCAACTGTCTCCCACGTGTTTTCCTAACAGATCGGAAAGAAACTGAAAGATCATTTATATCTTCCTGTGTAGAAGATTCTTCTGTCATTATGCTCCCCTTTGACTTCACAGTTCTCCTAGTTCTGGGCGGCAAGATTGGTAGTTCCACGTCTGCATTAATTGCAACATTCTTCCTCCTTGTAACTCGGTCCCCTGGTGTAGAAGGACTATTGGGAATATTCCAGTGTACCTGCCTGGAGGCAACAGATGTGACAGTTGGCCCAGGCGATATCTCAAGATTCCTTGAAGGTGAAAGGTCCTCAGCACTTTCTGTCTTCTTGTTCCTTTTTTGTCTTAGCTTCTTTACTGGTGGTTTGGGGCTTATATCTGCAACTTCACTTGTAATGTGCCAAGGTCTGGTTCTTTTCTGTTACGTGTTCTTCTTGTATTACTTCTCTACAACATGGAAGAAAAAATGAGAAATCTTATTAAAAGCATGTTAAAAAACAAAACTATTGATTTGTTTTTATGAATACTATACTTAAATGCATTTTTTTTAACTTAATTTTATTTGAAGAAAGCCAGGATAGGGTAGACAGTATGGTGACTACGCTATGGACCAGATGATCCAGGGTCTGAATCTCAGCAGAGGCAAAGACATTTTCCTATCTCCAACACATCCAAACTGGCTCTGAGACCCACCCAGCTTCCTATTCAATGGGTATTGGAGTCCTTGTTGGGGGTAAAGTGGCCAGGGTGTGAAGTTGACACTAGTGCTGAGAGTAAGAATGAGAGTAACTATACCTCTACTTTCCCTATAGACCCTCATGGCATGGACAGGGACAACTTTACCTTTAATATTATTTGAAGATGATGGTCTTCTGAGATATGAGACTGTGTGTTTTGGTAGAGAGATACCAATGTTTCACATAAATTGGATGCACCCATTTCAAGGACAATGGCAAATATGGAAGCAGCAGTTTCCTCCCAAATAATAGTACCTATCTGCCAAAGTACACAGCACAACCCCTCAAAAGATAGTAATATTCATGCTCACTACCATGAAAACTAGCATTTTTGATGTAGCATTTTATCTTCACATCTGTATCTCACAAAGTTTTTTCACAGGCACAATGTCATTCATAGTCTTGGGGTGGAGGGCAGTAAGTTGCACCATTTTGAAATGGAATTTTTTACTTTGTCTAGTCCAGTGGTATTCAAACTGTGGCGCTGCATGGGCCACTTTCAGGGGTTCCACAAGCACATTTCCTTCATAATGAAACAGGTACATAAACCTACAATTTTTACTGAATTCTTATTTTTCTTCGTTTGTAACACTGGGTTTATTTTCAGTTTATGCCACTAACACTAAAATTATATATTTTTGCAAGTGTGCATAAATATTATATTTTTATTTTACATAAAAGTTTCTATTAAGGTTTATCTCACTTGCACTTTACAGGGGTTCTGCATAAAGTCAGATTTAGTCACAAGTGTTGCACAGCTATTAAGAGTCTGTGAAGACCACTGGTCTAGAGAAATGTATAGGCAAGCAAATAAATGTAAAGTAAGCGAGACAACTCTACTCATATCAAAATGTGTAATGCCGAGCTGCTATAACAGCCACTGCCGCTGCCATCACCACCACCACTTCCTACATCTGATTGCACTCTTCTTGTTTGACATTACAGTCTTCCAGGTGGTAAGCAACACCTCAGAGGAACTATCTTACTCAGTTTTCAGATGAGAAGTCATTTTAACACAAAAGTGGAAGGAGCAGGTTCCTTTGAAATGATGGTAACTAACCACTCCCAGAGACTGTATGGGGTCACAGCTAACTGCAGTCTACACATTTTAACTGCCATGTAAACCTCAAATCTCATACACTACTACTGCCACCACCACAAATACTACAATCACTTTTAGTTTCTCCCCTTTATTTACTTGGAAGGAATTTTCAATCATGATTTATCCATGAGTAGCAAAAAAGGATTTTATAAAATTTTCAGAATGAAAATGGGAACATTACCTACATGTAAATTTAGTACACTGATGGGAAAGTGTAAGTATTCACCTTTATGTCCTCAAGCATGGGGACAGTCTTCTGGTTGGCATACACTTCTATACTTCTGTCTGCTTCAGGAACTTCATTAATAAATTTGGTACCATGTCTTGTGCGATGCGTGCCTGAAACCACAAATGGCGCTACACCTTGTACAATGGATCTTTCTGGGGACTTTGGCATACTTTCTGTCTGTGATGCATGACCACCAAACTCAGGACTCTGGGGAGGCAGAGATGTTTTAACATGACAATGAACATCATTAGTATCAGTCAAGCCTTTGCTAGATGATCTTGGACTGCTTCTCTTTGTAAGGTCCTTTACACTTACATCTGTTAAGTCATTCTTCGGTGTAACCTGTGTTGTTTTCATAAGCCTTCTGACATCACGAATATCTGTCAAATCATTCAGGGGAGACTTTATGCTTTTTGGAGATGCCATAAGCCTCTTTACACCACAAACATCTCTTAGATCATTCCTGGGAGATTTCTGACTCTTTGGTGTTTTCATAAGCCGCTTCACCCCACGAACATCTCTCAGATCATTCTTAGGAGATTTAGGACTTTTCGGTGTTGTCACAAGTTGTCTGACCCCACGAACATCTCTCAGATCATTCTTAGGAGATTTTGGGCTTTTTGGTGTCGTCAAAAGTTTTCTTACGCCACGAACATCTCTCAGATCATTCTTCGGAGACTTTGGACTTTTTGGTGTCGTCATAAGGTTCCTCACGCCACGAACATCTCTCAGATCATTTTAGGAGATTTTGGACTTTTTGGAGTTGTCATAAGTTGTCTCACGCCACGAACATCTCTCAAATCATTCTTAGGGGATTTTGGACTTTTTGGTGTCGTCAAAAGTTTTCTTATGCCACGAACGTCTCTCAGATCATTCTTAGGAGATTTTGGACTTTTTGGAGCTGTCATAAGTTGTTTCACACCACGAACATCTCTCAGATCATTCTTGGGAGAATTTGGCCTCTTTGGCGTTTTCATCAGCTGTTTCACTCCAGAAGCATTTCTCAGGTCATTTCTGGGAGACTGCAAGTCCCTCGGTGTGATCATTAGTTGCTTCACACTAGGAATGTCAATTAGATTCTTCTTCGGGGACTTGGGACTCTTTTGGTCCTTTGTAAGTTTTGCCATATCTACTGAATCTGTTTTCAACTTCTGGGTCCTTGGGGTAGTTATAAGTTTCATCCCTCCATGCACAGCTGACATATCATTTACAGAAGATTTCAGACTGCTTGGTATTTTCATTAGTTGTCGCACACCACTAACATTTAACAAGTCATTTTCAGGTGTTTTTGAAATTCTTGATGCCTTTTTCATGAGCTTCTGTATACCATGGGACTTAGGTGAAGCACTTCCGTAAGAGGATCGAGTCGTTACTGTCTCAGAGATGCTGTTATTATGCAATCCCCGTTCCTTTCCTTCAGCATGGGATGTATCAACAGATTCATCAATTAATGACGTAAACAAACGTTGAGCAGGTAACGAATGTAGAGAATTGCCCCCTGAAAAGATAACATTGCTACCAATCCTCTCACTGATACGTTGCCTCTTAAAAGCAGGTTCTGACTTTTGTTTCTCTTTACTTGTACTCACATCTTGCCACCTCAAACTCTTTCGTTTTCTATTGGACGAAAGTGGTGACACAAGATCCTCTAGTGTAATACAAGGAGTTTCCACAGAATCAAAATCAAATGTCGTATTCTGGGAGCCTGGAGATGGTAAGTATGTATGGTACGCATTAGATTGAGATACTCGTTCCTTCAGTGAACTCCTTTTATGTAAAATATCAGCTCCTTGTGCCAACACACTCATCTGGGGTGAAACTGAATTCAGGGACGTCTCTGATCTGGACAATCTGTGTACACGTTTCCCCGAAGATTTTGGCACATATGGAGATTCTGAATATCTTGAACCAGAAGAACTTGGGCCTTCTTCATGCAACTCTGAAGGCAAATTTCCAACAGAATTTGATATCCTTTGAGATGATACTTGCTTTAACAGGAATGAGCGTGAACTGGAAACCATTTCATAATCTTTCTGAGTTGGAGACCTTGAAGGTGTCCTCAAGCCTACTGAAGTAGAATTTTGATCTACAGACTTTGGCAATGAACCCACAACTCCTGCATCCCTTGATTTCACTGTTGATGCACTTTGTTTAAAAGCAGGCGTGCTTGAAGAAACAGGCTTTCCTTTATATCCTGTCCTAAGTGGTGCTTCTGAACCATATTCGCCAGACTCTGCAGCCTCTGTCACTCCTGAAGTTCTTGATTTTCTTACTGAAGCTGTTAGCTTTGAAGTACATGTGCTTGGAGCAACAGAGCCTCTTTTACCTTCAGTCTGTTGTGATCCTGAAGATGATTCAACAGACTCAGGAAACTGTACACCAAGTTTTGAAAACCTTGAACTCTTTCTTGCAGTGGATTCTTTGTAAACTGGAGTGTTCGATGGACTGATTAATCTTGCCTTCTCTTCTATTTCTGGTGAAGATGAACATTTCCTGGTGTGTGGAGAATTAGGCCCAGATTCAGGAGAATGCTTTTCAGACAGTTTGCCTGACTTCCTGGAAGAATACATTCTGTTAGTTTGAATACTGGTTACAGGACAGCTAGCAGTCACACTCCTGGACTTTCTTTGTGTATGAGGGGTGCTAAGAAGAAGTTCAGAGGTCTTAGCATCACTTATATTTTCAGTGCTAAAAGCTGATGTAGACTGTACAGACTTATTCATCAACTGTTTGAACAGTTGCTCAGGTACATTACATTTACGGCTTTTCTTGTCTGAGCTGACAGTGATCTGTGACTTAGCAACATCATGTGTATGGTCTGCAGATACAATATGTGAGTGTCGTCCTGTAGGGCAAACAGCAGCTGGAGTATGTACAGCATTAACAGAAATAGGTGGTGCAGTCTTCCTCCTACTTATTACTTTCACTGGAGAAACACGTTTATTAACACCATGTAAATCAGCAGCCACTTGCAGCCCTGGTGAAACAGTCTGCTCTGTTTTAAGTGAAGATTTTCTGTGACTGTTCTGAGATATTCTCATGGGACTATATTTGACCACATGCTTCTCACCAGATGCAACATTCACATGTACTGTCCCAGAACTGAAATTCAGAGATGCTGGAATTTCCTGCAAAACAAAGCTACAATCAGAACTAAATCTGTTTTGTTATATTTCACAATTGGATACACAGATCAAAAATAAAGGTTGTAAAATAAGAGTTACTGGAGATAAATTAAACCTTAATGTTCTGCCTAACCATACCCTGGTTGCTATGGCTTTGTACAGTACTGTGCTGCAGGCCACACAGCAAAATATATCTTTTCTGTTACTTGTTTGGTGAGATGTTTTATGATTCTGAAAACATGAAACAACCCCATCGATACATCACAGATTGGATTGTAGATTTGGTGTCGCGACCTTCAACAAACCCATCAATACAGAGACCTAAATCACACTACTTGCACTTTCCACTCCTTTTCATTCCTCATGCAAAACGATTGCTGCATTATAATCTGGAGCATGGGTCACAAACACAAATTGTTAGGAGCCAAAGAGATATTTTGAAAGTCATGGCAGGCCACATGTCACTTCAAGGAACAAAGAGGTTAATTACTTTGTTTAAACTGTAACACACCACTAAAATATTACATACTTTTAATAACAAGATTCTCTTCAGTGTGTATGTTGTAGATTAAAAATCAATGGATAAGAAACCTTTTCAGGTCTTTGGCCCACGATGTAAAACACTCAAATCTTAAAATTAAAAAAAATTATTTGACACTGAGCCCCTCCACTTTCTACAATTTGAATATTTGTGAGAGAGTTGCATACAATGAACTGGCTGGACAAACATAGCCTGCATGTTTGAGATTGGTCATCTGGAGGCTCCAACTGGGCAATGCTAACGATGGTGCACTAGAAACCAATAAACCAAGTATGCTGGTATTTTCCATATTTAAAGATAACATGAACAGAAGCTGTATACAGCAAAAATTGTATCAGAAAATTTCCCTGGGCCAGGGGCAAACTTTATAAAGTAGAACCAGAAGAGAATAATAATCTAATGAAAAATATTCACAGAATCTGTATAGAAAGGAATGCCGCTGCCACAAATTGGAATGGACTGAACATATGCAGAACATTTTCAACATGAACGTCAACATCAACATCACGGCAACACAGACAACAATAATTATACTAACAATAATAATATACAAAATATAAGCTTTATTTGAGCTGCATGTAAAGCAGAGGGCAGGTAACATAAACCAAAATCAATGTTTCCTGCCAACTTTTAATACAGATTTGGAACCAAATTTTATAAAACTACAGCCAATAGTTTCCGAGACCAAACACATAGTTGAAGAGCACAGGACCTCCCCAGTGTGAACACTGACACTACAAACTTAAGGTTCATAAATAATACAACAGAATGCTATACACAGGGAGGCATAGAAGACCACGAGGCAAAATGGACAGGTAGGTAGAAACATAATTTTTGACGTTAGTACAGATCAACTTCCAAAATCTGTGACATGAAAAACCAATGTGGTGTCCTGAATACCTGCCAACAGTAGTAGTATTTCTTACCATGGAGTATTCATGCTTATTTGATGATATTTCATCACCAACTGGAGTTTGTAAGTTTTCATACTTCTTCCTGGCAGTCTTTTGTACAGCAATCCCATGAGATACTGAAGCTGCTGTCATGGTCTTCCTCACACTTTTCACTGTCACAAACAAGTTATAAATATAACATCTAACTTCCCATGCTTCAATGCTTCTTTTTTAACACATTACTTGCTACAGATATACAGACTGATTTCTGTAATAGTACACAACAATACTGTGTACTGGCACCTTTAGTGACAGTGACACATTAGATAAACATCACAAACTCAGAACTTGGGGAAAAATATATTTTTTTTTCAACCATATTACCACAATATGAAAAAAAACGTATTTTTTATTTTGTAATAAGATGAGGCATCATGTTAGTGTGTGAAACCAGGACTGAAAAAAAGACAGAGGCAGAGAGAGGCACTGTGTGCATGCATGTCCGTGTCCCTTGATGTGTTACGTTACTTCACGTTAAAGTCGAGTATATACATCCTTTGACATAAAAAATACTCGTATATATACTGTGATTTGTTATCTGAATTAAGTCAGTTATCACTTCCCAACAGACTGCTCATGACAAGCATCAGAGATCAGCAACCCACAGTCCTCATGTCTGTGGTCCATAGATGCCTCGTATCAGTCGAGAAATTCACATCCATGAACAAAACATGGGGGGTGGGAGGCGTAAATATAGAATTCAAGAGGTTACTGTACCCTGAAGCAGCAAATAATCTCTTCTGATGGTTAGCTGCATAAAATACAAGTACCACGTTCTTTACGGCTAAGTCCAGAGGGTTCAATGAACTTTAGATATGGCAACAGGCCTTTCTTCTTCTTCTTCTTCTTCTGTGTCTATGGGCCCGTCGGCATTAGCTCCGGACGCACCGCAGCCTTAGGCTTATTGTGCTAACCCTTAGTCTTACAATTATCAAGTCTGCAGCCACAGCCGTTCCTTGATCAGGTTCATCGAAGGTGGAATACTCGAGTAAGAGTGGGGTCTGGTCACACCCCCACTACTTCTCGCCACCGCCTTCTCTTATTTTAATGAGCTGCTTCCGCTGCGTTCCCGAGAGTCGCCTGGTCTGCAGTTTGGTCACACCTGCGGCCAGTCTGTCCTCATCAGAGCGTACAGCTTCTCTATGGGCCCGTCGGCATTAGCTCCGGACGCACCACAGCCCTAGGCTTGTTGTGCTAACCCTTAGGCTTTCAATTATCAAGTCTGCAGCCACAGCCGTTTCTTGATCAGGTTCATCGAAGGTGGAATACTCGAGTAAGAGTGGAGTCTGTTCACACCCCCACTACTTCTCGCCACCGCCTTCTCTTATTTTAATGAGCTGCTTCCGCCGCGCTCCCTAGAGTCGCCTGGTCTGCAGTCTGGTCATAAAGACACCTGCAGCCAGTCTGTCCTCATCAGAAGAGATAGCAAAAGGCTCACAGGTTAATCGAAGGTGGAATACTCGAATAAGAGTGGGGTCTTTTCACATCCCCACTACTTCTCGCCACCACCTTCTCTTACTTTAATGAGCTGCTTCCGCTGCGCTCCCTAGAGTCGCCTGGTCTGCAGTCTGGTCATAAAGACACCTGCAGCCAGTCTGTCCTCATCAGAAGAGATAGCAAAAGGCTCACAGGTTAATCGAAGGTGGAATACTCGAATAAGAGTGGGGTCTTTTCACATCCCCACAACTTCTCGCCACCACCTTCTCTTACTTTAAAGAGCTTCTTCCGCTGCACTCCTGTGAGTCGCCTGGACTGCAGTTTAGTCATATAGACACCTGCAGCCAGTCTGTCCTCAGGCCTTTGTTCAGTGGTGTTTTGTGTATACATATGAATGGGATAAGAATGTAGTGCATTATTTTAGTGCCGTAACACATAACTGAACAAAGGCACAGAAGAAACAGAAGTCTGGAGATGAAGGTACAATTCTAAAGACAACTGGGGCAGCAAATGTCTCTTTACTGAAAATACAGGTAAAACTGTCTTATCTTTAACAGACACATTTCTGTAATGAAAGAATATATCAGGTATCATTACCAGAGCATGAACGAACAGGGGAAATAAAATGGGCCAGTTGAAGCTTCTCTAATCGGTCAACAAAACATTTTTAAGTAACAAATAATCATAATGAATTGTTTATGCTAGTTATATAGTGTGGTATGTTCTACATTTTCCTGATGGTGTCACTGGAATTTTTCATTGACATAATCGTTTCGGTCGCACTATGGCCCTGGGGTCGACTCAGCCTGTAAAAGAAATGAGTACCAGGAATCTTTCCTGGGGGGTAAAGGCGGTCGGTGCGTAGGGCTGACAACCTTACCACCTTCATGTGCCGATTGTCTAAAAACCTGGGAGCCTCGACCTCCTGGAGCCCTAAGGGCCTGTAATGGGATTGCTTTACCTTTATGTTCTACATTTGGTACACAGGTTTTTTGAAGATAATGTTGACAGATGAATCTGGTTTTGCTAGCCAACCATGAATTAGGTTCAAGACCTTCAAATCTGTCAAAAGATTCTGTGGAGTGATGAAACAATGTTGATTCAAACTGTCTGTTCATGTCAATAGGCAGTGTAATGGGATACAGAGGAATCCCCATGTCACAATGGGTCAACCTTGAGTATAAATTTGGAGAGTTTTTTTTCAAGCATCACCAGTCAACTGGGTACTGTTTACTGATGGATCAGGTCTCTGACGTGTTATGAAATTATGACACCCCTGGGCTATGCACATCTGAGTTTGTAAATTCTTGTAAATAAGCATCAAAGGACCTACCCTTACCAGCTGATGTGTTTGCCACTTCATGAGGAACATCGGAAACAATCTGTGGGGTCTTGGGACGTGACACTTTTCTGTGACAAACTAGCAAGGCAGCCATCTTCTTTTTGTCTGGCGTTTTTGGGCTCTCTAGTTTCAACCTCTTAGCAGCTCTCTCTGCAGAACGAAGTCCAGATTCAAGCGTCCTTTTCCTATCTTGAGCTGTTGCAGCAAGTGGTTGCTTTTGTTCAGATTTTGTCTACAGAATGACATATACCCACAAATTTATCAGTCACTGTATTAATTTAATGTTGACTGCTACAATGAAATTCTTGTAGGGGAAACAAAATGGCAACGCTAACTTCAATGCAGTCAATGGATGACACCCTGCAAAATATGTGAACTGCAAGTGAAAATCACATTTTCAACCTTGCTTTTGGAAGTTCTTCCTCTTCAACTAAGCCACCCTCCTTCTCCTGTTCTACTGGCCATCAACTAGCACTTTACGCTGCTGTCAAAGACAAGTAGACACAAAAGTTTGCGGTCCACAGTAAAACTGCCCAATGTGAGCACAATATGGCAACCGAACTTCCCCAGCAAACTGCCACTTCTGCAGAGAGGAAGCATGAAGAAGAGATTCAGCAAGCCATGAAAACAAAGGCTGTGAACACCCCCCCCCCCCAAACTGCCAGGTTTTATCCACTGGTCCTGCTAAACAAAGCTATTTTCAATGAATTAATGACTAAGGGCTCCATGATTATAGTTCACTTACAGCAGCAGGTGGACCTACCATTCTTGCTAACATGCTCAGATTCTAAGACACACTCCACTCCCCCTAACCAAGGGTAAAGCATAACTTTGCTTCCATGAACATTTTATGTTACAGATTAAATTCCTTGCCAAACTTTAGTAGAATCTCCTATTTATATATAAATTTATAGGCTTGTCCGGAAAAGAGGATATGCACCATTTTATTCGACTTTTGTACCCTCACCAAACAAATGCAAACAATGCAACCAAATGGTGTTTAATCTTTTCCTAGACTCCACAGCAGTGCCTAAAGCCACTTAGATGCCTCTCTTCAGTGACTGTACACGAACAACAGCACCTGAAGATTCAAATGGAACAGCGTGTATCCATACTTTAAAGAAAATTATTTACACTGTGAACATTCAAACACAAGGAAGAAGAATTACATATGAATGACTGGGGGGGGGGGGGGGGGGGGGGGGGGGGGGGGGGGGGGGAGATCATAAAATGTGCTTCATTTTTCATCTGTAAACCAAAATTTAGTTTTAGGTGTTATGTTTAAGACATTAATTCCTTCATTTCTGTACTCTAATTGAAACAAGTTTTATTTTGCTGCAGTTCATCCAGTAGTTTCTTGAAAAATTAGCATTCTTATAACAGTGCCACTCCATCAAGAAGAACTTTATGAATATAGATTTACATCTGGTGCTGAAGGGTTAATAAGAGTTGTGTTCTTATTGATTTAATCTGAAAACACTAAGCAGTTATTGTTGCAAAGCAAGGAGACTTTTCCTTCATAGAAAAATATTAACTGGATGAATGAATATATAAGGAAATGATTCCAAACAGCAACCAGACAGTCCTACAAATTCTACACTTTAACAAAAAACCAGAGACACGGAGAAAAATACTGTGCCACATATATATTATATATATATATTATATTATATATATATATATAGACACACACACGTAAGTTGTGCTCATGATGCCTAAACCTGCAAACGAGAAGTCACAGCGGAGAACATGTAATGACTGATGAAAAGAGGAGCTCTTTGAAGACACAAAAAATTAAGCAGCAGAATAACGAGTTAGAAACGTACACCTCTCACAAAAATTCTGTTACTCACTTTGGTTTAATTACCTGAAACTGTAACACTCATAGAAGAAGTGCATGCAACATAAAATGTTTCACTTCTCTCTTAAAACTTCCTTCATCACGAAATATAGCAACTTATGCTGAACATGCATGCTAAAACACATGCAGGCCTTCATGTAAAGTGTTCATTTTTGCTATCAGATTATAATAAACAAATGGAACATGTTGATAATTATTTGTAAAACACACACAGTTTATGTCATGTAGCAGTAAATAAGTACAAAGTTCAAACTTCAAATCATGGCTTTAGGGACATCTCTCTGCTTTCAACTGTACCTTTCTCACAGATGAGATGGCAGTCATTTTCTTAAAATTTCCACCTGAATTCCTTTTCTTTGAGCTTTGAGGCATTCCAGTGCCAGAATGCTTGAAGTTATATATGAGTCTTGGGATTCGACTTCGTGTCGGTGTGCCAACAACAGACTTATGGGTTTTCCTTGTGGTCACCAATGCCTGCACATTCAATCATACATGTGTACTGCTTACAAGTATAATCAAATACAGGGAGATGGATTTACTGTGCCCGAAGCTTAAGAAACTAGTTTTGGCTTATGCACATATGCTAGCCAAAACAATCACTGATATCATCTGAGCCAAGCTTGGGCACTTGGTCATATTTTATTACCAGTAGAGTGCAGTGGTCTCAAGAGCACTTAAAATTTATATTGCCTTTGCAGGTTTCCTGGGATAATACCACCCCAACAGCTGCAGTGCACAAGGACATGATAAAAAATAGTCTCTGTAGCACAAAAAATTTACAAGTAGTAGGCTTGATGTTCTCACTTAGGCACCAGAATTAAATGTGGTGGGTGTAAAGGGGTGGGGAGGGAACATTCTGATAAAGAAAACTGCTACACACTCAAGCAGAAACAGCTAATATATCAAAGCATTATATATCAGCCGAGGGCTGTGCAAGCACATACCACAACTAACACATTCTGTGCAATGACTTTATTTGCTTGGCACCGATGGATTAATTAGGTTAAATAAAAATAAGTTTCTTACACGTCCTATCCAGGGGAAACTTCCATTCTTGGTGACTGCGACATGTTGATGGATTTATAAATTTATGAATTTGAGTCATTATCCATGGAAGAAGCAATGACATTAAATTCACTGTAATATCTGAGGTTCTCCAGACCAGTGACTATGAAGATCTGTCTCCTAGAGTGTGACACCATGTAGTTTTGCAGATAGGTACCAGTATTTCAAAAGAACTTCCTGCCTCCACCTTTGGAAATACATACATACATAAACTAATCTGACAATGGAGGCAGCAGGTTCATTTGAAACAGTGGAACACATCTACCAGACTACCTGGCATCACATCTCAGAAGACAGTATTCTTCAAATCCATTGCATTCATTGTTCTAACACAGTGTTTCCTAAACTGGTTTGCTCAAGGAACCCTTTTGGCTTTGAAAAATAACCAAGGATCCCCACATTCTTGCTCACATGCATAGTGTCCGGATGATAGGTATCCACAATTAAAAAATTATATCTCAGAACTGAGTTTAGATACCTACCAATACATATAAGTAACATACATAACAATGCATTGCATGATTTGACCTTAATTAAATGATTGCCACTCACTTCGAGGTACAGGGGGTTTCTTAATTAGATATTATATTGGTCATATGAAATAAACATCACCAATTAAAGAAGTTCCGCAATTATTTTTATCAAAACATCAAACGTCAAAGTAGCCATTACAGAAATGTATTCACGGATCCCCTGGGAACTGGTCGTGGATCCCTTGGGATCTGCACAGCACACTTTCGGAGCCACGGTTCTAACAGAAGCTAGAAGGACATACGTAGAAAATTAATTTCAAAAGAAACTTTTTAAGTAACCAAAAGGTGTTAAATTCATTTGAGCAACACAACCTATTACCCCATGGTCCACATTCAACTTCAACAGTCCCCATAGTGCTTAGGAATGGAATAAACATCTGGCTTTCTTGATTTTGTGACTAAAGAATGATGCTCCATGAAAATACCTTATTTAGAGATCTGGCATTGAAATGAAAATTTCCTTAATTTTACCGACCTTCCAGTTCAAAACAAATCCCCCTCCCCACTTGATGTGGGTAGCGAACGACTTGTGTTATGCTGTGGACAGATTATACTGCACAATGTGACTATAGTTCCTCAATAAACATGACACAACTTACAAGTGACCTGAGCTGTATATCAGTGGACACTACAAACACACCAATCTTCCAGACATAAATTTATATTTGCACAGTACATCACGCATAATTTTCTAGCAACCAAAAACACAGTCCCCATTAGCATTTTATTATAGTGATCGACAAAATGCTGCGACTGTAGAAACGAGACTGTGGAACATACGACCTTTTTAATTATTTCAGAAAACATTTAGTCTCCCTGAATAATACATCTCCAGTACTTTGGTAGCAAATTTCTTCCCTTTACAGTTTTCATTAATCTACAGGATGAGCACAAAAGAACTTCCTTATGTTTTTAAAACAGTACAGAAAACAAATGCTTCATACCTAGACTTTCACACTTACTTCAATCGATAAAGAAACTGTCAAAGTTTTGTTTCAAATGACCCGGGGGATTGTTGTTGCATATGACTGCAGCTAGATGCCACTACTTTTGAAAATAACTTCACACAACATGAGAAGTGTGCTCTGTAATTGGCAATGAAGGAGTTGTGCAGCATGCTTTCGCACACAATTACACAGAACATCAGCGCACAGATATGTGTGGGTTACTTTGGAAGCAAGCCCAAACAAGGTCCACAGTGGCATCAGACACAGAAGGCAGACCAGGACTTTTGCCTCTTCACATGCACCGTTTCTGCTTGAATGTCTTCCAGCAGGTATAAATGGATACTTGGTTGGGTGATTTCATTTCAAATTGTGTGTGAAATGCATGTTGCACAGCTGTTACTCTGTCTCCACCACCTGCAGAACACACCAACTCTTTTATTGCAGGGGCAGCCATTTAAATCCCAGTAGCATCAGCACACAATAACTGGGTCATTTCAAACAAAACTTTTGTTTCTGTATTGAGTGATGTAGGTGCAGAGATCTAAGGACACCACATTTGTTTTATGTATCACTTTAAAAGTTGTAAGTTCTTTAGTGATCACTCTATTAGTGCACGAAGCATGGTTTTGTATAGTAACTGGCATTCAAATAACACAGAATAAAAAAGAAAAGAGGTATTATATTACCTGCAAAGACCGTTTACGCTGCAACGTCTTCGTACGACTATCTGACTCCGAGGATTTCCTTGCAGATTTACTGTACAGTCTGCTTGACTTCCTGTTAGGTGTTATGTCCCCACTCTTGGCAGAAGACTGGTTCCTTGATTCTGTTATGGATGAACCAGCTGGTGAACTTGTATTTGTAGCTTCTGCAGCCTATAATTCAATACAGCAGACTGACACCACAGTAGGCAGATGCTGAATACACTGTTTGATGCATTTTGTTAGGTTATATGTTCTGGCCAACGACGACGACAACAACCACCACCACCACCACCACCACATCATCATCATCATCATCATTATTAATTCCAACGATTTTATGACAAGCATGTGCTCACAATACAAAAATTCTAGAGAAAATAATATATTTTATTTCTTTATGATGGTGGGCCAGGATAGCGGTCGGTACAGCGGCTCACTATGGGATCGACGGTTCAGGGATTGAATCCTGGTGGGGGGCAAGATTTTCCGCAACTGTCCACACTGGCCCTGGGGCCCACCCAGCTTCCTATACAACGGGTACCGGGTCTCTTTCCCAGGGGTAAAGTGGGCGGGGCATGGAGCTGACCACCCACCTTCATCTAGTACCAGGGTTAAACAAAGAGTAGTACTATACCTCTACTCCCCCTCTGGGCCTTCATGGTCCATTCTGGGGAGAACTTTACCTTTATCTTTCTTTATAATTAATTTTACAGCACTGTCAATATCTAGGATTATTAGTACCAAATGAAGACATGATTGGTGAATGATGAACTGTAAAGTAAGTGGGAGGAAACAGTCATGGCACAACAGCTACACGCTCCTGGCAATGGCCTCAAGGAACTGAGGAAGATCACAAAAATCACAATTCATTATACTTCTTGCCATGGCTGACACTTCTAACCAGGTACCCACTACTACTAGTTGTAGTATTAGCAGCAGCAGCAACAGGAATATCACAGCCAACATCATTACTCCAAGGCTTTTGTTACAAAGAAGTACAGTATTCAAACATTTCATAATACAAAAACATAAAAATTCATTTGCATATGGTTTATTAGACAATGCTGCCTGTACCAGAATTATCTAGCATAAAATGGTTGGTAAATAACTTAGAAATGATACGAAGGAAGTGTGTGTGGCCTAATCAAGGTACTATAGAGATGTCTGCATAAAGGGGCTGAGAAAAATCACAAAAAACAGTCAAATCAGTCAGCAGAGCTGGTGTTATCCAGATGGCAGATAAATATGGAGCAGTAGTCAAATGATAATGAAAACTCAAGTAGTGAGAAAAATCTAGTTTGTCCACCATAAATCCCACATGGACTGCAGTGGGAGTGAACCAAGGTCCCTGTACTGAACAGCTGGCATCCAACTGCTGGAGATAAGAAAAACCACACACATCTATCCTCAAGGGCATGAAAGATATCAACAGGAAACAGAGGATTACATCTGTTTGACAAAGGGAGATAAAAAGAGTACTTCACAGAAAAAATATATGGCCAAGAATTACTGTCTGCTTGAATGTGAGAAACTGACAAACTACTGAAAATGTAATGAGCTCTTGGTTGAACAGCGATGTCTATCCAGTGGCAGGAAACATGTAATGTCATAAAAACATATGAGGGTACCAAAGGACCTCATTAATTAAGTTTGAACCATTATCAGCATAATGCCGAATGTCATAAGATAAGGTTACAGCATTGTAGCTGCAATAATAAATGACCAAACATCAGTACCAGTGTCCAAATTTTGGCTTGACTCCCGTGCCTGTATGGTACACATGACATCACCACATGGGCACATTCAGACAGGAACAGCCACTGCTAGATCTCTTGTCACTACTGCTATGAAAACTGTTTCTGCATTCAATTTTTACATAGACTCAAACAGTTTAGTGTAAGGATAAGCCCTCAATATAAAATATGTTACAAGATATGCATAAGAGGCCTGCATATGAAGATAATTTTGGGAGCGAGGTCCACAGAATTAGACTTTGTAAGGGGTCCCCTGTAGAAAAGGGATCCAATAATCTTACAATGATCATCAATGTTAACCTTACGCTTCCGTGCGTATCATATATGACCTGGAAGGTATTTAAATCCCCCACTCTACTTTGCTGCCTACGCCCTGATTCAGGTAGGCAAAGTGTATATCTCCAATCTCCTCCACGTTAGAGGACATTTTTGACCTGCTTCACGTTCCAACCACTTTACCCCAGGAAAGAACCCACGTAGTAACATTGAAGAGCCTTTATCGATCTGCTCTGGAAGCATACGGAAGTCACGTAACTTGTTTTGCACTGCAGTGGAGTTGGTTTGCTTTCAGTCGACTGAAAACGACCGCTTTGTGAAAGCGCGATTCACTTGTACAAGAGTTTTATATCATATGGCTGAGCTAGACATAGGTGTAGTGATTCACACAAGTTTCCTACTGTGTAGTTAGCGTTAGTGAGAAAAAAAAAAAAAAAAAAAAAAAAAAAAAAAAAAAACCAAACAAACTCGAGACACCGTCGAGGGGAAAGTGCGGTTCACACAGAGACTTGTAGTTCAGATGCTACAGCTCAATGTGTATGGTTCATGAATCTGAAATTTTTCTAATGTGTAGTTAGCTCCAGAGAAAATGAAAACAAACTGGACTAGTCATAAAGGAGCCTTGTGTATTATCGCAGGCAGAGAGTGTTCTATTTCGTTGCGAAGAAATATTATGTCAACCTTCCTGACAGAAGAATTTCGTGTGCAAAAATGTACTATAACTCTACTGTCATTATTCTAATAAAAACGCCAAACAAATCCTTTTATATTATTTTTAAGCGCTATTTGTGTGAAAATTAAAACGTTCAATTATTTCTTGAATGCGAGAATTTCTATTTGTCTTCTGATTTTTTATTTTAGGTTCAAAAATAGGTTTAGTATGTCTGTGATGTTGGAGACTGTTTCAGGATATACTTCTGTTTTGCTATAAGCGATGTGGAATGCTCCTGCAATGAGTGACGCCTAAAAACCTTCCAATGTTTAGACTGCTAGCAGAGGCTAGTGTTACGTTTGTGCATGCTTCAGATAAATAAACTGTGTTCATTGAGTAGGAGAGACGAGATATCAGTAAGGATACAAGCTAACATTTTATAAAGCGCTTGCTAAACGCCTGTTCCATAACAGAGATGTCTCGAATAGCCCCAAATAAGACGACATAAACTGCAAATTCATACGAATACGGAACATTATTGTGTGTATTTAGGCAGTAAGGATACAAGCTGACTTTATAAAGCGCTCTGCTAAAAGCCTGTTTCATAACAGAGATGTCGCGAACAGCCCCAAATAAGACGACATAAACTGCAAATTCATACGAATACGGAACTTTATTGTGTGTATTTAGGCAGAAATGATACAAGCTGACTTTATAAAGCGCTCTGCTAAAAGCCTGTTTCATTTTCTACAAAATGGAAGCAATTCCATTCATTTATCTCTTTCTGGATCAAATAATATTAATTTTTTTAAACGAAAGCGCAAAAACGTAAAGGGCCCACGCACGGACCGCAGACTCGCTCACGCAGGGCTTGTGCCGAAAATTAGGCCCCTTATCTCGATTTAAAGGGCAACTCGAGAAAATAACTCCGTTAGCTAGAGGTTAATGCATATCTTCCTCCATGGCTGACTATAGCCAGATAGTGCAGTCCTACAAAAATAAAAAAACCCAGCAATATGGACAAGGCTAGCATATAAAAATTGTAGCAGTAACAGGTTTAATATTAACTGACCCATGGACACACTCTTGGCCTTCTTTTTACAAAATCTTAGCCATTCATTCATTCTCTAGTCTGTCTTACAACAGGTCCGTAGTCTCTTCCAAAGCAAGTTCTACACAGGCTGTGATCTAGTGCTTCCTCTTTCAATTTCCAGTATCTTCTCTTTTCCTTAAGGTTATCCAGTAGCTGCTTATGACTTCTTCCTCATCTTCCCGTTATTTCTGTCCTTCCCTCTAATATTCTTTCAATCACATGTTTTAGAAGGCAGTTTCTACACAAGATATGAACAATCCAGTTAGCCTTTCTTCTTTTTATTGTATGTAGGATATTCCTCTCCTCCTTGACTCTGTGTAATACTTCTTCATTTCTCACACGATCGGTCCAACTGATCTCCATTTTTCTCCAACACCACATTTCAAAACTTTCCGGGTATTTCTGATATACTTTCCGAAGTGTCCACGTTTCAGCACCATACAAAGCTATACTCCAAATGTAGCACTTTCCTAGTTTCTTTCTTAAATTCAAGCCCAGTTTGCTGGTGAAAAGAGTCTTCTTCTTGTTGAATGCTGCTTTTGCCACGGTAATTCAGGATTTAATTTCACGTGTACACCTTGCATCATTTATCAACATGCTACCCAAATCACTGAAATACTCCACATTCTCCAATTGTTTTTGATCTATCATAATTTTTACTGGCTATGGTTGCCTTGAGATTCTCATTACCTTCGTTTTTTCCACATTCATTTCCATTCCATAGCGTCTTCCAATTTCAATTAGTCTATCAATCACGCCCTGTAGTACCGTTTCTTCCTTAGCCAGTAGCACAAGGTCATCTGCATATTTCTCAGTGCAAATTACTTGTCCTCCTATTTTGAAGTCTTCAAACCCTTCAAGAGGTTCCTTGGTAAGGTACTGGCTGTATAAGTTGAACAGAATCGGTGACAAACAGCAACCTTGTTTAACTCCTCTTCCAATCTTCACACTTCTCGTCTCCCCTCGGTCCAGTCCTACTTTAACACTCTGTTCTATCTACAATTTGCTGATCAATCTTCTTTCACGCCAGTCTATCCCAGTTCCCTTTAGGATCTGCATTAAGTCGGTCCAGTTGACACGGTCAAATGCCTTCTGCCAGTCTATGAAGCAAACACACAATTCCTCATTTATATCCAAGGTTCGTTCTGATATTATTCTCAGCATCCAAATTGCATCGCTAGTTCCTTTTCCTCTTCTAAATCCAAACTGAGCTTCTCCAAGCGCATCCTCAGTCTTCCTTTTAATCCTTCTAAGTATCCTCGCAAATATCTTTACTGCATGTGCGATGATGCTGATTGTGCGACGGTCGCTGCATTTGTAGCTTTGGGCTTCTTCTTTAAGGCCATCATTGTAACTTAAATGAAATCTCTGGGCCACTCTCCAGTTACATATAAGCTGCTGATCAGCTGTGTCATTAGTCTGAGACCATCTTCTCCCAACAATTTGAGTACATCCCCAGGTACATCATCATCTCCTGTAGCCTTCTTATCCCTCATCTCCTTGATACCTTTTTCCACTTCACTTTTCAAAATATAAGGGCCTTTCTGGTCTTCATCTACTTCAGCTTCAGGTTTGACTTCTAGGTGTTCTGGTCAATTAGATTGATCGTACAGCTCTGTAATATAATTCTCCCAAATTTGCAGTACTCGTCTCTGATCTATTATTATATTCCCTTGAGAGTCTTCTATGCCAATGTTTTGAATCCAATGGTTTTCTTTCCAACCTAGTTCCTTTGTCTTCGTGTACATTAAATCATAACACCCTGTTTTTTTTTTAAATTTATGATCTTGTCGCACATGCTCTCAAGATATTTCTTCTTGGCATTGTCCGTGGCTCTTTTCAATTTGTTCCTCAGTCTTCTGCTGTTCTTATTTCCTTCTTCATTGCTGACATTCTTCCATTTCCTTCGTTCATCCATTTTACTGATCATCTCCTGTGTGATCCATGGCTTTCTTTCTCTCCTCTCAACTTTTCCAACCAAATAACTCATAATATCTAACACACATTTCTTGATATTGTTCTACTACACTTCCACATTCCCACTTTCACATTTGATTGCACCATGTTCTTCTTCTAGCCTATTGTGTACTTTCTGTCGTTGAAGTTCTCCAAATCCCATCTTGGTTTTTGCTTCTGGAACCTTATTGCAACCACTAAATTGTGATCAGAGTCATTATCTGCAAACTTGGTCTCTCACACCGAGGGAGGAAAAAAGGCTGAGGGCGTTCAAGAATAGGATGCTGAGGGGAGCGGAGAAGACTACATAACGAGGAACTTAATGATCTGTACTCATCACCAAATATTGTTCGCATGATCAAATCAAGAAGAATGAGGTGGGTGGCGAATGTAGCACGTATGGGGGAGGGGAGAGGTGCATACAGGATTTTGGTGGGGAGACCTGAGGGAAGGAAACCACTTGGGAGACCCAGGCTTAGATGGGAGGATAATATTAAAATGGATTTTCAAGAAGTGGGATGGGATGACGTGGCCTGGATTGATATGGCTCAGGATAGGGACAGGTGGCGGGCTCTTGTGAATGCGGTAATGAGCCTTCGGGTTCCATAAAATGCAGGGAATTTCTTGACTTGCTGATAACCTGTTAGCTTCTCAAGAAGGCCTCCACTCCATGTAGTTAGTTAGTCAATATCTGGTCCAGGCAGTGTCTGCATATCCTTCACACTGTTCTTGAATCACCGTTTCAATAGTACATAGTCCAAATGATGTCAACTCCTATCCCCGGTGATTTCCAGGTGTACAATCTTCTTTTAGGTTTTTTGAACCATGTGTTTGTTATAACAAGCTCATTTCTTTCACAGAAGTCAATAAGCATTTGACCTCTCTGATTCCTCTTTCCCAGTCCATATGGTACAACAATGTTGTGATGTGCTTTATCTCCAACCACACTGTTCCAGTCTCCCATTATAGTTGTATTTGTGTCGCCTTTTCCATCCTCTTCAAGAATTTCTTCAATTATGTCATTCAGCTCTTCCACTTCATCATCTTCATACTCTGATGTTGGCATGTAAACTTGCACTATCAAAATACCGGTTCTGCCTTCAACTTAACAGCAATGATTCTGACTCTTCTTAACAACACTTTCACTTTGCTTTTAATGCACTACTATTGCTACGCCTCTTCCAGCCCTGTCACCCCCGGAATAAAACACTGTATATAATCACCACTTCTTAGCCATACGGTACTTAAAACATAATACCATATAACACAAAATTTGGTAAATATGAGTCTTTATTAACCTTCATCATCCTAAGAGACCACATGCTGGCAAATGATCCAGCATGCCACATGCTGGTCTATAAAATGTACTAGCAAATGGCCTAGCATGCCAAATACCCATTCCTGGTGTTTGCTTGGTAGTAGCAGTTTAAATGTCCATGCTAAGCCACAAAAACTCAGGTCATCAAGAGATACAATTGGCATTTAAACCTATCCCCTAAAGGTTAATTACCAGATATTTATAACAGGAACTGGATGGGAATTAAAACTGTTGTTAATTTTGAAATTCTTGTTCTGTTCATGTTCATTTTGTACATTCAGCATACTGCTGGCTGTTCATCAGTACTGCCAACACTACTGTTAGTGTTACTGTTTCATAACACTTCTTACATGGTCTTCCTAAACTTCCCTTTCCCCTATACACATTTATTTCATTCTGGTATTCTGCTTCCCATGCATATAGCACACATTTAATTACAATTACTTCCTAAGTACATCTCCACGGCTGTAATAGATTCCAACTAACCTTTAAACGACCTATGTTCACATATGCAAAAGCACATTAAAAAAAAAAACACCCATAGCAAATCATTTTATATATTTAGCAACCATAAATTTACTGCATTTTTAGGACATGCTGCATAATGCGTTTTATTTTTCACAAACTTGCATTAATTTCATAATTTTATCTTCTTCTATTCAAATAATACATTTTCATAAACTATGCACTAAAATTTAAATACCAACCTGGTTATTTAAAGGCTAAAAAAGCAATCCTGCAAAAATATTGAACCAGCTAAAAAATGAAAAACTCCTCTTGACCCAAACGTAAAATCAAAATACAGAAATACACAAAGTGAATTAAATAATAAAGCAATTATAAAATGGGTTTATGGGGGTCATGTAGCAAAATAAAATTTTAACATCAGAAAGATGGTGGGGAGGTGTGCTGTGCTTGAAAAGCATTCAAAGCACCATGTTATCTGAAAAAGATCTCTCCAGGAGTGAGAGATCAGTGAAGAGCCAGAGGTTGGCAAGGTACTAATGTCTTTGTTCTCATGGCTGCCTGCCCTCTTATTACCTGCAACAACTCCCTTCACCTAAAATGAAAAGGAACACTAAAATTTTAGCCAAATGATTCAGTCACATCAGGTCACTCAATTTTCATCACATGGCAGTACATTAACCCCTTCAGCTGACTGTGTATGTCCTGCAGTGACCTAATCAGATTGGGCACTCAGAGTATTTGACAAAAATAATCGTAAAAATTCTGACTGGATTTGGTGGTGCATCATCACACGATGTTCTGTGAGACAGCTAATAGAGTTCATTAGGTTCTGACTGCTTGTAGATACAATGCCTGGGATGATTTAAAAAGTTTTAAAGCACTGCACAAAATATCATCCAGGAGTACCTACTAAAGATGCAAATATTTGCAAGTAACTGAAAAAATCAAGCATGGTGCATGCCTTAGCACATGCTAAATACTGTTGCATTATTGAAATATGGATAAGAACTACATTCATATTATTCTTCATATAACTATGCAAAATAAAGCAGAACAAGATGTCTGTTATTGTCACACTTTGCGAACTATAGACTCTAATGAAGTCCAGAATTTTATAACTCACTTATTAATCAACAGAACAATAAGCTGGCACCTTTGCACACAAGTGTTCATTTGAGAAATCACAGCTAAGTGGTTAATAAAAATTGTGTAAAGTAATTTTGACATTCCGGAATCCATTCCAACACATATGGCACTGTTAATGTTTAAAAACAGACCTGACTTGCAAATTTCTCGGCAGGCTGACAAAGACCAAAACAATCCCGCTCACTAACAATGATGGGTTTCACTGACATATACTTGCATACCTTCTTCTCACTTTGTGGTCTTCTCTGAGGACTGACAACAGCAACAAGTTTTGAAGGACTCAATGGAACATCACCACTGGAAGTAGACTGTCTGTTTGCGGCCACAAGCGCTGGAGATAATTTCACCTTCCTCTCTACAAAACAAAAATGTCAAATTAAAAATCCAAATTAACAAATTTATTTGGTAAAACAATGAGACAACTTTGCAACCCTTTGGTGCCAGAATTAAGTGCACGGTATACCCTGCAAAAGAACGGCATTTAAATGGCCTCCTGATGCAGCTCTCATTTAAATTCTGGTCTCCTTCACATCACACCAGGCATTTAATTCCAGTGCCACAGGGTTAAGAACATCCTGTGGCACTGAGGTCTGCAAAATGTTACAACACCTCTATATTATCCTGACCTCAGCCCATGTGACTATCATCTGATCCCCAAACTGAACCAACCATTGCATGGGAAATGATCTGCAGAAAGGGTATTTTAACAGCAGTTGTGTTTAAGTTGGCACAGATCAGCATGTCAGGTGATGCCAATGGTGTTTGTGGTCTTCCCTGTTACTGCCAACAATCCGTGTACAACCTAAGGGACTAATCTGAATGTTGTCAACAGTTTGTACAAGTAGTTTGTGTTGTACTCTTTGTTTCATGTTCACTTTGTATACCACAATGAGACAATAAAACCACGATTAAAAATGCACATACTTTGCTTGCCTCCTACCCATGGCTCCTGTATATACCCCCAACAGACTGTGACATTTACAAGTATATGCCACATGCTTTCAAACATATATAATCCATTTCACACACTGCCACATTTTTGACTCCCCTCACAAAGAAATAGCTGTCATGACTTATGTGGTGAACCCTGTACATACAATCATGCTATAACCATAAAGAAAGTTGCAGGAATCAAGAGGTATGAAGCAAAATATTAAAACACAATCACAACAGAATACACCACATCTCTGATGGCAAGTTATTTCTGCAAAACATGCAATTTATTTACAGACATTTCTCTACATTCTTCACATCAAGGCCACCTGTGACACCCACTAAAGGATCACAAAAGTAAGAAGTTGACCACTGCAGGCTTCCTTCCAGTGAAAACATTGAAATATGTATGGATCTTTACCTCATCATTGAGATCACCACCATAATGGTACCTCTGTACATATACACACTGAACTGTCAGAAGTACTAACTGATTCTACAATAAAATATGTTCCAAAATATGCAAGTTAGTTACAAACTGAGGAATATCAAATGAAATAAATATTCTGCATGTAAGAAAACCCCCTTCCTTATATCTTCAAAGTTCAAGAAAATAACTACTGAACAATGACTACCTTGGCGAGCAGTTATAATGCAACCCTCTTTCAGATGATGTATTAAGAAAAAATGCGCGTTATATTCGGATAAATACAGTACATACAAAGAAGCCTAAAAATGTATATGACACAACACTTCCTAACAGAAACTTTACCCTGATCTGCATCCCCTGACCTCAGATACTGCACAATGGGGTATTACTTCATCTCAAGTACGCAGGACATTTATGAGAATGACACAAACCATCTACTGCACCATACGTGAAACTTAACAAAATCCATTCGGCATATTTGAACAATGGAGATGCAACCTCCACATTATGCATTCATTTTATGGGCTTCATACAGACAGCCCTAAAGTTAATGGAGCACAGCAGAGGGGTAACATAACATGCTTCTACTGTTCTATGAAAATATGTAAACAGTGTTTCAAAACAAAATGTATTCAAGTATTAAAACAATGTATTACCTGTTATAACTACAGACTGTCTACTGAAAGGCTGCCTGCCTAGGCTACTCTGCAGTACTGAGACAGGCATGCCAACCATTCCAGTTCTCCCAGGCAGTGGTAATGCTGAAAGAGGTCTGGTGTCCTTCATCTTACTAGGTATGTAGTATCGAGACTGTGGGTCGTATTCCCAACGTAATGACCTGTACGAAATGGAGCAAAATCTTATATTCAAACAGAATTTATTTTAAAAAGTCTTGACATATAGTATTACATTACACTAATAAGTCCCTAAACTTTATTGGGCATGCAGATGACCAAGCAGTGCATTTTTCAACACTAATTTTATCCCCTTAACAATTAAAATATGGCTGCCAGCACTGTAGAATACTTAAACATCATACTGCCAGATCATAAAGGTTAATTATGATGACAACGTGGAGTACATGATTCTAGTGTGAAAACTCCAGTAGTGTCTTCATATCAGAGTGCTCACTGTTTGGTGTTTAAACACTGTCATGCCATTCACTGAGAGACACCTGTAATTATGCCAGTAAATTTAAAACAAATATGCATCCAATATTTGGACAGTTTTTATATTTCTTCAACAAATCTAAATTTTCTGATGTGTCAGGATACCGTATATTACATTACTTCACGTTACATGTGTTACATTTTAGAAATGTATGGCTGCACATGGGTATGGAGCTCAACCATCTTGTCACTGTACTGCACAGGTGTTCAAACAGTTCCTCACCTTTCACCAGTAGTTATGATATCACCATGTTCTAGAATATGCCCATGTTCATGAATTGGCACATTATTAACTTCAGTTGGGTTGGAATTGCTTAAGTTCGTCAACACTGCCTGTAATAAAAGTGCAGTTTTATCAGTGAGGTGATTGAAGTTATACATAATACTACAAATACCTACTGGAGATCATGAAATCACAAATTAAGTTGTGCCTTATTTGATTTGTATTGACCAGTTTATCATATACCATTCATTTATATGACCTGCCAGGTAACAGTGGGACGGAAATGCCCAGCGTGCCAGTGACATGATTAATATTTGAAAATTTTCTGGTTTTCAAAAAACAGAGGCAATTCCATGACAGAGTACAAAATTTACAAGCAATATCACAATAAGTGTGCAGTTTTCAGTTTTCTTACACTGCTTTGGTCACAAAACATTATATCTTCAGCAACACTTTCTGACAAAGTGCTCATCGTATACTATAACTATTAAATGGAAGTGCACTACAAGAAATCATTCCCCTGCTGCCTTCAAGACTCCTTACCGGCTTGAATTCTGATGTGTAAATTACACAGTGCTCTACTGAGACAGACTGTACATGAAAGCGTATGTCATTTTGCAGTCCTCTACCAACAGAACAAGCTGATGTAGTAACAGGATAGATTGAACCATCACTGCCATCACGTTTAATAATGATTACATATCCATGTGCTAGCATCTTCTAATATGGGTTACAGAACTATGGTGATGGCTGGTAGAATAGCAAGCTGTAAAAAAAAAAACAGGTTGATACATACACCAAAAAATGCAGGTTCTGAAAAGGTATTACACACATAGTAATAAATAATATTATTTTAACAAATGTGTTGATGTTGCTGAGAAAAAGATACTAAGAACGTGAAGATTCAAGTATTGTGGGATGTTATGTGCTATTGACTGGTAAACAGTTACCCACATTTCAGAAAACTGTACTGCCTTCATCTTCAGGGTAAAGCATTCCAAAAAACTCACTCAACTTGGATTGCCTGACCTGAAGATGATAGCCCTGATATATTATACCTACAGTTCAGCCTGCTTTGCTGAGGCCTATCACATCATTCAAGAAAACAGAAAACCTCAAATTAGTTTATTTTACTTCTTTATATTCTGCTCATGCCATGTGGGATAACGTTCATGAGAAATTATCTTATGAACATTTCTGAACCCAGATAAATTCCATTCTATAAGCAAGAATAATTCAGTGTTGCTTTTCACATCGAGCTTTGGTTAGGGCAATAGTTCAAGTGAAAGCAGAACCAAAACCATGCCCTCCCCCCACCAAAAAAAAAAAAAAAAGGCACTGAAGAGAAAAATGCCAATAAATGAAAGGATTCTGCTTGTTATGAGCAGTAAACCATGTGATAAACCAGATGCAACATACATTGTAGGTAATTATAAAAATGTATTGGTAAAGATTTCCCCGCGCAAAGCCGTGGAAACATATGGAAGGGTAAACTTCAGTCATTCTTAACCTTGGCACTAGATGCTGCTGAGTCAGCAGCTTCACGCACCGGCCGCTTTACCCCCGCGTGAAAATCCAAAATGAGCAGAAGGCTGGGTGAGCCTCAGAGCTGGTTTGAGCGTTTTGAAGAGAAAACCTCTCGCCATGCCGGGAATCGACCTCCGGATCGTACACGCTCAAATCAATACCAGTACCTGTTACTACATCATGTACCGAACCGATAACTGGCCAACATAAATTAATATACTTACACTTTAAAAGTTACTGAATAATGTATTCACGTTGTGTTTTACTGCCTGCCTCTTATTCGTTATGCCGCGCATCAAGGGTAACACGCTAAATTACTCCTAACGAAAAATTTTAGACTCTCGACTCAGGTCTCGGCTTTAAATCACAAACAACGAATCTAGGCGCACCGCACAGATTAACTTATTACAAAACAGACATTCTTTACCTTCCACACACATAGCTTGTTTTACGAACACACTCAACTGAAATTCAAATTTCTGTATTCATCCGCAGTAACAAGTTCTGTATATTTGTATTTCTCTAGCACTAAACATAATCGTCACTACATGTTTAACACTTTAATAATAATTACTTCAGTGATCTTAATTGTGATCAGTTAACACTGTGCCCTAATTTGAAACGTGTCTCCTTGATTTCTAAAAACCTATCGGAGTAATACATTTTTTAAAATCGCGTCACTCGTTCTACAATGTGATTGGTCTATATCATATTTTGTCATTTCGCGGGCATGGTAAGCGGTGATGTAGTAAATGACTGCTGTATGCCGGTAAAGGTTCTAAATATCTGACATTAATATTTTAGCCGAACATTTGTTAGAATTTATAGGCGCTATTCACTTTTTGTTATGAACATATGGTGCTATAAGTCATAGTTTGCTTCCTGACGAGCAAGCGTCAAAATTTTCAACTAACTGTCAGTCCTCATCAAGCTTACCAATAATATTCAATAGTACGAAACATTTAAAACCTGTATTTGCAATCTTTAGTCTTAATTCTGTATTTGCAGTTTTGACGTACATATATCCCACTTCAGAGGTTTAGTTACATCGTATATTTTAGTCGCTGGAGAAATGATTAAGAATGCGAAGTAATTTAATTTTCTACGTGTATGGTTGGTCATTCTGGACAGGGAGCCATTTTGGATCAAGTGTATGAGGGTGTTGTAATGGTTAAATTGAAAGCATTTAATTTCTAAACGGTCTACAGTTATTGCAGGTATTTCTCATCAGTTTGTTTTGTCAGATGTGGAGAGGGGAATGTGTAACAATAAGAAGAATACCAAACATCATCTTTACGCGTATGTTTCAGTAATGGGGAAAACGCCGATGGAAAAACATGGGAATGAGAGGCGCAGGCCTTACAACTATCCAAGAAATGCCCAAGCTCAGACTCAGAACTTTGGTACCGAAAGTCGGAACTACAGTTATCCGTCCGGGAATGTACCAAGGTACAGTAAACATTGGTAACATGTACATTTAATAAAGAAAAAAGGGTGAAGAGGAAAGTTGTCTGGCCTGTCCTCTCATAGCCCTTTTGAAGTGTAGGTGCACTCTTGTGCACAGTGCATACATATGTCGGTGTGTACAGGGTGTAAATACATTTTGCTATAACGTTTTCCACAAGTATATTACATGTTTACATCCGCTGTATTGTGAGATTTGCGGTGCTCAAGGCGGTGAATGAGGAACACTTCTGAGATACAGTGCCATGTAATCTATAAGAAACATAGCAGTGTTACAACAGCCTACACGTCATTACGTTCCAAAGACAGTATATTTCATGTGGTATATTGCTTTATGTTTTGTGTATATTGCAGTAATGATGTAATTTAAAACTTTTGACCCATAATTTGAATAAATACATGCCAAAGGTGAGCCAGGATTGTGTAGTTGGTATAGTGACTAGGCTAGGGATTGGACAACAGAGGAATTGTTCAATTCACAGCAGGGGCAGGAGGGTTTTTCTTTTTCAAAGCATCCAGACTGGCTATGGGGCCCACACAGCCTGTTATGTCGTGGGTGCTGGACACTTTTTCCACAAGGGTAAAGCAGCTTGAGCATGAAGTTGACCACTCACCTGCATCTAATGCCAAGTTTGTAAGAATGGGTCAAGTGATATCTCCACTCCCCCGTGTCTTCATGGCTTGCACATGAGCAAAATTTACATACTGAAGTTACGTGGTGGTTGGCATTGAGGTTTTGGTTTGTGTTATTGGTGTGTAAACATCATAGCACTGCTGAAGGCATGCATGGCCTATGACATGGCCAGCATTGCCATTTTTAAGTGCAGTATAAATTGTGAGCCATATTCCAGTTCTTCATGGTTTTAACTTTATTGAGCATCACTGCCCTATGCTAGGCAGGGAGGTGGATCTTATCACCATAATAAAAATCATATAATGTGAAGAAACTAGAAAGTGTTATTCTTTTCGAGGGCATGCTAGTTTTATCATTCTGAAAACAGTATTTAGTGACTAGGATAGTGCAATCATACTGATCAGTCTCTGTTCTGGATGACCAGGGTTCATTGTCAGACAGGGACAAGGATTTTTCTGTTTCTGTTTACAGACTGGTTGTAGCCCCCACACTGCCTCCTATTTACTAGGTACCAGTAGCCTGTTTCTTATTGTTAAAGTGGGTGGGCCATGAAGCTGGCCACTCACCTGCATGTGGTGCCAAGTTTAGGAACATGTGGCCTTCATACAAAGAGTTTCTTAGCACATGTATTGTTTCATCTTTCGTGCCCTATTTCCATTTGAACATGTTAAACCAAAACGTAATAATCTTATATTTGCCAAATACTCATCGAGACTCTTCTGAGTATTGTAAATTTCAAATATCCCAGTTTTAATCTTGGAGGATGCAGGTGTCCCCAAAATGTTGGTACTTATCTGTTGTAGGAAATGGTAACACATCCCAGAAGCCCATAATCTTAATATAATTCAGTCATAATTCTTATTAAAACTAGTCTGCTGGTGTCCAGCAACCCGGGCAGGCTAGGAACACCCATTTACATAGTTACCATGGAAGCCTCGTGACACGTGGAGGCAAGCCACACTTCATGTACATAGTTACTGTGGAAACCCCATGACTTGGGCAGGCTAGGAACACCCATTTACATATGGGCAGGCAACGCACACATCATATACATAGTTACTATGGAAACCCTGCGAACAGGGCAGGCAAGGCACACCCATTTACATAGTTACCATGGAAAGCTTGCGACATGGGCAGGCAAGGCGCACTCATTTACATAGTTAGCGTGGAAACCTGAAGAATGTTATGGGTCTGTATATTATAATTTCATAGTGGTGCTCGTAGTTAGCATAGTAACTGGAATAATGTGTATGTATGTTATACTCTAGTATTAGTGCCCGGTGAACCTTTATGTAGTTAACGTGGAAATCTCAATTAGTGGTGTCCGTTGTATATCATCTGTGAGACTGGATTTTGTGTATTGTCTTCTCCTGCCATCTGGTGGCATTCCGTGGAACTCCAGTGTTCATCTAGTGATGTCACCTGCAATCAGGTGGCTGTGGAGTGTGACCCTGACTGATGTTGCTAAAGTATATATAAGATAAAATTGAAGTTAATTTATTTTCTGATACAGGAGGCCTCCTAAGTACAGTGTGCACTATCAAGGAATACCAGTGCCTCTGTCGAATCATCAGTACCATTTTCGGGTAAGGAAGCTTTTTATATACGTGTGTGTTTATAATAGTAATGCAGGAAGATGTGAGAGTGCTACGTATTCTTAATAAGCTAATTACAGATATGCAACAAAGTAAGTTTTAGTCATACAGTTGTTCTTTGCTTAGGAATTAAATTATTAATGAATATAGTGTTTATACTTTTAAGAATTAAATTTTAAATGCTTGTTAGTGTGAAAGTACATAAATGTATTCAGTTCATAGGAAGCAAAGGAGCTGGGAGAGATCATTTGGTGTAATTAATAGGCTGTGGGTTTGATCACTGAGGACTTGTTCAGTCTTTAACAGGGGCAAGAGATTTTTCTCTTCTCCAAGGAGTCCAGAGTAGATCTTAGGCTTACCCAGCTTGCAATTCAGTGAACACCAAGTACTCTTTTTTTCCCCCCCCTGAGATGAAGCAGCTACTCATGAAGCTGACACATCACCTTATGCCTTTATGGCTGGGTACTTAATGAAGCACAGGAACTACTTTACTTCACCTTGGTTAGAAACATTGTTCTTCCTTGTGTGTGTTTCTCCATCCCCAAGGATGTTTCCCGTTATACAAGGAAGTTTAAAAATATGGTGACAGCATGTCTCACTTGAAATCGTGTCTTCTCGTAGCGTATTTCACCACACAATGGGCACATGCAAATCATCAGTGTTGTTATGCAGTTATGAGAGGGCACTGCAGGCATGTCACATCACTGTATAATCATTTTAAACATGGCATGCCTGCTGGAAACATGGTCAGTTGTGGAAGTACACACTGTGATTCACTTTGTGCATGTGAAGGATGTCACACCAGTGGAAATCCCATCACCCATTGGAGGACGTGTATGGAATGCATATAATATCACAGAAACATGTGTAAATATTTAGTAAGGCTTTTGATGACAGCAGGGCAGGTGTTGATAATCGACAGCAACATGAATGCCCAGACACGTCCATGATTTATGATGATGTGTGTCATGCCTATTCCCTTATCAGAGAAGACAAGCATGTTAGGTTGACTGACCTTGCCCAAGACCTAGACATTTCGCTGGGTAGTGTGCACAGCATTGTCTACAACCACCTGGATGAGAAAAAATTATGTGTACCCTCAGTGCCAACCTCACAGATGATCACAAAGCTTGTTGTATGGGACTCTTGCCTGTGCATGTGACATGTTATGCCAGTCAAGGAGACCAGTTTTTGCAGTGCATTGTTACAGGGAATGAAAAATTTATGAATTGCACTACACCTGAAACCAAAAATGCATTCATAACTTGAAAACAACCATCATCTTCCCCAGCAATGGAATTCAGAACGATGCTCTCAGTAAGGAAAAGCATGGGACCATAAAGGATTGCTTCTTGTGGGTTTCTGTGACTGTAGTGACACTGTAACTGCTGAACATTATTGTGTTACACTTGAATGGTTATGACACTACATTTGTCATAAAAGGCCTGTTTTGCTGCATCCAGGCATAATTATTTTTCACAGTAATACCACACCCCCTGTTAACTGGACTTGTGACTGGTTAGGGTGCTATGGCTGGGAGGCATGGACCACCCTCCTTACAGTCGAATCTTGTGCCCAATGATTTTTGTCTCAGATCCCTTAAGAAGCAGCTGGCTAGCAAGTGATTTACAACATGCTGACATCAAGCAAGCTGTCACCTCCAGGCTATACACACTTGACAAAGATTTCTTCTAAACCGGGATACAAGCCTTGGAGCCATGGTGGAACAAATGCTTAAATTCCATTGATGACTGTGGAGGTCTGATGTATACCATCTGCTATCATGTGCCACGTATACATCGAAGGCAGCATGAAGTTCTCAGCATCAGAGTTTTGGTTACCTTATTTTTTGAAACTCCTTTGTAATCACATTAACAGAGCAAAGGGTTATATGACATTTGAGAATCTTAGGTCAATGAATATTAAGATTACTGTTTTCTTGGGTGTGACACTGTGTAGTTTGGTAAACAAGTCCCATTTTGGAGGAACCTGCTACCTTCATCTGCACACAGGTTTTATGATATATTGGTACCTATCTACCAGACTGCATAGTGTCACAGTGCAAAAGACTGCAGTCGTAAAACGGTGGCCAGTACAATCAAGCGCACATAAAATTTGTAAGTTCCTGTCTCTGAACCTGGGGATGTTTAACAGACGTAAGGATCGCTTTGTTACCTAGCAGCTCCCCTCACCCCACCCCCTTTGTTTGTGCTATGCTTAGGACCACCTTTATGCTGTGCAGTGGGTTCCAAGGGCTCTTTTGCTGGGAATAAAGCTGACTAGTTCCAAATTAAGAATGTGTGGAACTTTTATTCATACTTCCCATATGTCTAATGGTGTGATACAGGTGTAAATTTGCTTTTGTCTGATTTGATTAATAATGATAAAGAAAGCTACAAGAGTCACAGTGGGCCGGGATAGCATAGTCGGTGTAGCGACTCACTACGGGCTGGATGGTCCGGGGATTGAATCCCGGTGGAGGCGAGATTTTTCGCAGCTGTCCAGACCGGCCCTGGAGCCCACCCAGCCTCCTATACAATGGGTACCGGGTCTTTTTCCCGGGGTTGAAGCGGCTGGGGCATGGAGTCTACCACCCACCCCTATCTAGTGCTAGGGTTAAAGAAAAGTAGAGCTATACCTCTACTCCCCCTCTGAGCCTTCATGGCCTGTTCTAGGGAGAACTTTACCTGTACAAGAGTCACAACCTTTTATAGCATAGTGCTGTAAAAAGTTATATAATATGTTTTACTGGAATTTGTTTGCAGGGTGGACGAGAGTACAGGGGGAAATTCCGTGGAATTAATACATCCTTGAAACCTGTCTTTGGTAGACAGAGGAGACCAGATCAGCACAGTAAACGAGTTCTCTCTCGTGTACAAAAATCTTCTGCTCAGAAAATAATGCAGTCACAAATACAGGTACATGAAACTGTGCAAGAGACAGTTGAAGAACCGGCTTGCCAGAAAGAGGGATGTTCTGAACACATTATAGAGAATGGCCCAGAATCTTGCAGCTCCTCTGAAGAAGAGATAATGGTGAAGGTATGTTCTATAATGATATTTCTTAATTTTTCTCTCCCTGATATCCTTTCACAGTCCAGTTGCAGATCTGTGCAATTGAACTGGAATATCTGATTATAGTTCAAATTACTTTTGATTGGTAGAAACTTTTTCACACTTATAGCACATTTTTTGTATATATACACACACACATCACTATGTTTTGGTTTCCTGTGACGACATTTTGAACAGAAGTTTTTGAGAAGAGACCATCTGTTATTTCACTTACAAGGTAATTGTATTTTGTAGCTGGGAAATAGGTGTGTTTGCTGTTTCTTGTTTCCAGGCATTAGACACTCATAAACTACCAGAGTGTCATTGCATATGACAGTATTTTTACATGAAACTGGATTATGGTTTGGGGGGGGGGGGGGGTGCATAATATGCCTGAAAACCCAACACAGAAATAAAGCCAGCTGTATAGCAAAATCAGCTGTGGAAGTGTAAAGTGTGGGAATGTTAGTAGCTCATTGACTGATACTCTCCATCCCTTCTTATCTTCTCACAGTCTTTCCATTTTAGTTTCTGTCGGCTGTTTCCTCTCTTTTTGATGGCTTCCGATACCTGGCAGCTGAACCATGTTGTTCTGGGTGGACCCATAGGTCTTTCTTTTTTAAGAAAAAACTTTTGGTTCCAGTGCCTATGTCAGTATCTTGGTCTGTCCATTCTTATACATGGCCAACACTACTCTACTCACGTCTGTGTTGATGCTAGTAACGAGTTTTGATTTTCGTCTTCTCTGTAAATACAGTAGTCCCTCGGTAATCTGGATCCCCAGGTAATCTGGACAGTTTTGGGCTAAATGTAGCCCTCCCTTTCAGCCCAGTGATCCAGTCAGCATCACAGGCGGAAAATTACTAGAAATTATTTATGCTATAATAAAATTGATGTTTCTTATTTTTGTGATGAAAAACATTTTGAAGCTTGTGCTGTTCAAATAGAGATTAAAGGATGTCATATAGTTATATGTATATACAGATCTCCTTCTGGGAAATTTGGTCAGTTTTTAGGATTGTTGGTGTCAACTTTAAAGTCTTTACATAAGTCAAAAACAGAGTTTGTAATACGTGGGAATATAAATGTTAATTATATGACAGATAATCGTTGGAAAGAACAACTATCCTTGTTGTTGAGTACTTATAATTTAGTTCATACAGTGGATTTCCCCACAAGAATTAACCGTAACCTAGGTACAGCAATTGATAATATCTTTATAGATAACTCTGGACTGAACTCTTTTAAGATAGCATCTATTGTCAATGGTTTATCAGAACATGATGCTCAATATCTTATACTAAAAAATGTGTGTATAAAGTCCAACATTACTTCTATGAAATACAGAACAAGATTGATAAATGATGATACAGTTAAAATTTTTCAACATTCATTAAAACATGAAGCTTGGGAACTTGTCTATTTGAACAAGGATATTAATGGTATGTTTAATGCTTTCTTGAATATATTTATAAATATCTTTGAAGCTAGTTTCCCTGTAAAATATAAAAATTTGAATACTAATAAAAGGGAGTGGATTACAAAGGGTATAAAAGTGTCTTGCAGACATAAAAGGAGTTCATATATCCTTGTGATGACCCTAGAATTAAAAAATATTGTAAAACATACTGTCTACTTCTAAAAAAAGTGATAAGAGAGGCCAAGAGACAATATTACAGTCAATTACTGGCTTTATCCCATAATAAGACGAAAATGGTATATAATAAAAATTGAGACAGGTAGAGGGAGTACCTCAGAACAGATGCCCTCCAAATTTAGTAATAATGGTGCAACAGTAAATGTGGAAGATGCAGCTGATGCTTTTAACAAATGCTTCTTAACCATAACTGATAGTTTAAGCATTCAGAGTCCAAAGCAAGATACTGCAATTTCACTCCTAAAAGATTCCTATCCAAATTGTGTAACAAAAATGAAAATCCCAGTAACCGAAGCAGAGATAATAGGCGTAATTAAATCTCTCAAACCTACAAATTCTTCAGGATATGATGAGATATCAAGCGAAATTCTAAAATTATGTGGATCTCTAATTAGTAGACCACTGTGTTATATTTGTAATAAGTCGATTTCGATGGGAATTTTTCCAGACCGGCTTAAATATGTTACAGTAAAGCCGTTATATAAGAAACGAGCCAAGTCCAGCATGAATAATTATAGACCAATTTGTTTATTGACAGCAATTTCAAAGGTATTTGAGAAAATTATGTATAATAGATTGAATCATATCTGCAAATTCATAAAATACTGGCAGTTGAACAGTATGGATTCAGAAAGGGGTTATCTATCCAACATGCTACTGACAGACTAACTGACATCGTATTGAATGCCTGGAACAGTAAAATGCACGTTGGTGGGATTTTTTGTGATTTGGCTAAAGCTTTCAACTGTGTGAATCATGAGATTTTATTAGCCAAATTATAACACTATGGTATTGAAGGAGTAAATGCTGATTGGATCAGATCATATTTATCTAACAGAACGCAGAGGGTAGAAATAAAGACAAATACAACTCAGAGTTACCTTTCCAAGTGGGACACACACAGTCAAGCATGGAATTCCCCAGGGATCAGTTTTGGGTCCTCTGTTGTTTGTGATAGATATGAATGATTTACCTTTACAGATTAATGCAATTTCAGATCCCATACTGTTTGCTGATGACACAAGTGTCCTAATCTCTAAAGATAACTGTGAGGATTTTCAACAAACAGCAGATCTTGTTCTGTATAATATGAGTAGATGGTTTGAAGCAAACCAATTAGTTTTAAACATGGAAAAGACTAATATGTTAAAATTTAAGACTAGTAATATACCACATCAACCATTGAATATAGGGTATAAACAAAAATACATACAGGAAATAACAAACATAAAATTTCTAGGTATAAAAATTGATAGTTGTCTTACTTGGAACAATCACATAGATCAAATGATACCTAAATTGAGTGCTGCATGTTATGCAGTTAGGATGATGTACCACATTATGAATATAGATGCACTCAGGATGATCTATTTTGGATGTTTTCACTCTGTGATGGAATATGGAGTGATTTTTTGGGTAAATTCTGCTGGTGTAGATAAGGTATTTAAATTGCAGAAAAGGATAGTTAGAATTATGGCTGGTGTTAGATCCAGATGCTCATGTAGAGGTTTGTTTAAGAAATTGGACATCCTGCCTGTCCGATGTCAATATATATTTTCACTAATGATATTTGTTGTGGATAATCTGGGAAGTTTTCAAACAAATCTGACTGTGCATGGTCTTAATACCAGGAATAAGACGCAGCTTCGTAGGCCTATTGCCAATCTATCATGTTTCCAAAAGGGTATTTCATATGCTGCTGTAAAGATTTGTAATAGTTTGCCTTCAAGTATTTCAAATTTAAGAAATGATAAAAAACAATTTAAGTCTGCTCTGCGGAGATATATAATGACTCATTGTTTTTATTCCATTAATGAATTTCAAAATATAAGCGAAGTTGCTATTAATGATAAATCTTAATCCAACTTATAACATACAATTTATATCTATTAAATTTATAAAATTTGAGACTTATAAAATGTTTTTAAAATTATCTAAAATTGTTATATGATGATGTGACTATGTGGAAGTATTCTTCTACTGTAGTAGTTGACTTGTATATTTGTGATTGTGATGTTTTTGTGTATAGTGTATTTGTGTTTTACTTTAAGATGACTTTTTTCATATCCAACTGTCCTGTGACAGATTTAGGATCTAAGAAATGTATATGTATGTATGTATGTATGTATATGTAATCAGAGACAATCCGTACTCTGGGACTGGTAGCGCGGGTGAAGTGGGAAGAGCCAGCCAGTCTTTAATTCCTCAGCAGTGAGGACATGATGTCTCGAATGTCGTAGCTCTCTTTCTCTTGTTTTGCTGTTTGAGTGAAATGATGGAGACAAAATGTCATATTATTATTATTATTATTATTATTATGCACCATTAAGCACAGTAATTAGGCTTCAAGGAGTTATACTTGAGCTTTGCGTGATGATTTTTTGTATGTTACCTATACCATGGAGTTTCCCCTCGGTGATCCAGATTCCTGGGTAATCTGGACTACCCCTCCCCATATAGTACGGATTGCTGAGGGACTACTGTCTTTAGTTTCCAAATGAGTGTTATGGATAGAAAAGATCCCCTGAAGATACAGAGTTCTGCAACATTTATTTTGAAATGTTGAACAACAGGAAAATAAAGAATGTAAAAGACATGGGGGAAATTGAACTTTCAGACATGAATTGAATGTGGAAAGTAAAACCAAATGTAATTGTAGCAGTCAAGTGATAGCAGGGTAATACTGGCTGCCATATTTTACCTCACTGGCATTGAAAGGGTAATGAACAAGTGTCATGCTTGGTGTCATATCATAAATTTTGACCCCAGACATTATTTTCAGGACCTCCAGCAGTAGGTCTAAATGTGCTAAAAATATTTTTCTATTCCCATTCCTTGCAGATTGAAAATGGAAGTCCAGAAATTGGAGATAAGAACTCAGAATGTAATGATGGTACAAATGATAACAAATCTGTTGTTGCGGAAGAAGATGCTGAGAAAATACGGTCCAATTCAAAATCTGCTGCCATTAAGGAGAAGAAAGTGAAGAAGAGCCCAACAGCTAAAATATCTTCAAAAGGAAAGCATATCCCCAAGTCAAAGAAAGAAACAAAATCAGAAGTAAAGGAAGAAGGTGATGCCAGAAACAAGGAGAAGGAAAAGTTGCAGAATGAGAAACTGGAATCAGAGTTAAAGAGCCATGAGAGTGCACCTGTACCTGATTTGCAGCCAAGTATTCAACCCATTGACTCAATCTGTCCCCTTACAGAAACGTCTGAGGTAAATGATAGTGTGGTAGAGATTTCTCATCAAGAGCAGAACAAATCACATGAGAGTGCATCTTCAGCAGGTGCAGAGGCAAGTTCCTCTAAGCCACTGGATACTTTCAGCACACAAGATTCGCCACGAAGAAGCACACGACTTGCCACCCACGTGTCTTCACAAAAGCAGAGAAGTCCTGTTAAACCTGATTCATGCAGTATCATCGTGTTGGACAGTGATGATAGTATTTCTGTATTGGAAGTAAGTCAGAAGTCCCAGGAAAAATCATTTGCTGAGACTCTACGAAGTCTGTCGGGGCGCCCATCAGTGAGACCACTGTCAGCATACTGTAGGACATCCAACAGGGCATCGACTGTTGGCTCTGCATCCATCCGCAGCAATGTTTCAAGTAGGTCTTGGACCACAACAGCTAATGATTCTGAGAGCGACAGTCAAGAAAGCAAGATTTTACGGCCAAGATCAGGTTTGTGGGGTTTATTCCGCACATCAAGCCAAAATGCTCCGTCTCAAGATTACGCAACTGATAATGATGAATCAACAAATCGCTCACTTGCAGATGATAGTGGAAATGATTCGGAGGCCACAACTGATTCTCCAGAGGCTCCATTAAGTGTTAACTTTGGTAAGCGAAAGTGTCAAGATGCAGACTTAATAGAAGAGGCAGAACAAGAAAGGAAAAGGATCAGAGGTGAACAAGAACAGAAAAACATTGCCAATATGTCTGCTGGATTACTGTCTATTATGTCTTCACCAATGAATTTCTTTAAAATAAGAGGAGAGAAGGGTAAGAGTAGTACTCCAATTCAGATGCTCAAAGCTTCTAACATGGATGAAGGAACAAGAGATAATTTATCTGTTCATCAAGATGATGTCAGTGAGATCCAGGATGATGATGAAAATCCAAATAACTTGAGTAGTGAAAAAGGAAATGTGGGAGCTATTTCATCTAAAATGGATGAAAAACAAGAAGAGGCCCAAGAGATGGTGTGTCATCATGTGAAAAAAATGAATGTTTAAAATTGTAACTGGTAATGTAACCATAGAGCGGTGTACCATCAGTTCAGTCTCTTCTCTCTTCCCCATTTAAGACACCCACAAAAATTCATCGAAATGATATGATTGTGAAAAAATTGGTTGGTATGTTTATAAAGATTTTGAACTTTTTCATGCTCCTGTCATTTTATTAGAATAATTGGAAGGATATAGTACAAACTTCAGTAAGATTTTTGTGAGTAGTGTATCCTGTTGTAGAAATGTTGGTAGGTACGTATATACTGCCATGCACTGAAATGTGCAGGTCGCTCTTAAAATAGAATTACTGTCTCTTGCGACAGTAATTATGTGGCTGCAAGATGTCAGAAATGTTAAATTGCAGTTTTTTCTTGAATATCCTGTACACTTGAGGAAACTGTGCAACACGTTTTAAGAAATAAAATTAACGTGAATTCGGAGTATTGGAATATGCATGTTCATTATAAGTGCACACATTACACTGTATCTTGAAATTCAAATTTGTGATTCACAGCCTTGTATTCCAAACCAACAACAGCCATTTGTTAATGTTTTTGGATAGTTGTCCTTCTCTTATTTTGGCATATTTCATATTCTGGCCATAGAAAGCCCTGTTACTAAAACCACTTTGCACTATAAACTCTTCTCTCTCTTCATGTAGTTTTCAGTGATGTTTTTACCAGTAGAACGATCTCTCATTTCTTCTCTCTGGAATTTTTTCAGTTTTTATCAACTGTTGAAATATCACAAACACATGCCTTTAATACTTGTTTTTGATGGAACACGTGCAGTACCTCGCAGATTTCCATTCCTTTACTATGGCTATGATTGTTGGTGTGGGTGGGTACATAAAAGGAGGAAGAAGTTGATCTGAAATGAATAGTGTTGTCAGTCTCATCACAAATAAGCCCCATTTGGTCAGAAAATTGTTGGAGATATTCCAGAAAATACTGTAATTACATCCTTCCTATTGAAATGTATTGAATGTCTTATTTTTAAGGAAAAACTTTGTGTTGTTTTTTGTATGTATTTCTGAGTAATGTGTATTTGTAAACATTAATGGTAATGGTTAATCTTTGATTCAAGTAAGCTCTGTAATTTAATGTAATGGACCATGTGTCTCATGACAAAGAAGTGTTAATGGTAAATTTGTTAAATTTGTTGACAGTTATTAGTAAGCTTAGTTATGTTTTTAGGATATGTGTCTTTTAATGTATTTTTTGTATTGTCATAATTTTTCAGTTGGTAATATAATAGTTGTAACTGCGTAAGAAATAATGTACTATAGTTCTTTCCACTAAACCCTGTACTTTGGAGGATAATGTTAAAATGGATCTTCAGAAAATGGTGTTTGAGGGTGTGGACTGGATTCAACTGATTCTGGGTAGGGTCTAACATACGGAAACTCTGGATGGCATAAAAGCAGAGAATGTCTTAATGAGGGGAGTCAGTCAAGTGGTCAAAGAAGACTCCGTATCATGGAGTAACTACAGTTTTTAAGTGCTCAAGTATTTTTCATATGCATAAATGTTCACATAGATATTAGAAAGCTGCATTTCACTTTTGGATATCAGTACTGTCCAAATTAATTGAACAGGTCTTGTGAAACGGTATAGTGCGGCATCTGTAGAGACATTTCGTCCTCCTGTAACATGACAGTAATCTGGACCTAACAGCCCCTTCCCAGTCACAGCTTGCCATATCCCTGGTATGAAGACATAGGAATATAGTTCCTGTTAACACAAGTTGGCAGCATCACAGTGAATAGTATGGTAACACAGCTGGTAACACACAAACTGTTCAAGAGATGGTGTATCTTGGTGAGAGAGGACGAAAATTGGTTTTTATGTGTTGCTGCAGAAACTTCTGAAACCTGCTATTTGCCTTTTTCATTTGTATATTTTGTTCTCCCTCCCAGCACCATTTGTTGTAAGGCTTCAAAATTCTATATGGTTACAGCATGTCATGCTGAAAATGTTAATTTTATGGTGCAAAGTATAGACACATTATGCTTGTGTATTTTTTAACCTACAAGCTATGGTATTTCAAAAACCTGTAATGTACTGGCACTAGCAGAAATTTCTTTAAAACCCTTTGAAGCACAAAACAAAATTCATATAAATATTTAAACATTTAGTTGCTATCTCTCAGTTCACTGTGTCTTCTGTACAAACACCAGCCAGTTAATACAGCCCATTTTGTGTTAATGTAGGTGGTACATAATAGTAACTGAAGTAGTGCAGTGGAACCTTATTTTGTTGCATAGCATTTAATTTTTGTACTGTGATCCTCATTCTCTCTGTCTAAAATTCTTGCCCTTTAAGGTTTTTATCCACAGAGAAATCATAATTTTGTTGCAGGTAAATGTCTAGAATATGACTCCATAGTTTTATAAAATCCTGTTCGAATGCGCAGGGTTTATAGTTGCTCCTCTGATCAAGAAATTAACAGCTCTCATCGAACCCAAAGGTTTGTTACTGTGTTCAGTTCAATCCGGACCATGTCTTCCTCACATCCCATTAGTATTATCCTTCTATCTTCTGCAACATTTCTCATATCACAGTGTATCCTGTCCTCTCCTCCCATGGTTTAATCTTAACAATGCTACACAGAGCACAAATTATGAAACACCTGTACACAATTTCCTTCATTCTCCTATTACTTCCTTCCTGATTCGTTCAAATGTCCTCATCAACACCTGTTCTAGAATGAGACACTAGGTTTTTTGACCATATAAAACTTACACTATATCAGTAGTTTATCGTATTTAATTTTGTATGCAGTAGTGTATCTGGAGCATTGCTCACCTGATTAGCGCATCTGACACTTCTCTATTTCTCATCAGGTAAACTTATCAACCAGTCCAAGAAACACTGCATATAAACAAAACAAAAATTTTTATATAAAGAATAACATGCATGCAAGAGGAATACTGAAAATAACTAAGATACACAGGTCTTTCTGTTCGCCGAAGTGATAGCCCATAAACATGTTCAGGAGAAAATAATGGAATACTATTCCCAGACCTCCCAAGGCAACACATGCTGTGTCAAATAATCCTGTGTAATTTGCACCAAATAAAATGCCACAGCACAAACATGAAAATCGAGCAGTGTCCATTGCTGCAACTCTCCCCCTCTTCCATCATCATAGTTGCTGTATCGACTACTTGTAGTCGCTGCTGCTAAGAGTACTTAGCCTGAAGAGTCCTCCATAAGTCATGCTGATGGGCAGCATTGCTTTGGAGGATGCACTGCCCTTTATGACCCACATTACACACTTGCCAGCTCCAGGGAAGCTGAAGTATTTGGGTTTTGCATAATATGTTTTGAGGCAGCCTGATGATATGACTGTGCCCCTTCCCATCTACAAACACTAAAGCCATCTGCTCAAATAAATTCTTATGCCCTCCTATAAGTATTGTATTCGTAGATCTTGGTAATGCTGGCATGTGTATTGGTGTTGTGTTTTTGCAAATGCTGGGAGCTTCTATCACTTTCCGTTCCCATGCCTCTTGCATCGCCTGTATCAGGCTCAGACTATACCATAGCCCTTCAATGTATATGAATGCTTTAAATGAAGAACTTCTTGGGTGTTTGATATTACAGTCTGAAGAAAAGTCATTTCATACTTATCATCCTTATCCATTCCAGTATTAAGCACACTGAAACATTATAGATGTTACAACAGAATCCATTCTCTGTTTTAAAGATCCTTCCTAACTTATTTTACATTTTGGTTGATCTGTTAAGATAATTTTTTTTTTTGGGGGGGGGGGGGATCGTTTGATGCAAACATGTTCTCACCATCAACACTTAACAACTTTCACATATTGCAAGCAAAAGTGCTTGAATTTTATAGATATGCAAATACTAGTATGTTAGGTTAGCTGGACGCAGCATTTTGATGGAAATTTAGTAAAGTACACTGACCCAAAAACATATGTTTTTGTATTTAAAATTGCATTTGCCACCAATTGGTCACCATTTCATGGAAAGCTAAAGCTGATTTTTTAAAAACTTTAATGTTTATGAGGGATTTAAATGTTAGTTGTATCTCTGATGGCCTGATGTTTTCTGGCTTAGCATGGACATTTAAATTGCTACCAAGTAAACATACAGAGACCAGCATATGGCATGCTAGGCCATTGCCAGTACATTTTGGAGACAAGGATATGGTCTCATAGGTGATAACGGTTAAGATACCTTGAACCAGGGGTGCACAAGTCCTGGGTGCTAGGTTGCCCGGGTGACTAAATTTTGTGCAGTGGCACATAATGCTTGTGGGTCTTCAGTATGGAACTTGCTTCATGTCACTCTTGTGATGCCTAGAATTTTTGAAACTCTCTGGAGTATGGTAGCAGTAGAGTCCATTGTGGTATGAGTATACTTGTATATTTGTATCAACATATGAACTCAAGCCAAGAATAAAGGACTTAAATGATCTCTGCAGGTGTTCCAGAGATGATGAATGATGGAACATAAAAGTTGTTCTCATGCCCAAGCATGTAATTTAAAACCTTCAAACTCTGAGTGGGATCACAAGACTGGAAAGATTGTACTCCATAGTGTAGAACACAAAACTGCCAGTTGCATTCTGTGAAGCTGATTAAGCTTATTTATGGTGTGTCTTGTAACTCTACCAGATTACACAGTGGCATACCCCAGAAGACTGTAATTTTAATACTTATCACTATGGGAACCTCAAACCTCGTATTGAGATAGTAATCAGGAAATGAAATGAAAGGTTGGAACAAGCTGGTAATGCAACTCTGAAGGAATTAATGAGTGCCAAATTATCTTATGTATAGAACATGTTACGTGATATGCACTAATACTATTTCATATCTCGTCCTTCACCCTTACATACTGCATTCTCGTGCATGACAAGTTTAAATGCATTCTCTCTTTTTTTTTTAAGATTAACAGCTGTTAATTCTTCACACATCCACCCATAACTTAGTATTGATACTACACACATAAACATTATTTGTTTCTGTGTAGAGGTTTCTTCTAAAAGGATAAACATAACACAAACATGGATGAAGTACAGGTAATATATGTTCATATACAAATACACATTATAGGAATACAAACACATGGAAAACATTCATAACATATAAGAATTATTAAGTAACTATATCATAGGATGCGACTCAGTAGCACTATTATTCAGAATTATATAACAAAATTGATTTTTCAAAAGCAAATTGAAGAGTTTGATGTAAACAGTGTAATTCCCCTTTTAGGCGCATTCCCATCGCATAGATTACATTTTAAAACTACTTTGTACATATGAAATGGTGCCATAACCACACAAGTGATTTCCATTCATTTGATAGTGTGAAATTTTACCACAATTTGTTGACAAATTCCATTTTTCATTAACAATAATGGACGCTACATGAAGATATACAAGTCGCATATCACTTTTGCATAACTAGTGCAGTATTTGTCACAACATCAAGAATGTGAATGCAAGTTGCGGGGAAAGATGGAAAAGAGTTTATGTACAATATGCTATCTCCAAAAGTCTTATCAATTTTTTAGATAATATGTAAAAGTTAGCAAACACACCAGAATTTTTTACTGTCTGTACATTTAATAACTTCGCCTGTGAGGCAAGTAGATTTACTGTTCTAGGATTAAGAATCTGGGTCACTTTTGCTGTTTGTGAGATGGATGTAGAATGATTGGAGCATGCAGTTAGTAAGAAGCCTAGTTTGCTGTGACCACATAAAAAAGGAAATTTATATGTATTAAAAGTGACATATATAGTTGTATTAATTTATTAGCAGAATGAGTGGTGAGGGGAGCTAATTTGTTTTGGCAAGGTCTTGGAAAAACTTCATATCAAACATCTAACTTGTAAGTACAATTTTCTTTTACCTTGAAGATGGTGATAACAGGTTCCTCCAAAATGTTGGTAACCAGTCTTCACAGTCATTGCTATGCTAACCTAAAATCTCAGCAATGTTTTCATTTTTAGAGGTACACCTGTTTTTCATCAAACTCTTCATTATTCTCTGTGGTGTATAATCACACACTGCTGTTTCTCTTTGTATTCTGAATATAATGTTATTGTTCTTTGCATTCTAAATGCTTTGTATTCAATAGTCATTATCATGGAAGGGGATATATGTATGCTTGGACTAGGGGTGAGCTGCCATATGTTTTAACTACTCTTTACACATCCAACAATGAACTGAATTTTTTAGTAGCCTGCTTCCCCAGACGTAAAATGTATTTATGATAGATTTTCGTTGTGTGTGTGTGTGTGTGTGTGAATGATGTATGGTTGCCACCCCAAACTGTGTAGCATCTCTCTAGGTCGAGATTGCTTCGAGGGCATATTTTTGTGTTTTTAAATTTGTAAGTACCACTTCACCAAAATTGGTTCGGCACACCATCATTTTACACTATCAGAATGCTGAAGATTGCAGACTTTCATTAATGATAAAAAGTCAGAAATCACACTCTTGCATCATTCCAATTCTCAGTTTTTTTATGTCATCAATAAACTCAATACCATATGCTTTCATATGTCCAAAGATACATTTTCTAACCCTTCACATAAAGTTTTTCAAAGCCGAATGTGGCCACAGTAAATATTTCCTTGAGAATGACTGCTACATATGTTGTTACATCTAGCCTAATTACAATTCTCTAATCTTAACATAGAGTATTATGTTATAAAATCTAATCCTGATAAACTCTCTTTTCAACTATTTCACATAACAATGATGCAGTATACTTCTTTTCATTTCTTTTAACAACTTCATAATCAACTCCATATAAACATTAAAATAATCATGTGACTTCTCTATACAATAATGTTTATTTTGGTGATTTTAAAATAATTTTAATAATGGTAAGACTATACACCTTAAGTATGTGATTCTCAAAGTTTGTTCCTTGGGATTTCTATGTTCCACAAGAGGTTCTACAGGTTAATATTAATTTTACAGTCTGAAAACAGACTACCAGACTACTGGATGCTGCACCTATCACAAGAGTACCACCCTCTGGCACACACCAAACACTAAGATGGCTCTCAGTGATTCTGTCATATTCTACATAGTTGTGTCTACAGTTATACTTTCTCTTTGGGGTCCTGTCGATAATTTTGAGATTAAAAAGATGCTGTGGACGAACTCATTTATGATACAATACCAAAGGCATTTAACCCTTTTAATTTATGACATTTGACTTAAGCAGCCTAAGTAGTATCTTACCAACACCTGATTGAAGTTAAGATCTGCACAGTAAAAGTGTAAGTACAATAAACTTAATTGTCAAAGGTGACTGAAATGAGAGGAAAAACAAACAAATAAAAATTTAAAGTTATCATATTTACAACATACTGCATCACAAACTCCATGTGACATACAGAGGCCATGGAGAAAAATCCCATGGATGCCCCTTTCTCCCTACTGTTCTTTCCCCTTAGTACCTTCAGGCCTGTATAAAGCACCCCCAAAGCACTTGTCACTAGCAAAGATTATCATATGATTACCACTACTGCTGTGACATAGGAAATATGAATTGAGCAGTGATGAAGCAGTACTGCCACCTCCCACATAGTTCTGTGCCAATACATTTCAAGCAACTGTACTGATATAAATACTTACAGACTGTGAGGACAAAATGTGTGACTAGAACCAAGAGGTTGAGAGACCAGCCATCTGGTAAAAATGGAGATTTGCTTGCTTAATGATGAAAAATTGCTGTTGCCATGCAGATGACAATAAAAACATCACCAATGTTTTCTGAGCCTTTCATTCTGACTGTTATGTTACATGTTGAGATGGCCAGCATGGAATGTTTCATGACATGTGGTTTGTATATAGCACAGCATAGTTATTTGAACTGAGTTACAATGTATAAAATATATAGGCCTAATTACAAAAGCAGGTGTTAAATTTTAGATGGCTGGGGTGCAATCTCTGGTGTTTCAGTGAGATTTCTTCCTTACCACCACACCAGAAATGGATGTGTGGGATAACTAACCACATATTCAATAAGTAATGCAGGATATTTCTCTGAAAAAAATGCAGCCAAATAGCCCATGCAGCTATCTATGACATCCATCTAGTGTGAGGTTAAGAAGACATGGAGCTTTACCTTTATGCCCACTAAAATAACTTCAGGAAATGGTTCTATAATATAGACTAACATTAATGATTTCTTAACTACTGACAAAGTTGATTTCTTTGCCTTCTATACTTGTAACAAAAGTACAAAGACAAACTTGTAATGATAAGTAAATCCTGCAATGAAAATGAAAAGTTGGAGACAAGGTGTCTCAAGACCAATCATGACAAATGTAAAGTTATTCCTCCCACGGGATATCCTATGCTGTACAGACTGTTTGAGAACATCAGAAAGTCCAACAGATTATTCAATACACAGTCAGTGTTACATACTCTGTTTTACATACACAATTACATTTCACAGCTGAATGTAGAAAAAAAAACTATACAACGCTATATATAAATAGTTTCACATGTCCTATCTGTCAGAAACAATTTGTTTATTACTTCAGCTATTGTACTGTATATCAATGAACATTAAATGTACTGACTGGATGAAACCAATTTCAATAAACCTAACATCTGAATTTACCAAGTTGGGCTTCTTGCATTGTCTACACAATCTGACTTATTTTCACACACACACAGTGACTTACTTAATGCCTTAAGTAGAATCAGTCTTCTTCCATGCAAGACAAAGAGTGGAAAGGTTTACTTCAATTATTTTGCAGCACACAGATTTATTGTAGACATATATATATTTTGTGGTTTGTCACACTGCACTGCTCATGATTTTTCTGTTGTTCATACAAATCTACTGTTGACAGAGATGATAAATGGTGAAGGTACTAAATTAATCAAGAATTGTCCACCAAAAATACCCAAGTTCCTTGGATAGCTTTCATTTGTTACCCAACAAGTTTCAATCATAAAAGTTTGAAAATCCTCATTGTGAGGCACCAGATGATGAATCCATGGTGAAATGAAAAAGTTAGATATCAAATAAAAACGTCTGACAATAACTTATGTATTTGATGTCACATTACTCATTAATTTCATGCAAATCACACAGTAAATATATGAAAACAGTTAAAGTAAGGTTACTACATTACATAAATTCTGTTGGTGAAAAAGCAAACAAAGAGTGCAGATTTTACACTCTTTATTCATGAAATATGTAACACATCAGCAGAAGTTTAAAATAAAAGTTATAGAATATAATTTTGTATTTCATAAAATGTATCAACTGTTTGTGCTACCAGTCTTTTAAAAGTTGAATTGATCTTCAGTTTTGCATAAATTATGGGTTATGTTACACGAATAAACACCAACATAATTTTCCTTTAAAAATTTGTAATGTGACTCTAATTCAAGAAAAATTCTTAAGTTATTATGAATATTCATTACTCATCGAAATCCATTGAATAATTTTGGAGGCTAATTGTCATGACATTACAGTGTGTTAATATCATGCAAAGATGATTAAAAATAAATTAAATATTCAGAAGGACATCATGTAAAGGTCTTGTACTATAAAACCAGAATAAAAATACATTATGACTACAAAATATTAGTTTCATAGCTCACGTTTAACCTATTTTATACTAAATTAGGATCAGGCTTCAGCAATCCAGAAAGTGGCACTTCATTTTGAGGTTAGATAGCACCCATGTGACATTGCATAAGTTGCAATTTTATCTTTCATGTCAGTTGATAAAGTCATCTAACGGTATAATTTGAAAAATATTTAATGGCTGTGTCGTATTTAGTAGCCCACCTGCATAATCAGTTTCTTTAATCTTTATATTCATTATATTGTGCTTGTAAACTGTTTTCAGTTGTATTTATATTGGAAAGTAATTAACAATTACAAAACTATAAATTCCACACAGCAGGAAGAAAAAAAGTGCACCTTGTGGAAACAAAGATGGACTGTAAACCCGTATTTAGAACATTTTTTATGTTGTATGTACCGTGCATTTTATTGTGAATTTAAGTTAAAACCAGCTAATGCACAATATTATTAACAGAGTAAGATGTATTTGTAACCCCTACATATGTTTCAGCAATCAAGTTGCCATTCTCAGGGGCATTCATCAAAGAATCACAAGCAACTATGGCATCCAGATATTCACACATTTGACACTGCATTGGAAGCACTCATGGTCAACTTCTTAAAGTTGCTGAATGCATTAGATTCTTAGGTCTACAACTAAATAGTCACCTAAACTGGAAATTGCACTCAGAAGAACTGTCAAAAAAGCTGAGCTCTGTCTGTTACATGATGAGGAAACTGTCTTATACACTTAATCTAAAAACATTACGAATGGTTTATTTTGCATATTTCCATTCTATAGTCAGCTATGGAATTATTTTTTGGGGTACTTCAGCATCAATATGAAATGTATTCTTGATTCAAAAAAGGGTTCATTTCAATTTATTCATCCATTTAGTCTACATCGACCTTGGACAAGTCACAATAATCCTTACAACATGCAAGCAAGGCCAACTATTAATAAATTTCAAATCACATCTGTACAAACAATAAAATCACCACTATATAAAATACAATTAATGTACACACGCAGGCATCTCTGTTTAGGTCTAAAGGGATTTGGACTTAAGAAACTCATCAATCGAATAAAAGGTATTCGAGATCAGCAATAATTTTACCTCCTTTTTAAAACATCTAAAATTTTTTAAAGTTCTTATTCTTTCTGGTAACTTGTTATATAATCTAATTGCCTTATTTATTACACTGTTCTGATAAAGAGCTGTATTGCAGTCTTGGATAAATAATTTATTTTTTCCCTTGTATTATAATCATACATCTGGAAATTGCATTTCAAATTACCTTCCAATTTTTTGATAAAACATAGTACCTCCAAGATATTATTATGGATTATGCTGGGACTAGGGCATAGGAGCTCCTGTAGGGAGGCTTTCAAGAAGTTAGACATACTCACTGTACCTAGTATGTATATTTATGCCATGGTGATGTTTGTAGTAGGAAACCCAGATATCTATCAGACTAATTACACACTTCGTGGTATAAACACGAGGCAGAAAAATAAACTTCATATACCATCTGTGAAACTTTCTGCTATTCAGAAAGGCGTACTTTATTTGTCAATAAAAGTATTTAATGTACCACCTTCTAATATAGTTCATCTCCAAAACAATACATCCAGGTTTTGGAATGATTTATGAAGGTATCTTGCAATGAATGTTTTTTATTCTATTGATGAGTTCTTGTCTACCTTGCACATTACTAACTAATAATATATTTAATTACATATACATTTTATGATGTATGAACTAATTTTAGATGTATTGTTTCTATACCTAACTATGGATAATGGAGTGCTATTCTTTGTATTATTGAACATTTACTGTATGGATATATAATGTGGGTTTATTATTTATGATTATTACTATTCCATTTCTCATTTGTTACATTGTTTGTATTGTGTTTCTTTCTAACTTGTCTTATTACTATTGAACATAGATGCTATTTGCATCCGTATCTTAACTGTGACCAATTTCATATTCAATCCGTGTATGGCGGAAGATGGATCTAAGAAATAGGAATGTAAACATAAATATAAATATGCTGCTCACAATATTAAAATGAATAGATGCATATAGTCATAATACCAAACATTAAGAGGAATAATACATGTGTCTGAATCAGTGACTATAAGCTAATACACCATATAACACAGAGTCAAATTATATACAAATTTCTTTTATGTGATTCAACTTAGACGTTTAACACATATAACAGTTTTCTAAAAATGTTTAACTGGCTACAGGCCATGTATACAATCATATAGTTGAGCTACGTCGATCTTGTCCTGTAGTGTGGTGTTATGTGTCAAGTGAATTGTAGTGTACTTGTAGCGTGGTATGTTGCATGTCCAGTGAAGTGTAGTGTACTAAGTGTAAACTACACTTCACCATGTAGTGTACTTGTAGCGTGGTATGTTATGTGTCCGGTGAAGTTTAGTGTACACTTAGTACATTGCACTTCACCGGATACGTAACATACCACGCTACAGGACGAGATTGACGTAGCTCAACTATATGATTGTATACATGGCCTATAGCCAGTTAAACATTTTTAGAAAATTGTTATACGTTTTAAATGTCTAAGTTGAATCATGTAAAAATAATGTTTGTACATAATTTTACTTTGTGTTATATGGCGTATTAGCTTATAATCACTGATTCAGACACGTATTATTGCTCTTAATGTTTGGTATTATGGCTATATGCATCTATTCATTTTAATATTGTGAGCGGCATGAGTGCTTCCAATGTAATGTCAAATGTGTGTGTATCTGGATGCCATAGTTGCTTGTGATTCTTTGATGAACGCCCCTGAGGATGGTAACTTGATTGCCAAAACGTATGTAGGGGTTACAAATACATCTTACTCTGCTAACAATCTTGTGCATTAGTTGGTTTTAACTTAAATTCCTTATTTAGAACATTCCAACATTTCAAAGCTTGCTGCATGTATCTTCTGAGGAGAATAAATCAACCACTTAGAACTGCTGTCAGATTTATGTATAAATGCAATGGCACATTTCTTAAAATTATGTTTTTGAGAAAAATTTTCAGTTTGATTCAGAGACAGTTTTATTTGACACCAACAGGGACGATCATCTGAAAAAACTTATTTTTCCACAAATCATAGGATCCTTATCAATTTTATAATCATGTTATGGCAAGCAGTTTAATGCATTAAATTAAAATTATCACCAAAATAAACAATCATACAAAGAGAAATTATAACATTTTATGAAAGGGAACATTTCCAACAAATATGTGTTAGCTTCATTCAACTATTACTATTTGGCATATTAATTAGTATTTCTCTTCCTTAATTACTAATATTAATTGCAATTATTTTAATAATGTATATATCTTTAAGGTAACTAGACAATGATGCTTATTAGTAAGGCTCTGAATTATTGTCTTACGTTGTCTGAGAATGAGCGAATAAATGAACCACCCATAATATGTTTTAATGATGCTTATTTTGATTTATCCCCATCAATATGTACTGAAAGCAGCTGCTTAGTATGAACTGTGTAAGGTGACAAACAATTACATTTACACTCAAACAGCTTCAAAAATATTTAAGCCATACAAGACATTTATTTTATGTTGCCCTAATTATTTAATATACTTCTAAGACTAAGATTATATTATGTATATTAACAAATTAAATATTTATCAAATTAGAATACTTTTTATAATAATTATGTTCCATATTATGTTTATGTTACCTGTAACAGTCTGATGAGTTAAACATGTTGTTAAATAGTTTTACCAAATCACTCTAATATGGCAGTATTACTACAGGACACACTTTACTATGGGCTATTTAGAAATGCCATTTCCACCTAGACAATAGTGAACTCAATGCATTTATTTACTTACACATTTCTATTCTTGAGTCAAAAGCATTTCTGCATTCATTCCCACCTTTCACTAGAAGAACAACATATCTTGAACTTTCTATGTGTCCAGTAATGGAATACAATGTTTCGTATATAATTTAAATTATTATATGATTTCTGTGGTTCCTCAGGGGTGCTGGAGTGTCAGTTGATTTGAAAAATAAACCCCTTTGATGTTAATTCATATTAACTTTCAGGAGATGGTTTTTAAATGCCAATTTATCTCGTGATGGCCTGAGTTCTTCTGGCTTATCGTAAATGTTTCAATTGCTACTAAGTAAACACACAGAGACCACCATATGGCATGCTAAGCCATTTGCCAGTATATTTTAGAGAACAGCATATGGTAGCATAGGACAATACAGGTTAAAATATAACATCTCGTAAGTTCTGCTTTGTTTGGTTTGAATCTTAAAAGTCAACACAATGGTTGTTGGCAATATGAAGTCATTTTCACATAGACATTCTTCCAGTAAAATATTATCACCTCAAAATATGCAACACACCAGCTTTTATCACACAAATTTAGTTACCATTTGTGTTCGAAGTGAAATGGCCCTGAAATCACTTCTAAACCCTGCCATTCCACAAACAAGATCTACCGATTTTAAATCGATTCTTCTTGGACTATCATTAGTGTGAGGCATTAAAAATGAGAAGAAACATGCCCTGCCAAGGAAAATTTGAAGCTACTTTCAGCACTTCATACACTGCAGTTTATAAGCATTACAGTAATCCCATGGTATATGAGCTTAATTCATTCCTCAAAAACTGTTCGTAGAGAAAAAAATTCATAAAGCAAAAAGTAATTTCTGATTACTTCCCATGTTATAAATTTTAATCGGTTCCAGAGGTAAAGCAGTTCTTCCAGTACATACAAAATTCATCTTAATACCACACAGAAAGGTGACTACGTAGAAAAAAGTAGCACTAATGGTCAATTACTATATTTAAACAACACTCTTAGTCATTAACCGATGTATTAACAATAGTTATGCCATTAAAGTTCAGTGGAAAAGTCATAAAAATTAGATATCATCCTTATCAAAAATATAATACACAAAAATTCCTTAAGATTTAATCAATGAAAAATGATTAACACCCAGAAGAACGAAATTTACAACAAAGCTATGTGAACAATGAGAGATATTCCAGTGCTGCTGTTTTTGTGCAGACCGCTTAGAGATGTCAAGATGTTCTGCACACTTCAGCATATTCAAGAACTGATGACAGCCAAGAAGGGTTCCCAGGAACAACAGTTTGCAGGAGGAAAGACCTTGTATAAGCCAAAATGGGCTCACAAATTGCAAAACAGTTACAGTGCTCCTTTTCTGACGAATAGCAAATTACATACTTTCAGAGATACCACCAAACATGTCTGTGTGTCCAGTTACCTGTCTACAGGAGATTATGAAACTTTTACAGCTCCTCTCTGTGACTGACAGCCAGAAGCTAACAGTTTGTGGCAAGATATATAGTACTGCACTACGTGACATATGCCTACCATACTGTAGGTGTGCAGTTCATCCTTTTTTTATTATTTACAATATGCTTGGCGTTGACAGGAGCAAAATTGAACTTACACAAAACTTGACTTACAGACAGACTTCTGGAGCTTGTTTGTAAGTGGAGGAACACCTTTAATAATTTGTGCATCTCATACAAGTGAAAACTCATGCAGAGATTGCTCATATGCTGGGGGATTACTGTAATGTTATTCTGCCAAAACTCCCAGCACGGACAAGTATGTAAGACCCCATGTGTTCAAGGGTCTAAATGACGGTTCTTGCAGGCATGTTTGGCCTTTCACTACACTCACAAGATATTCTGGCTATTAGACAGCAATAGGTCATCTTCAAAATGCTGAAATATTTTAATTGTTTCTTTCCAGAAGTGCTTAGATGTGTGAAATGAAGGATGTTTTCCAAGCTACAGAAGCAATATGAAGTAAAACATACCTTAAAAGTAACATTATGGCCTTCTGGGATGTGACACTGTGTAGCCTCCATAACACAGAGGCAGCAGGTTTCTCCAAAATGTTGGTACCTTTCTGCCAGACTACACATTATCTCATCTCACAGGACACTCAATGCTGTTAGAACCTCCTATCTCACACCTTAAACTCATTTGTGAATGTTGTCAAATTTCAGCCTGCTGAAATCAAAATACTGCAAAAACATGTCAAAATTGCTATTCATCTTTAAATATAATTATATATAAGCTGCTACAACATGATAAGGAAACTGTTATTGTCCAGAGATATTGGAAGTGTTCTGAGTTTGAGGGAATAAACTTGAATACACAATACTGTGTCATATTAGTAAGTAGCTGGATAAAGTATTTGGGGTGAGAATACAATGAGTGTTCCCCTTGCCCCTATTTTAGCAAGGATGCTGTTCTCCTCATACTCAAGCAGGAAATTTCCATGAAGGTTTAGTTATAGCAAGAGATACTAAAGTATCCATACATGTCTAATAGTTGCTGGGGCACTCTGGTGGATTCAGGTTACCAAACACATTGAGTTCATATAAACTGGCAAATGTTATAAATAAGAGGTACCATACCATAAGAATGATTCCATATTTCTTGTCCAGCTTCCAACCATTAAGATGAGTTGCCACTACCAGAAACAAGACAGTTGAAAGCAGAGAGAGAGTGGAATATGTAAGCCCTGCAAGAAATACATCAGTTCACAAAATTAATTCACAACTTGCATGTTAGTTCTGTCTCTCTACCTCTCCATCCATCTATCAGTCTACATATTCTTCCCCCAAAACTACTGACTGGTTTATGATTTAATGTGGTAAGGTAGATGTATACTAAAAGTTGTCCAGTGAAGTTAATTTTTTACTTGATCAGTCCTACATAATTCCCTGTTTATATGAGGCTCAAATCAAAATTTATCAATTTCTTTAAAAGCAGTTAATCACATGAAACTTGCACATGTGATATATCATATAGATCTCATTGGGATCTGTGACCTTCATTTGTAACATCTGATACAGTATGTATTTAAAGAAATAAAAATTTACATCTTTATGTCTATAACAAGGAGAAATATCCCTACTTCACATGTGACACATTTGCTTTCCTTGCCAGTATCACAGTATGTAGTGGCTAAAACTTTCAAAGATGGGATCACATTCAAAATATTAATTTGAAATCTTATCTTGAAACATTTCAAATGGTGAACATCTTTATTCTGCCAGTCAATATTAAACAATCTAAGTACAAATTCATATATAGGTAACATCCATATTTTATTTATATCATTCCTATGTTTCATATTAGTATCACCGTGCATCTTTATGAATTAATAAATTGATAACCAACTGATACACAATTGAACCACTTTTATTGTAGCGTCTATATTATTATACGCCCGTGCATATGTTTGGACCTCAGTCCATCCTCAGGGGGTCTTGTTGTAAAAGCCACTAAATCAAATACATGTTGTCAAGGGACATACATAGTGGTACATTAACTGCTGTATGTCCCTTGACAACATGTATTTGATTTAGTGGCTTTTACGAACGAGACCCCCTGAGGATGGACTGAGGTCCGAAACATATGCAGGGGCATATAATAATATAGACGTTACAATAAAAGTGGTTCAATTGTGTATCAGTTGGTTATAAATTTATTAAATCATTCCTATGTGTTTTGACCAAGCTTTGTTATGTTGGGAAGTTCATATATTTAAAAGTATTTAAGTTTGCATAAGAACTTTTGTGTCATCTGACTACTGTAGGTTAAAATGATACAGTAAAGCAATAATCCAGTACTTGCCTTGCACACGATTTTGTACATTTTATCCCATATTAAAATAATCTCTTAAAACATGTTCTCATTGATGTCTATTTGCATAGAAATATGGATAGAAAATTGGCCACGACATTTCCTAATAGGCATATGATTAAGAATGGGTGTACTGTATAGCATGTTTTCTTAGATAGTCTAACACAGTGCCTCTGGGCCACTGTTTATCCTGGGGAAGCACTAAAACTAGAAATATTAAATTGTATCAAGTTTCTAAAATGTTGATGGTTTTGGGGTTTACATACTAACTAACTAACTAATAATTCCATTGAGTAGAGTCCTTCTTGAGAAGCTAACAGGTCCTCAGCTAGTCAAGAAATTCCCCGCATTTAATGGAATCCGAATGTTTATTACCGCATTCACAAGAGCCCACCACCTGTCCCTATCCTGAGCCATATCAATCCAGTCCATGCCACCCCATCCCACTTCTTGAAGATCGATTTTAATATTATCCTCCCATCTATGCCTGGGTCTTCCAAGTTGTCTTCTTCCCTCAGGTCTCCCCACCAAAGTCCTGTATGCACCTCTCCCCTCCCCCATACGTGCTACATGCCCCGCCCACCACATTCTTCTTGATTTGATCACGCGAATAATATTTGGTGATGAGTACGGAATCATTAAGTTCCTCGTTATGTAGTCTTCTCCACTCCCCTGTTACCTTGTCCCTCTTAGGCCCAAATATTCTCCTCAGCATCCTATTCTTGAACACCCTCAGTCTATGTTCCTCCCTCTATGTGAGAGACCAAGTTTCACACCCATGCAAAACAACAGGCAAAATTATAGTTCTGTATATCTTAATCTTTGTATTTTTGGATAGCAAACTGGAAGACAGAAGATCCTGCACCCAATGATAACAAGCATTCCCCGACTTCTATCTGCTCTTAATTTCTACCTGAATGGAATTTCAATTCGTTAGGGTTGTTCCCAGATATTTGAACTGTTCCACCCTTTCAAAAGATTTATTATCTATCTTTAAGTTGTGATTTTGTCCTGCATTCTGATCTCGAGACATGACCATGTACTCAGTTCTCTCAGCATTTACTTCTACACCAATCTCCTTATTACCGACTACTAAAGCTTCTGTGTTCTTCTTTATAGCATGTATGTTTCTGCACAATATATTAACATTATCAGCATAAACTACAAGCTGATGTGTACCATTTAATTTCAAGCCCTCGTGGTTTCCCTGAACCCTCCTAATGGCATATTCTAAAGCAAAGTTGAAAAGCAATGGTGATAAAGCATCTCCTTGTTTCAAACCATTCTTAATAGGAAATGTGTCAGACAAATGTTTGCCTACCCGGACTCTGCTATAGGTTTCATTTACACATTTTTATTACCCTTACTAGTTTCATGGGGATACCAAACTCGATGAGAATATTATACAAGACCTCCCTCCTAACTGAATCATAGGCTTTCTTGAAGTCTGTAAATAGCTGACACACTGCCTCATTGTATTCCCATTTTTTCTCAAGTATATGACGAATGCAGAATATATGATCACTAGTTGACCTGTTACATCTAAATCCACACTGATAATTCCCAATAATTTCCTCTGCTTATGGAGTTAACCTTGACAGAAGGATGTTGCATAGAATTTTGTATGTGATTGACAAAAGTGATAAGGCTCGATAAGTACTGCATTCTGTTTAATCACCTTTCTTGTAAATACACAGTCCGACAATTATATAATGAGACTGAGGTTATAGAATAAAACTGGAACAAAAGACTTGAGTACTATCTGTATTTTATTCAAAGTACATCCCTTCTGCATCGATACAGCGAGTGGCACGATCTAGCAAAGACTGGAACGACCTCTGCACGTCTTCTTGTGGTATGGCCCGAAGACTCGATGTCACAGCTCCTTGGATGTCTTGAACATCTTCAAAGAGGCGCCCTTTCAATGGTAACTTCAGTTTGGGAACAGAAAATAATCACAGGGGGATAAATCAGGGGAGTAAGGCGGATGATTGAGCACGCACACTTGTTTTTGGGCTAAAAATTCTTGTACAGCAACTGCCCGGTGAACCGGTGCATTGTCGTGAAGAAGAAATCAACTGCCTGGTGCTGAGTACTCGGCCGGACACGGCGAATCCTCTTCCATAGGCGTTCCAGAACACTCAAATAAAAACTTCCAGTGACAGTTTGTCCCTGAGGGACAAACTCGTGGTGAATAATTCCCTTGCTGTCGTAGAAACACACAAGCATTGTCTTCACTTTTGACTTTTGAAAACGAACTTTTTTGCCTTTTGGTGATGCTGGTGACTTCCATTCAGCACTTTGGCGTTTAGTTGTGGATCATAGCGAAAACACCAAGTTTCATCCTCTGCTACAATCGAATTCAAGAAAGTTTTATTCTATGAGCAGTTTTAATGATGTCTTTTGCGTACTGAACACGCTCGTGTCTTTGATCATCATTCAATGAATGCGGCACAAACCGGGAAGCGACCTTTCTCTTGCCAGGTCTTCCACTAAGATTTGACGAATCGTCTCCCTGTTAACACCAAACTCATCAGCCATCATTCTCACAGTCACACAACGTTCTTCTTGTATTCGTTCTCTCACTTTCACAATGAGTCCCTCGTTACGAACAGAAAATGGACGCCCAGGCCTGGCTTCATCTTCAATCGTTTCCACACCACTTTTGAATCGTGCATACCACCTGAATATCTGTGCACGAGATAAAGAATTATCCCCATACACTTGTCTCATCAATTTCACAGTCTCAGCTGCAGTTTTCCCGAGTTTAACACAGAATTTAATGTTCGCTCTCTGCTCCATGCTGCTACTGTGACCGCGTCCTCTCACTACCTACACAACATGGCGCCGTATTTCCCGTCATGCTCAGCGTGGGACGTTGCGGTGTTGCCAGATTACAGATGAAGGTTGGGCACTTGGATGCATGCATTGCTTCATAGATGGCACTTCTATCTTGGTCAAAATAAAATCAGTCTCATTATAAATTGTCGGACTGTGTAGGTACAATGATTGACTCCTTCCACTGCTCAGGCAATTCCTCTTTATTCCAAATAGAATTAATAAGTTTATGGATCTCAGAACGAATTGTCCTATCTCCTGCTTAAATCAATTCTGCTGGAATTTGATAAATACCTGGTGATTTGTGTCTTTTTTTAGCTTTTCAATAGCCATCTCAACCTCCAAGGCACTGGGCTCAGGCACTAGTGGCTCTGCTGTATGTATTTCGGTCTGCCTAACATCACTAACCCCATGTACATTCAATAGCTGAAAGAAATGATTCCTCCACCTAGCCAAAATACTGTGGCAGTCTGCAACCAGATCACCCTTCTCATCATTTACTACATAGTTCTAGGCTGGTAACCCTACTTAAAGTCATTGAAGGCCCTTTAAAATTCTCTGATATTCTTGTTCCTACTGATTGTTTCAAGTTCATTACTTTTACCTTTCAGATATTCCTTCTTTTTTTCCTGAAATGTCTACTAGCTTCATGCCTTACATTGTTCAGATTATCTATATTACTTTACTTTAAAAGAAATATACATATTTTTCTTATATGTGCTCAATCATTCTTTAATCCTGCCCTGACTCATCTGACTTAATTCCAAAGGCTTTTGGAAGTTCCCAGACATGAACAATTCACTTTTGAGGAATCCATTGTCAACCAAAAGAAATATACATTGGTGACAGCAATTTTTTCAATGGGGAAATGAAAGAAGGGACCCAAAAATGTTTCCAAAGTACCCTACACAGAGTAAAGAAAACTGTCAAAAAGTATGCAAGATTTGTACAGTCTGTTTTTAGTAATACTTGTTACAAGAAAACATACTGTGGCAGACTAATTAATTAGATCTTTCTCAGAAAAATTCAAAGTTACTCAGCTGACAAAAAAGTCTTCCTCTCTTCATATCAGTTTTTCACAAAAGCCTGTCATTGGTCCCTTACACGGAAACAGTTGAATTCAGTCCACATCCCCTCACATTTTCCTGAGATTGATCTACTATATATCCTCATTTATACCCACATCTCTGAACAGGTCTTTTCCATTGATGACTTCTCACTAACATTCTGCATGCATTTTCCATTGTTTTTAAGTGCGATATATCTCTGTACAAACAAGACGTTCTTCCAATTCTGATGTCTTGTGTGATGTTTCATAACATGATGTACTTCATTGTTAGGGTTGTTAACCAGTCTTGTGTGATGTTTCATAACATGATGTACTTCATTGTGAGGGTTGTTAACCAGTCTTGTGTGATGTTTCATAACATGACATACTTCATTGTGAGAGTTGTTAACCACATGACCACTACTTATCAGCTGTCCGTATACGCATAAACTAGCTACAGATTATCTCCTCCATTTGCAACAAACCTGTAAGTAGCTGGGTTCTAAGACTGGCAAGAAAGTGTCTCTCCTCCTAATTATGACATTCCTGACAAAATACCAAGGTCTTAGTGAATAACGCAACTTACGCACATTCATACCTTTACTGTAAACATTAACATGAGATCCTGGCTTGATGATGGCTGTCTGAATAAACCAAGGTAATCCTAGACAGATGAGTATGTCAAAGACATTAGAACCAACAGCATTGGAGACAGCCATGTCTCCATAACCCTCCTTGACAACAGCCAAACTGGATAAAGCATCAGGGACACTCACACCTGCAGCCATGAATGTCAGTCCCATCACTGTATCTGGTATGCCTAAGGTGCTCCCTGTTGCAGATATAAAAGTAAGCTGCCTTTAGTAAGCTGGACCTAGCAAATAATGGAATATTTACATCAGGGGTATACAAATCTTGGGTACCAGGTCACGAACATGACTACATTTTGTATGGTGGTACCTAATTTTGTGGGTCTTCAGTGTGGAACGTGCTTCATGTTATGCCTCTGGCACCTAGAATTTTGAGGTGGCGCCTAGACTTTTGAAAAATTTGTGCACCCCTGTTTTACATCACAAAGTAAGATAGAGTACCATGTCAAGTTTTGAATTGCACTGTGCTATTAACAAACAAAGCACCCATCCCTCCATTCATCCAACCCAACAATTCTTTCTTATATCAATGTGTATTACACATATATTTTGGCATATATTTAGTGTTCTGTGAACCAAATTTTACAGGTTCTAACTCTGGAGAGTTAGTCTTTTTGTTTTAGCTTCTTCAGCATTAACACACCTCGGCTTTTATTCCTCTTAACATCACAGACTGACCTTGCACAACGTTTGTACCCTTTATTGATTTCCATGGCTACAGCAGCTTTAGACACAGCCAATGTCATTACAGTATAAAGGTGGTAATAATTGTTATTATTACCATTACTACTAAATCTATGAATATTTACGACAGAACACTTTCTCACCTATAACTGTAATCATCCACACCATGATATAGGAATAAAATGATATCCAAATCATGGACATGAGGAACGTAAAGGGGTACCAGTGTCGCCAACGTTCTTTCTTGCAATCAGGTATTGTAGCACGACAAAGGGCATGTATGGGTACTGTGATGCCCCATGACACCTGGGCCCAGAGACCACCTACAGTGGGCTTTACCAGTGGTGAGACTTCTTCACCAGAACGACTTTCCTTAGGCTTGTAATAATCAGTGGTTGTTGGTGGAGGAGGAACTGGCGGTGGCACTCCTGGGACACCCTGTTGCTGGGTGAGTGCTCCCATCTCTTTATCTGCTGGAAAGCTGCCTGCAAAGATGGACATATGAGAAAGACAAAGACGAAAGTAGTAAAATGGTTTTACAGGGTTTGTAATGCGATAACACATACATTCTCAGGCCTTTAGAGCATGTAGATATGGCTGTAGGCTGGTCAGACTCGTAACTGGTCAAATACAGAAAAAATTAAATCATTAATCACAACAAAATCTAACTCTGCTTACCTGGCTCTGTGTTGAAATTGAGCTTGTTATCAACTGAAGTTGGAGGCGGACTTGTATAACTTGGTCGGCGTGAACGGTCTTCCTCAAGGTGTCGATATGAAACCAGTTGTGATTCTTCCTCTGGCAAAGGCTGACGACATGGTACTGGCAATTTTTGTGCCCACTTTTCAAGTCTTGAGTTATAGTGTAACACCGTGCAGTATCCAGCATACATCAGAAGCATGAACAAAGATTCTGGCCTGTGAAATCAAACAGTACAGAGTTAGAACTGAGGATATATATGATATGCATGTGTGCTGTATGACCAACGGATGTAAAACCCTTCGAAGGGGTACGAGTGCTACATTTGTTTTCGCACCTTATGCAATATCACCCCCACCCTTCCCCAGCAAGGAAATGACAGCAAATTGAGTTCTCACATCCTGCTCTCATTTCATGTTGTACTGAATTGACTGCAAACTGCATAGAGGGTGTTGGGGGAAGGGGGAGGGCAGCCACCTCTGACGACAGAGTCAAAAGGAAGGTAAAATTAGCGGAAAATGAATATTTTAAATAAAAAAATTTCATTTACTGCAATGACCAAATTTTAAATTATTAAACCAAATAAAAGGAAGTCCAATAAATCTGATATTTTTAATGTTTGTGACTTCTGTTAGGGGCGGTCATTGTGATTACTTGCCCCAGAGGTCAAAAAACATAGCTATGCTACTGTGTATACTGCACAATTATTATTCTAACTACTACACAAATCTTTCCAATGACCACTGCGAATAACTACCTTCAATGTATTAATACACTGGCTTCAATATTAGCCACTCAGTCACATTAATTGTGACAACAGTTCAACTGGAAAATGAGAGTCAAGAGATGGAGAGTGTTGTTCACAGAGAGGAAAGCCCCCCCACCTCCAAAAGCAGGGGTTTAAATAGAATCCACATTCACAGTTCACATATTAGATAAGTTGGCCACAGTGGACCTGGCAGTGTCTCCCTTCTATATCTAGAAAACTGGGGTCAGACTGTCTCCTCTGACAGTTCGTCAGTTGGGGGGACACTGGTTCCTAGTGTCTGACTTGTCTGGGTGCAGTCAACATCTGCTGTTTAGGTGTTATGAAAATGTGAGGTTTTTTAAATAGTGTTTCAGTCCTATTACATGGGGACTTGACAACCTTCATATTAAAAAATATGAAATTCAGAGTGCCAGAAAAAGAGTTCAATAAGGTATAATTTCCATACTGTAGCCTTCTGGGTTGTGGCATCACATGCTCTGGCAGGTGCATACTTACATTTTGAAGGAACCTGTGACCCTGAAGACGGCAGTAATAATTGTCTGACATGCATGTATCCACCCACCAGACTATGCAATGTCACAACCCAGAAGAAACACAACCTAAATTTTCACTGTCATAAAAATGTAAAATTTCAAACACTGCAACCCCTAGTGCTGACTGTTAATACCACTCTTAGCCACAGTACACATCCTGGAATGTACGTGTATGTGAACTGAGCATTCAGCTTGCTACATTTAATTAGGATTTTATTTTACTCAAGTTGCAGTATCCAAAATTTGACACAGCAGTGCAGGTCATGTTTCCATTTCTTGTTATTACACCAGAACTTTCAAGTGTCCCACAGATAAAATTTAGGAAGGATGGCCAATTTTGTGGCCCACCACCACTGATACATCAACGATTAAAGTGGCAAACAAAACATGTTTTCACATAGGATGTGAATTGAGGCTGCTTTCCCACCAAAGTTTGTGTATATTTCTCTTCTTTCCCATTCGTGCTATATGACCATGCCTATCTTATTCTCCTGGATTTTATCATCCAATAATATCTGACTAAGAGCACAGATTATGAAGCTCCTAGTCACATGTATGGTGGTGAAAGAATTTGCTGGAAAATTTAGAACATATCATCCCCTGAAATTGTCACATTTGGGTATCAGCACCTTCTTCTTCAGAAAAGCAAAGTACTAAAAATAAGGGGCCAGGATAGCTCAGTCGGCATAGAGACTCGCTAAGGGCTGGACGGTCCGGGGATCGAATGCCGGTGGGAGCGAGATTTTTCACAGCCGTCCAGACCGGGCCTGGGGCCCACCCAGCCTCCTGAACAATGGGTACCGGGTCTCTTTGCCAGGGGTAAAGCGGCCGGGGCGTGGCGTTGACCACCCACCCCCATCTAGCAATGAGGTTACAGAAAGAGTAGAACTATACCTTTACTCCCCCTCTGGGCCTTCATGGCATGTTCTAGGGTGAAATTTAACTTTACTGAAAAGAAGGTAAATAAGCAGTTAGACAAAAGAAAATATAGAATAGAGATGACACACCATACCAGGAAATCATTTCATTAGAGATGGTGAAGAGCATAACTAGGATGGACAGTGCATAGAAGAAGCAGTCTCTTATAAGAGGCCACCAGTTGAGGTGACACACTGTGCCAGCACATAACGCACACACTGAGATAACAAACATGATGTTGAACACGGCTGAGCCTATTACTCCACTAATACCAATGTCATCTTTGGCAAAAAACACTCCAATAACCACTGTTGCCAGTTCTGGAGCAGAAGAACCCGCCGCCATGAAAGTGGCTCCAGCTACATCTGGGGACAGCTTCAGTTCTGCAACATTCACAGTTTGACTCATGAACATGCACAACAGCAGAAAACGTTTGGGGAAGTCTTCAATATGGGATTTCAACAGAATTTGTGAAAAATATTTATGGGATACATGGAAAAGTCCATTCAAGGCATTACATAATTTGGGCTTTATCATGGATTAAAATACCAGAAAACCTAAAAAAGTTCCACTTAAACTCTTTTATGTAAATTACAATTCATTATGAATAAATATAACTGAAAATCAGATTTGGTATACAACTTTTAGTGAAATACTCTAATATCAGCCTTCGTACAAGAATTGTCATGAGCCAAAACCATCCAGACCGGCTCTGGGGCCCTCACAGCCTCCTATTCAATTTGTACCAGGGTTCTTTACCAGAGGTAAAGCGGCCGGAGCGTGAAGTTGATCACTCACCTCCATCTAGTGCTGAGGTTTACAATGAGTGGAGGTATGCTTCTACTGCCCCTATATGCCTTTATGGCATGGACAGGGACAACTCTGCGTTTACAGTCATGTATTTAGGTAGTAATACTAGGTCAAAAATGACAGACAAACAGACATGACATGACATGACATCAACATAAGGCATTCAGGTTAAATTCATAAACAATGCCTAATAATTGTGCATACAGCTCATGAGACTTATTAAATGGTAGATATATTCAAGTATGTTTCATTTGTGTATGAAACTCAGTCACTACAGTGACTAGGTCAGGTTTGCACAAATTTTCCAAAAATCTAGGAGCCACCTCAAAGTTTAGGTGCCAGGAGGATAACATGAAGTGAATTCCATACTGAGGACCCAAAAATATTAAGTGCTACCCTACAAAATTTAGTTGTCCATGTGACCCAGCGCCCAGTTTTTGTGCACCCCTAGACTAGGCTATGGGCTGCACAATCACAATTTGATTTCCAGCTGGGACAGGAATTTTTCTCTCTGTTACTGTGTCTAGACCAGCTCTGGGGTCTACCCTGTTGTTCTTTCCCAGAGACCAGTGCATTAAGCTGACCACTCACATCCACCTGGTGCTGAGATTATGAATGCATGGAGCTATACCTCCACTCTATATGTATTCATGGAATGGTCCTTAATTAAGCATAGGGACAACTTTCTTTCTGTGTTAAATAATATATTTAGCAGAATGAAATAAAAATGATGAATACAGTAAAAATTTTGTAAAATTTCACAATACATAACAAAAGAGACCAGTGTTCTTTTAATCTGTACAATGAAAGACAGACAGGGTATTAGTTGAAGATTCCAATCTTCTGGCATGTGACATTGTGTCACTCACAGCAGTGCAGAGTCACATCCTAGATTACACCACCGTTAAAACCTCAAAACTTGAATGGTGTTAGTCCAGAAGCAACACATTACTATTTGAGTCCAAAAATCAGAATAACTTCAGAATCATGTACCAAAATTACATGCCATTATGCCAAATACTGCAGTTGAGTGGGTATAACTTATGTGTCACATTTGGAAGGTGCCAGTTTCGAATTTTGGTCTGAAGACCGGCTACGCTAACATAGGTTTTCATTGCTTTGTTTAGCACCTTCAGGAAAATGATGGGATTGTACCCCAAATTAGGCCATAACCGCTTTCTTCCATGTCTTTTCAAATTCTTTATCTACTAACCATTCTATTACCGGACACTATTTTGTCTAAGCTACTGACAGCATCGTTAAATAAGACAAAGATAATGAAATAAGAATTATCTGAGCCATATGTTCATATGTTAAAGGCCTAAGTATAAAATATCAAGCACTCATACTGAGGCCATGGAAAGCAGTCCCAAGGATTTCCCCTCCACATCTTCACTGACTGGTTACACTACTGCCTCCAGCATATTTCTTTATATATCCTTCCAGCCACCTAGCCATTCTGTTCACATGAATGTTGGTATGCAAAACACATGATAACCTTTGCTAGTCAACATGCTCTTTAGGCTGGCTGACATTAGTGACAGTGGATTCAACAGGAGTACATTAGCAGGCAGAAAGTGTGAAGTCTTGAGCACAGTCATTTCCACCATCCATGGGACTTCTTTCTGTGACTGGAGCATAGGAGCACTTTCTTGTAATTTCTAATACCTTCACATATCCTATCCAACGATGACACGAAGTAGTCATCACACACGATAGCAAGTCCCAGAAATGTATATACAGCTGCCAGAACGTGTATAATGAGTCCCCCTGACTTTCGAGCCTCTGGTCCCATAAACGGCATAGGAAACTGCTCTATAGCCGGAGGTGTGCAGTTTTGTCGGCGAGGATGCAATGTTGGGACCCCCGCATGGTGAGCAGGTGTTGTGGGCTGTGTTGCTGTGTTATCCACACTGAAGCTAACACTTCCTTCAGTAGTCTAAAGAGAAAATAAATTTTGGATTTAAGGTTTTTATGGAGCTTAACATTCATATTGTGATAGACACCGTGTAATCTGACAGCTTGAAACCATTGTTTCAGAGCAAACTTCTGCCAGAAGCAGCATGAAAGATGGTAAAAGACATGCAATTGCACCAGGTGGCAGATTTCCAGGAGCAAAAAAGGTGAATCTGAAAATCATTCTGGTGATTTACTTACATCAGAATTAATTCCCAGTATAGTTATGGATGTTCTGCCAATTTATAAGGGCAGGTATGATGCCTAATAACTGTCTAAATGGACGGCATTTGGATTTTGTCAACAGGTTTAGCAAATACAAAAGTGTACAGTGTGAGATCTCATTCTCATATTAGATTGAAATGATGTGATATGAGGTTCTCCTTAATATATTTTATAGTAGTTCAGCCTGATGATGGCTTTGCTATAAAGGCCGAAACATATAGCTATTGTGAACAAAAGGAATTCATTTACCAGTAAAGTTTTGTGGATTAATTAAAAAAGTAGTCTTGGTTTCATACTGGAAAACACAACAGGATATCACACACCAAGATAAATAAACTCAAACTCATATAAACATGCATTCCTTATATATAGTGTTCAAGAAACAAGGGAACGGAATTAATATTGTGTGTATTTCGGTGGAAAAGATATTTACTTTAGGATCAGGGACGAAGCAGGCTGGTGCAGCTCTAAGGCTCTAAACTTTTATTCTTGGGTCATCACGTAAATGTAAGCTAGGGCACCAACTATCAGGACTGAGGTCTTTCATTAATTTTGTCCGGCCCTCAAGGTCAATGCCAGGATAATGCATCAGTTAGGCAATGAACACTTCCTTCCAAAACCATTTTCAATTCATTGTTCATCAATAAACTGTTGCTATACAGTCCAAGATACTGACAGCACCAAAACAAAAAAACAAAAAGGAAAATAAAATCAGGGAAAAAATAAATCTGGAAAAGTTAAACCATCTTGGAAAACTGCATAGTAGCAGAGCTGTGATTGTCTGTGCAGTGGGATCGGAAACAAGGGAATAAGCCTTTGCGTAGGGTGGCGAAGTGGTGAAGCTACTTCTGAAGTTGGGTCTTTATCTTCAACATACAAGCATCAATTGGCACTACCTCACGCAAGAAGCCAATATGGTATATGGCCTGCAAAGTAACTCTTAAATGCCTGGTAAGAACAGGGACTCTTTCCTTTGTCCCCACTACATCCCAACTGACTCTGGCATCCACCCAGCCTCATATTTAACAACTACCAGGGGATCTATACCACATTGTAGGGCAGTGGAATGTAAAGCTAACCACTCAACTCCACCAACTACCAAGGTTAAAAATGTTTGGAACTATACCTCCATTCCACCACATATATTCATGGCATGGTTATTAGACACAGAGTCACATTTATTTTTACACTATCCTGACTCAGATTCAGTTCCTCCATGCAAGTGCTGGGACAGGATCTTGAAGTAATTTGGTCATGACTGAATTCTTCCAAATCATTACTCATTCCTAAATCACAATCCACTTAAGATACATAAAACTCGGTCGTCGATATCTGGAGGGTTAAGAAGGTTGTATGAAGGGGTGGAGGGAACAAGGTCACCAAAACAAACTTCATCAGATTCTTGGCCAAACATTTCTGAGATTGGAAGACTTGAATTTTCTTCTTTTAATTCAGTGATCACCTCTTTCTTTTTACGCACACATTTCAAGAATCATATGACTGAAGGAGATAATGCATTTAAATGGGAGATAATCTTGTGAATGCTATATGTATACACACAAGCATGGGAACACTGAACACAGAAATTGAAACACACATGTCGAGAAAGTTCTGCTGTGCAAAAGTTGGTTATGTTAATTTTAAATTTAGATTTGAATTGTTATAAATGTTTAACCTTTTCGCCCGAAGAGGCAACATTGCTGTTACCAGGAACATGATTGGTGCCACCATTGGAGGCCACATGGTGTACAAGAGTATATATGAGCACCAGGCCACACGTCACTTGCCATCGTTCCTGTCTCAGCCGAGGTCTGTTCCTCATATCCTGCAAAGAAACAACACTACCATCAGACTGAATGTGAAGGTCAAGTACCCCAGTCCAGTTTGATCCCTAACCTCCTGTGTTATAGAGATTTTCTAAATCCTTGTTAAGACAGGCAGTGGGACTACAGACATTCACAAGTGCTCTACAATCAATTCAGTAGTTCCTCCTTGGTGCTGCAGTCCTATCTGGGCCAATCACAGGAAGAAAGGTATATCAGAGTGGCCAGCTTCACACAACAACTGCCTATATGCTCATACCAATAGTCACTGGAAATGAGGCCAGGACCCAGGATTGGTATGGATCTCCCCAACACCTGGAATTAAAACTCCCATCATGAAAAGGGTAACAGAAAAATTTGTCCCTGTACTTAATTAAGCAGCACATTATAAAGACATAGGAAAAGTTAAGATATAATCCCATGAATTCTCATCCTCTGCATTATGTGGACATAAGTGGCAGGCTGTACGCTCCGGCCGCTTTACCCCAGGAAAGAACACCCAGTAACTGCCAGACAGGAGGCTTGGAGAGCCCAAGAGGCGGTCGGTACACAGTGGTGTAGAGAAGAATCCCAGCACTTGCCAGCAGTCGAGCTCTTCTTATCCAGTGGGGTCACTATGCTGACTACATGATCGGTGTTATATGAGATGGGATAGGTCAGTCAGTTGTTTGATTCAAGCCTGAGGCGCCAATACCTACCCAGACCGGTTATGGCTTCACCCAGCCTCATATGTAACTGATAGAGTGGGGATCTTTTACCGGGAGTAAAGCGATCTGGGCGTGAAACTGAACCACTGTCCTTCATACAGCGCCGAGGTTCGGAACGTCTGGAGATTTACCTACAATCCCGTGTACACTGGTACGAAATGGAGCTAGGCAGAGAGGAACATTTATCGTATAACCCTTTAAAACACAATGGTAAATATATGTACCACCTGCTTTCATACTAAAAACCTATGCGTTTTCCGTACAAAATGTATTCATGTGGTTTGTATTATTCTCAAAATAAACAGCTATTAGTTCCGTAAACAGAGTTAGTGGGTCGATATTTGTAATGGGCCTAGGCCCAGTGCGTTTACTGTGCGTCAGTGGTGTGACTACCACGTAGCAAGAGTATGTGACGGAAAAGGGCCACAAATGCAGGAAGCCCACGAGACCATCGCAACAAATTATTGTTTTTACACTAACAGAATATCAGTCATTATGCGGGCGAAGTGTGGCGTATTCGCAAAAACTGGATTTTGCGCGAATTCGCTTTAGTGTTGCCAATATAATAATAATAATATAATAATAATAATAATAATGCAGTAATACCAAATTTGGCTTCAGAGCACGAAATTTAAAATCAGATTTAATGTTACATATCCCGGTGTGTTACATAAGGCTACAAAGATGCACTTGTTGACAGTCAACAGAACCTTATCGATATTGTTTATTAGTCATATTAGTAAGGCAACACGTTTCAACCAATCAAGGTCATCTTGAGGCCATCTTACTTCGTAAGACTGCTTTATTTATAATTTATAGGGGGTCAGATAAATTCTCAAATTAATGAAAGATTTTAGGGATGCAAACCGTGAACAGCTAATTTTAAATGATCCATAACCGTGCACTGAACAGTAAGATATGGTAACTAAAACCAACGAATACATACATACATATACACATACATTCACCGATCCAATATCCACGCAAGTAGGACTGGATATGGAATTCGTCAAGAACAGAGTAGATTACTCACAAGTTTATATTTTCATAAACTTATGTGCATTGTTTGGTTTTAGTTATCATATCTTACGGGAACAGCTACCTTGGATTTCTTGAACCTAAACCTCATTAATATGCCAGAAACAGAAACCTCAACGCGAAAGAGCAGGAAGTGGTATCTCCCCCAAATTCCCTATCAGTTTGTTCATGCAGGTTCTTTATTAAGAAAAGGCTTAAGTGAGAAAAATGTCGATTATATAATTTTCAGACCTTCTTACAAAGTTCAAATGCTTGGAAAGTGAATTTTCCGAGATATATACTGTTCCGTGTCGTTTTTACGCTTACGCTAACGGTGGCCAATGTTTAAACGTCATGTAGTAAATGAAAACCAATAAAATACTAAAAAAATTTCGATAGGCCAAACCAGACTGAATGTTCTTATTATTCTGGTATCGAATACAAAAATCAGCAAAAACAGAAGAACGAAAAGACCAGGAGGAAGAATATTTTCCTAATTAAAACTTAATGGAAGAAGTTCTTAGAAAAAAAAAACGGATTTCAAAATTTTACGAGAATTGAATTACTCTAACTGCCAGTAAAATGGTCAGCTTAATTTGAAAAGCAATCCCATTCACGACAATTTTACAAAAAGTGACCGCGTACCTCAGGAGTAGGACAGGGTCTATCGGTAAACTTTGCACAGGGGATAAAAATCCCAGCTACACCACTGTGTGAGGTACGAACTGAATTATTATACATTACGTAGCGAAATTTCAGGCCCTTACCTCAAGTCACTCTTATAATAAACAAAGGCTTACAGTCGTACGAAAATTCAAACAACGTAAATTAACAGACGTACTCCGCGAACACGAGGCCAGTCAGTGCTGCTCAGTCCCTGTGTAACTTCCATGTTCGAAATTAACAATTCACTCGTCGACTTGGTGTCCACCCCCCCCCCCCCCATCTTTTTCTCTTCCTTTTCAGACTTCAAAGAGTTAGTCTGAATAACGGATTCTGAACTTACAGAACCCTTCCGTCTTGCTGGACATGGGTCGTGGCCTTCTGGTTTTGGCTTCTCAGAACATCGTGTCGGAGCGTGTGGACGAGAAGAGATCAATAGCAAACAGCAGCTGTAACGATACGAGATCAGACCAACATGGCAGTCGGTGTTGTCCGCATCGCACATTCCTATTGTTTCTCGTTCCCTTCCAACCAACACAAGCACTCCTTCTTGAAAAGCTGATAGTTGCTCAGTTACTTACGAAATTTCCCTCCTTTTATGGAAAACCAGGCTTCATTACTGTGCTTACACGTGCTCACCTCTCGTTCCCATACTCTGCAGTCTACATCCTTCCATTTTTAAAAACAATTTTAATATTATCCTCCCACGTATACCTAGGTTCTCATACCGGTATCGTTCTTTCAGGCTTTCAGAGCAGAATTTTGTGTACACTCTCATCTCTCCCATATTTCCTACATCCCTGTCCACCCAGCTTCCTCGTTTCCTATAGGGAGCCAGATAAATCCAGTCTATACCCTCTCATCTTTAAGACCCATTTTAATATTATCCTCCCACGTACGCCGAGGTCTTCAAAGCCGTATCCTTCCTTCAGGCTCTCAGAGCAGAATGTTGTGTACACTCTCATCTCCCCCATACGTCCTACAGCCAGCCCACTCATCCTCCTTGATTTTATCACACCAACAACACCTGGCGAAGGATACAAATGACGACGCTCCTCGTTATGCGGTTTTCGCCAGCTTCCTGTTTCCTTAGAGCGTCAAAGGACGCGTTTCTAACTTGGGAATTGGTAGGACAACTAGCACCCTATCACAGTAAAATGACCGCGTAAACCTCTGAAGCCCATTGGTTACTGCATATACTGCCTATATATAATATATTAATATATATATCATACAGGCACTTATGAGTTTTGTAAAAATCTCAGTAAAGGTCCACAAGAAAATGAAGGAAAGAAAAGTTTCGAAATGGCACCATTACAGCAACTATCGAAGTAGGGGAGCGTGTATTATAGAAATAGTAGGAAAACTGTTATAAATGTTTGGACAAGTAAAGGGAATGCCAGAAAATAGATTGCCACGGAGAGTTATAGCATGGGAACCAGAAGGAACAAGAACGAAGGGAAGACCCAAGGAAAGGGATGGATGAAGACGAAGTATGACTCTTGACTAACCACGGATGACATTAGAGGATACTGAGAGACAGGGACATGTGGGAAACAAACATTGCACAGTGGAAATCCTTAGCTGGATGAATAAATCTCACAGCAAACGGCGATTATTTTCCAATACAACATTAATTGATTACTCATTATAACCCAGACGGAGTGATATCAGTGCGTGGTACGAAAAAATTCTTTAAGTATCCGTCACGTTAATCCTTGTCTTGAAGGGGTCAAATGTCAGCGATTCGTACTTGGAAGGATTCCCAGTCATTCACAGCGTGCTGCAGTGTCGTCCTTCAAAAGTTCAGTCTTTAAGCTGGTCAATAAATTCGGTCCTGTTATGGAAGTGGGAAACTTAATTTCCGCTTACACAAAATCCTGTCACTTTATTCTGTCCCTTGGAAAATTAAGTCGTAAGTTCCTCAAAAATAACTTTATCATAGAAGTTATGACACCTACTTTTCGTCAAACTTTTCATTCTGAAAGGCAGGCTAACAAGAATTATAAACTAAAGATTATACAGTTTAATTGTTATTGAAGGTAAGATAGAGGGAAAAACAGAAGTGACGGGAAGACGAGGAAGAAGACGTAAACAGCTACTGGACGACCTTAAGGAAAAGACAGGATACTGGAAATTGAAACAGGAAGCACTAGATCTCACTGTGGAGAACCCGCTTTGGAAGAGGCTGTGGACCTGTCGTAAGGCAGACTACGGAATGAATGAACAGTTTAATAGCCTCTTTCCTTGTACATATAATTCTGATTAACACAGATTCCAGCTACATTAAAATTGCACGACACAACATCAACGTTTCGCACCATAACCTTGTTTCTAATCACTGTCATACAATAAAATGTTACATAGAGAATTTGTAGCTCCAATGGTTCATGAGCTATCGCCGCTAAACTGCAAGCTAAATAGAGATGTGCAGTGGTGGACTTGTTTTCGAATCTACAAAGCAACTGTCTTGACGAATCCTGCATATTCTTCGACGATACATGTAGGTGTATGCTAGAATTGCCACACATTGCTTCACTTGATGACAGCACCACAGGAGTAATGAAAGTTACAACAGTGTATTTCCACAACTGGCTTTCCACTCCTGACCGAGAAAAGAGCCAGCGTGCGCAGTCGGTATAGCGACTACGCCACAGGCTGGACGGTGCGAGGTTCGAATCCCGGTTTGGGCAACGAATTCCTCTCTTCTCCAAAACGTCCAGACCCGCTCTGAGACGCACACAGCCCAATATTCAATGGGAACGGGAGGGTCAAGCGGTCCGGATGTGAAGTTAACCACTCACCTTCATCTAGTGCCGAGGTTAAGAATAAGTGGAGTTAGACATCATAGTCTGGACAAGAAATACAGTCGAACTCGGTTATAACGTCATGAAAGGGACTGAATATTTTGGTCGTATAAACGAGTGTCGTTATAACCGAGGAATGTAATGTTGCCGTTAACAGTGAGGAATTAATTTGTATCACAGAATATCTGATGCTATAAATGAGGTGTCGCATAAACCGATATCGTTATAACCAGGTTCGACTCTATTTCACTTTTTCTGCCTTTTTTCCTACTGACTAAGAAGACTCGCAAGACTTGGGACGACCAAAACAAAGACAGAGACACCAATACCATCTTATAATTCATAGAAACAGGTATCGGTGACACATTGTCATAAAGATCACAGTGATGTTGATAATCATGAAGATGATTATGATGTTATACCATACAAAATGTCAGAGACTTAAGCTTAGATATGGTAATGTGGCTGCCTTCTCAGATTCATGCGACTAACAGCTTATTACAGTTGGTGGTAAGAAGCGAAGAAGCGCAGACGTGGTGATGACCCTCACGTCTCTAGTTTCATGAAAGTTCGTCACTTTATTCACAGTTTATCAGTGAGCGAACTGGGTGATGTCAAAAGCCTATCTCGTCTTATAATTCAGGAGAGTGACATAATACTATTCTTAGTATAATAGGTAAATTCGGTTGACACTATTCTAAGCTCTAAGCAAATTCACAATAACAAAGTGATAGAGTAGACGCATGAGCCTTCGTGTTACACGGAAGGCAGAAATTCTTTTACTAAATGAGCAACACAGCGGCTCAAGAAAGGGCAGTGTTCCTTGGAATTAATTAAAGAGAAACTTAGATGATTAGTTAGGTGGGCACAGAAGAGTTACGCTAAAAATGATCTCAATATCGAAATAGACAAAAAGCTGTCCAATCTGAGAAGATAAAAGAAAGAAGAGGCGGAGGCAGAAGAAGAAAACATGCTGTGAGTGTAAGAACTAGATAATGAAACTTCGGGGTCTATAGAAGTAAAGGATTGGACGTGTGATTATAAATTAACTGCTTAACAATACCTTATGTGATAGAGTTAGTCACTGTGTTATAAGGGAAAGGAGGCACAATTAGTAAGACTTTTTTTTTCCTATGGCTCGACAGCCCTTAGGGGCCTAGGCCTCGTCATTGTACGACGCATAACGATCACACTGATAGACACACCACGTTCGGTAGGACTCCTCTGGACGAGGGACCAGCTCGTCGCAGAGACCTCTACCTGACAACACACAACACTCACAAGAGACAGAACATCCATGCCCCCGGTGGGATTTTTTTTTAATTCCATGCCCCCGGCGGGATTTTTTTTTTTCTTTTTGCCTGTCCGGGGTTTTTCCCCTTTGATCCATTTTTGTACTGTTTAAATCCTTTCGTCCTTCATGTCACTTTACGTTCCATATTACCGTCCTTACAACAAACACAACACAAACATCCATGCCCCTGGTGGGATTCGAACCCACGATCCTAGTAAGCGAGCGGCCGCAGACCCACGCCTTAGACCGCGCGGCCACTGGGATCGGCTAATTAGTAAGACTAAGGGACTGAAAAAAATTGTACTCGTAAAAAAAGTTTATGTAGACAAGACAATAAAAGCGAACACTGTCAATAACAGAACTTACGTCCTTTAAAGCAAGAAACCGAGTCTGAAATTAATATTAAACATAGGCCTGCATACTACGAGAATTCAGTCTAGAGTGGGTATCGTTAAACTCAAATTTGATGTGAAGGTATAAACGAGTAAAGGAAGTCGAGTTTCGAGACTGATTATGGCTAGAGATCTCTCTGGGCATTGTTGTGATGACAGCGAGCCTGCTGCTTTCTCAATAGCGCGAGAGAACTGAAGGACTCTCAGCAGCTAATTGGATCTCTCCTACGCCAATAATACATTCAGATACGGATTCTGTTTGTCATGCACACAAAGCCATTCACAACCATTTTATCATACTTTTCTTGTGCAAAAGGCAAGTTAGCCTTATGATACCGGTACCATATTTATGTCTCCCTAATAGTATGAGAATCAAGTTAAAATAGAAAGGTTCTTTTTGACAAAAATTTTATTTTTATGCAATTTAACAAATTTTATGTACATCAAACTAACGTTTTATATGACTTTCACCGTGCAATTTTCAATTCACTGTCTATTAACCAACTAAATGCACTTTCACTTTCAACTTTAATAGTTTTACAGATTTCCCCTACATATGTTTCGGTCTATGCATAGACCATCATCAGGCGGTACACAAACTACACTTTATTTAAGTAAAGTGTAGTTTGTGTACCCCCTGATGATGGTCTATGCATAGACCGAAACACATGTAGGGGAAATTGTAAAACTATTAAAGTTGAAAGTGGAAGTGCATTTAGTTGGTTAATAGACACATCAAACTACGTGTTTCGGTACATTCCCTGGACCATATTCAGATCTCTTACAGGAATATCTCACATTTCATGCTTTAATGTGTGCTGAGATTGAGACCTCGACCTTAAACCGTGTATGGTATTGCATCACATATTATCTTAAAGCAAACATCATGATTTAAAGTTTAAAAATCAGATTTGTTTTGTCGAGTACAAAATAATTAAAATTATTTTAAAATATATTAAAACATCTTCTTATCAATGATCAAAGTGAGGATAGAAACCGTCACACTGACTGTTCAAAACTCCTGTTTGTTTTTTCCATTTTTGTCACAAAGATCGATACCTTTAATTTGTCCCCACCATTACGTGACTGCAGAATTACATATGGGTTGTTTTTAATTCGTGCGTGTTTTTAGATGCAGATAGGATGCACGGGTCGTGTTGACGTTGTCGTGAAGGTGTAAATAATGAGTATTTTCGACGCTCTAGGTAGCAGGTTCTGTTATTCGGTACCAAAGGTGGAAAATTTTGTAAAATCTAGGAGCCACCTCAAAATTCTATGAGCCAGAAGGTTGAAATCAAGTAAGTTCCATACTGAGAATACAAAAATATTAGGCGCCACCGTACAAAATTTTGTCGCCTGGAATCGATTTACCCCGGCTGTACACTAAACTGTACACCGAACAGTTATACCTGCTTCCTTGTCCGTCGAAAATCTGCACCTTTAAAACAATGTCAACAAGAGCTCCGTGACCAGAGCCGGCCTTAGCAAACGCGGGGCCTGATTGCGATGTTTGTAGCGGGCCCCTAAAAGTTATTGAGCAGAGCAAAAAACAGGACTAACGCTTTGGTATATTAAAGTAAGTAAGGATTGAAAATCAAAATGGTCTGTTTTTATCATTTTTATTTATTTTAATTGAGTAATCAGTAAAACATATTATTAGTAATTAAAAAATTTAAACCAAACAAATAATAATTATATTTTTCTCGCTCCCCCATGAGCGTGGGGGCCCAACTCCGTCAAATCGGCCCATCGGCCCCTAACGCCGGTCCTGCCCGTGACCTGTACACATCTAATAACAAGCACGAATTAAAAACAACCAAAATATAATTCTACATTCCTGCGATAGTGGAGGAAAACACAGGTTATCGATACGTATGATGAAAAAGGAAAAACAAACAGGAGTTATTTTTGAGAAATCGGTGTTACCGCTTCTATCCTCGTGACGACTGGTAAAAAAAATGTTAACATAGTTTAAGATAATTGTACTTGTTTGCTACCTGACACAACACATCTTTTTATACCATAAATTCATACTGTGTAATTACGCTACAGCCAACGACTTGATGACGATTCATACAGTACAATACCATACACGGTCAGAAGATCGAGATCAAAATCTTAGCACACATAAAAGCATGAAATGTGAAGTAACAGACCTGAAATGATCCAAACACAATACGCCGAAACATATAGTCTGATGTACATAAAAGGTTTGTAAGTGATATTGGAATAAAAGTTTTGACAGACGGAACCTTTCTAGTTTAACTTGTTATAATACACAACGAATGCAACCTATTAAAACGATACGTAAATCAACTGACGGATTTTCATGACACTTTATAAAAGCAGCATGCCACTGCATTCTACCAGCCGTTGTACTTTTGAAGTCCTTAATGCCACAACAACATGAAAGCAGCACTACCAATTTAAGGACAAAGACATTTTGTGTGGTAAGAAATCTGAGCAGCATATGCGGTTGTCGTTAGGCAATTTATAGTTTTACAGGACAAAACACACGGGAATTGACAAACGCAGGCATGTAGTGAGAATCTGTGCCTTGGTACTGAGGCCTCAAATGGGTCTAGGGTACCAATCCCCGACTATAAATGATAAGTGTGCAGATTTGTGGAATGACAGCGCGGAAAGACCAAAGTAACAGAAGGAAAGCTTAAATTAGTGCCTCTTTTTCCACCAGAAGTCCCACATGGACAAAGTTGGATTTGAATATGGTCCTCCGGGGTGTGAAGCAGGTGAGCCTGAGTTAGCAGACAAGTAATTTAATTACGAGTAATAAAGGACAGAAAGACCGAAAAATGATAAACACGGAAGATAATGGTTAGGAGAAAGACAAGGAAAATATAACATGGAAAATGAAGAAAAGAAAAAAGATATTGAAGAGAGAGCGATAGTATGTACAAGCGCTACTGTCCATTAGTTGGGAAGCCACGTGGATTTATCGTAATCCTGCAAGTGCAGTTTCTTGTGGTTTATTTTACGACGCTTTCCGTACGTCAGACCATACAGCAGTGTTTCCAATCATTCTTCCATGGTGAAACCCACAAACAACAATTTTTCTTATCCCGAGGAAACCCTACCTATGGAAATATTTACAGGCCACACAAAGGTGGCAGCAGGCAGCGCAGTTCTGCACTACTGTCACGCAAATGCATTAGAGCTGCTGTATATCCTAAGTCAGCTTACACTGCAACAAAGCTGAAGCATATTTCGAGGTATATATCCTACTTTTGCAGCATTTCAAAATTTTTATTATATATTCCATAATGTTTCGCGGAACCCTGATTAAGAAACAGCGTCTGTAGGATGATTGGTAAATAATGACTTTGGAGGAACAGGGAAGGAAGCAGTCGTGGCTTCATCGAGGTAGTATGCTGCATTTGTCTGAATGAGTGATAAACACCACAAAAAGCCTGTCAGAAAAGCCGGTGTCCTTCCGAGGTTCGAACCTAACCCCCTGACTTTAAGCCTAAAGCGGCACGGCTGTACAAACTCTTAGGTGCAAATGCACACAAATAATGAATGCCGATGCGCGGCTGTAACCTCCTGGTTACAGCAGCATCCTCAGAAACGAAGGCAATCATCTCCGAAACTATATGACTAAAGGTATTGGGTGGACGGTCCGGGGTTCGAGTCGCGGAAGGGGCAAAATATCTCTCTTCTCCAAAACCGTCCACACTCGCTCTACGGACCATCCAGCGTCTTATTTAATGAGTGCCCGGGATTCTTTCTCTTTGGCCGGGGCGTGAATTTCACCACTCACCTCCACACAGTGCCCAGACAAAGAATGGGTGGAACTATACCTCTACTACCCCAGTATGCCTTCATGGCGTGGGCAGGTATAACTTTACATTTTTTTACCTTTACTATCATATTGGTCGATGTGCATGGGACGCTCTGACGCCCGCCCAGCTACTATTCTATTCTATTTTACCTTTACTACATGGCGCTACATTCCAGACTGCCATAATCTTAATATTGACAGTGGCAGATCTTACGCCCATTTACGGATACCATAAACGACGAAACGAAGGACAGTCTGTTGTGAATTACTAGAGGTGCAATTGGTGGCAGTCATTAATTCCAGGTCGCAAATTAAGTTGCTCACTTACACCTATCTAGGCAGGGGTTAAGAATCTGTGGAGATATACCTTCACTTCTGTATAAGTCTTCATAACGTGGTACTTAATTAAACACATGCCCGTTCCATTAACAACACTAGCGTGTCAGTCATGCTGCCAGCTATGTTTTTCTGGCAACGTATTTTAATTTTAAATGAGACTTCATTACTTTAACAGGGTTTCAGGCCTTTTAATTGGAATTGGTCGTGCCTTCTAGTGCATTACGAGGAGAAAAGTATTAAACACAAGGACAGCTTTTCTTTCATATTTTCTGTTAATTCTATGGACTGGTTCTGGCCAATCACAGGGTGCCTTTCTTCGGCAAGTTTGTATCCGAAGTGTAATTTCCTTACGCAAGTTATTGATTGCCTTAGTAGTGTGTGTGCGCGCGCGCATGTGTGTATGTGTGCGCGCGCCCCTACCTCCGTTCACTTTACGCTCATGATAAGTTGCAATAAAATCCATTTATGAAAGAACTTCACATAACCGTTAACGATAATTCTGAAGCCGCTAAACCCCGACTCTGTGGCATTAGTATTGATAACTTACACTGCAGAAACGCATAGCATCCAGTAAAGAATGATCACAGAAGGTACAGAGCATAATGTTCACTCGGTTTCTCACCCTAAGGGAATATTACATATTGTATATGAGATCAGGAGCCGAGGAAAACATTTGAACCGTAGAAAGGGAAAGAAACAGGAGGAAGGAGAAAAGTGCAAAATGAGGAGTTTCATGATCCTTCGACAACTACATAGAGCAATCAAATCAATAATGATGAGGAGGAAGGGACATGCAGAACGCGTGGCAGAGATTACAAATGTATAAAAAACTTGGGTCACAGAAATTAAAGATTAAAGATCCCTTGAACGATGCGTAGAAGTGAGTATAATATTAAAATGAAAATTAAAGAAATTTATAATCCCAGCTAGATAAAAAGAATTTTCTCCAAAAACCATCCAGACCTGCTCTGGGGTCCACCCAGCTTCCGGGGTTCTTTCCTGGGAGTAAAGCGGCAGGGGCGTAAAGTTTACCACTCACCTCCATCCAATGCCGAGGCTAAGAATGAGTGGAGCTATACCCTTGCTCTCCCTATATGCTTTCATGGTATGGACAGGGGCAACTTTCCTTTTTACCTTTACCTTAAAGAAATAAGGTTGGGAGGCGTGGCCTGGATTCATCTGGCTGAGAACAGGTATTCGAGACGGACTGTTGTAGAAACGGTTATGAACATTCAGATTCAATATAAGGCGGGGAATTTCTTGACAGCTGTGTGACTGTGTTAGCTTCTCAAGAATGACTGTTGTGTGGAATTACTTGAGTGTTTAGACTGTTAGCGTACAGACCTAAAGTTAATGTTGTGCCTCTTCGTAAACATAAGCTTTGTAGGAGTTCAATTCTTCGTATTATGCCTTCGACAATGGCCAGATTCATGCTTCGGTCGTTTTAACCCCTACATGTGGTGATGGACAGAAGGCCTGAGAAGGTTTGTGGGCCGTGGGCCGAAATAAAGAATCTTACACAGGCCAATACATTTAGTTTCCTCAAGAAATTACTATAACAATTTTGGAAAATCAGGCATATCTTTTGTTAACTTAAGTTAACTTAAATCTCTGAACAAAGCACCAAAATTATCAAAATTAATTTTACTGTTTACATACGTGATATCAAAATGGCGGATAGTCAATAAGTTAAGGCAATAAACAGGGTTTAATTTTTCACTGCTTTTCTGGGATGTGATGCCGTATAGTTTGGTACATAGTGTCCTCATCAACGTTGGTACGTATCTACTGAACTACACGGCGTCACAACCCAGAAGACACCAATCTTCATAACCACCTTCGTCAGAACTTCGGATCTCAGGATTTATTCTTGTTTGTACTGAATTCCTTTTCCATCGTTTACAGTGTTCACCCCCCCCCCCCCCTTTTTTTTTTCAGATTCTGAAGCTAAACATTTTTAATTTTCTTCAGTCACTTCGACAGTATAAAACGCATTACAACAGCGAATCACGTCATTTTATATAAAGTCTCAAACCATCTATAAAATAATTGTCATGTTGTCAATATGTTAAACTGGATTCGGTTACACAATCGCATTACATGATATTTGTCATTGATACCATAAATGGAACGTACTTTCGATATAAACTCTCATAAGGATTCGAAAGCAGATGGAAGAAAAGCGCTTAGGGAATTCGGAAACGCAAATATCAGTCCCAGCAATACTAAACCTGTAAAAATGTAACAAATATAATGGCACCCAGTTTCAACAACTTACAAGACCAATGCATAGGCAAAACTAGTTGTGTGAATGAAATGCTCACATCATACTATGACTAGTCGGTCCTTGTGATACAAGTAATTTAATTAGACAACAATGGAACGTCAACATACAAACATTGTAAGAAAGTATATAGTCTTATTCCGACAAAAAGATTGTAAGGAAGCTATAGCCACATCTTTCAAAGCAAATAAAATCACCAAGCCGCCTGTAAATCAGTTTACATTTTCTACAATGCAAATGCAATTAAGGATTAGGAATTTGGTTATATTACTTCAATTTTTCGAAAATTCAGGAAGAAATCTAACATACGGTGTGTACCAAGTTTTATACATCGAAGTTTTGTACAGAAAACGACATACAGGCCGTATAATCAGCATCTTAAACAATCAGGTTTCATACCGTTTACTTTACATATCGTCGCTAATAGAACCAAGGAACAAAAAGTACAGATATCTTTCGGAATCAAAATTACAGTTTGCTGTGTTATGATTTTATAGTTTGTGCATAACGTAACTTACATTTAATAGTGCTTTCAATACATAATAATACTAAGTAAAAGAGAAGCAAGATAGTAAATGCTTACCAGTTACTTCCTCAAATTAATCTTGACAATTAAAACAACGTAATCACAGTTCTAGCGGATGAGAGACATAAATTTATCACAACCGGAACGATATAGAAGTTCTGTATTCACCTGTTTCGATACGTGCACAAATTCTGCCGGTAGAGGTGGGTGCTGTTGTCCGTCACAGGTTCCCAGAACCAATCTTGACCAACATCATAGTAGCAAACGATAAAATCACATGATATGCCCTGATGTACCTGTGGCGTACCTCTATAAACGTATTGTCTATTACAGTCCAGTTGTATTCTGGATGAGGCCTGTTCTACTAACCATGCGACACTAACACTAGCGTTCCGGTGAAATGAATACAAAATCCCATATCATGAAGTGCAGTGGCGATGGACGGCGCAAGCGTCGCCGTATTGAAATAAAAAAGACAGAGCTTTGATGTCTATACACTTCGGATATCTATAATGTGCTCAGGATAGTACACGTAATATAGCAAAACAGGATGCCTGTATTTATGTAGTACCTGTTCGAATCTTAGCTGGATTAAAAGCTATACTAATTGAGGTTCCTCGCAAACACTCCCATGCACTCTAAAGCCTATTCGTGGCGTACTCTAAAGTACGAGCTCGGAAATAGCCTGTCAGAATAGCCAGCCTCAAAGTCGGGAATTGAATGTGGGACCCCCAAAACACGGATTTATAACTATACTCACGACTTAACTTTTTGTTCACCGTGCATTATGGTAATAGATAACCTTCATCAAGTGTTAAATAAATTTTCATTAGTGCAGTTGTTGGTTGATGAAGGTTATCTATATTCACGACATTCGGTTCCTGTATTTATAAAACAGTTAAGTCCAGGATGTCGCACTGACCTATGAGACATATGGCTTAAATTGAGGAAACAAGAAATAAGTAAAAATCTGGTTAGAAAACCTCACAGGAAGGGACCATTCTGTAAAAGGTAAAGCAACCCCATTACAGGCCTAGGCAGGCCCTGAGGGGTCCAGGAGGTTGAGGCTCCCAGATTTGTAGACAATCGGCACATGAAGGTGGTAAGGTTGTCAGCCCTACGCACCGGCCGCCTTTACCCCCCAGGAAATATTCCTGGTACTCATTTCTGTTAGAGGCTGAGTCGACCCCAGGGCCATAGTGCGACCGAAACGATTATGTCAAGGAATTAATTCCAATGACACCATCGGGAATCGAACCCGCGACGTTCCTGGGGACCATTCTGTACACATGGAAATAAATGGGTAAATGGTAGATGGATGGGCTGGTGGATGGGAGATAAATAAATTTTCGGGTTATTTAACGATGTCTTTTAACCGGCACCGTTTATACAGCATGTATTAAATGGTAGGCGATTGCGAATACTTGGTAGGTAAGGATTTGGGAAGATGACAATGTAGTTACTTTAATGGTACTGCAACGGCCTTAAACTACAGAGTAGGAGGAAAGCAGCGAACCCCTAGACAGGATAGTCTTACGCTGGCATCAGGCGCCAATCGACTCGATTACAGAGCTTCCAAATGTGTAAGAGCACAAGTTTCAATGGGACTTATATAACATACAACATGACGTGTTGCATCAAGAAGCGCGTAATCTTATGTTGCAAATGAGAAGAAAATATGCTGTATATCTTCCCTGCACTTGGGAAATACGTGCTACCATTCAGTTAAAAATATGTTTATTTTGCCATTTGCCATATAAAAACGTAAAGATTAAAATGTAGACAAAACATAACTTTGGCCTTTGCTTTTGATAGCCGGGAAAAGTGGCACGCATGGCGGAGAAGAGAAACGCATATAGGGGTTTGGTGGAAAAACCTCAAGGAAAGAGGCCACTTGGAAAATAGAGAGGTAGATGGGAGGATAATATTAGAATGGACATTAAAGATAGAAGATGGGAAGGTGGAAACTGGATTCATCTGGCTCAGGGTAGGGACCAGTGAAGAGCTGTTATGAACACGGCAATGAACCTTCGGGTTCCATAAAATGCGGGGAATTTCTTGACTAGCTGCGCTTCTCAATAAGGACTCTGCTCAATGGAGTTAGTTTGCTATGGGTCTGAAACTTAGTCTTTCACATTAAAGAGAAATGCATAGGTAGAGGATATTGAGAACAAAGTGCTGACTAGAACATGCCGACCTAAGAGAGATTAAAACAATTGAGGGTTGGAAAAAAAAAAGTACATACTAATGAGCTTCACAATTTGAACTCTTAATCAAATAGTATCAGATGATAAAATTATAGATGATATGGGCGGGGAATGTAGCAAGCATGAAATACATAAGAAATGCGTAAGAAGATGGAATTTTGAAAGTACGCCCGAAGCGACCACTTTGTTGACGTAGGCATAGCTGGGAGGATAATATTAAAATCGATAATAAATATAACAGGGCGCGAGGGTGTGGACTGGATTAATTTGGCTCAGAACACGGAGAAATAGAGCTCTTGTGAACACGGTAATTAAACTTTGGGTCTCATAAAAAGCAGGAAATTTCTTGAGTACCTGAATGACTGTTGCCTTTGCAAGGAATTTGCTCCATGGATTTGGTTTACTTATAGATTACATTCACTGCAAAATAGACGTACACTTAAAATTATGAAAGTTATGTTTACAAAGTGGTCACTATACAAAGAGTTACATGAATCTAGTGGTCACGATACAAAGAGTTAATGCATCTATGGCATGATACAAAGAGTTACATGCATCTAGTGGTCACGATACAAAGAGTTACATGCATCTAGTGGTCACGATACAAAGAAAGGAAGGAGGGAAAGCACACAATGTGATGATGATACAAAAGATAATCGGAAAAAGCCAGAAACGAACCAGGAGCAGAAGAGTGGACAGAAAAAAAGAGAATAAACATAATCACATTCGACAGCGTTGCAAAGAAACAGAAGTTGGTGATCTGGCGATTAAAGATTGGGAGACAGCAACAGGCAATCTGCTGTGACGGTCGTAAGGAATGTTACGGAGTAGCAAGCGCAATATGAACCTTCACATTCACGTGTTACACCCTGGTGATCGAGCCGTGATGGCCTACCATTACCTCTGCTGCATCTTCCCTGTTTGTTGCTCGTGAATTAAGTAGTATTTCACGTTCGTAAAGAAACCCAAATATTTCCAGGAAATGTGACACGGTGTATCTGGTACACATGTGCCGAAGTTTCAGAGGAGCCTCCTCCCTCCATCCTCAAGAACTTCATTAGTCTTCCAAGTGGCTACTCTCCAAGAGTCTTTCCGACAAAACTTGCTACTTACTTAAACTCACACTGCAAAATTTCCAATGTTTCCACATTTTCCGGCAGATCTACATTTCATAGCCGCTAAGCAGTCTGTGAAACACTAGCTTAAACAGAGTTACAGTAAAGTTATAGCAGTTATGCCAAGTTAAAAGATTGTGGGTTACTGGAAACTGAAAACATTAATCCAGCGAGAACACAGCTTCAGGTACGAGTATACTATGAAGTTAAGCACGATCACACTGTTTAACTGTGAGACCTTTATTAGCACCATATCGGAACACTGACATGAGAACAGGTTCACGTTCGTCTGTACAAGTACTTTCGGTGTGGGAAACAAACTTCAATTTTTTCCCGCTGTGATCATGTTACGTAAAACGATGCAAAGATGGCAGCACATGATTAACTGCATTGGGGGTCGCAAGCAAACAAATAGCCTCACTGTCACGCCGTATCGATCGAAATAATATGTTGACGACGGACTTAGTATGGTTGATTCAAGACAAACACGGGTTTTATGTACGAATTATGAGAGACGTATCTTACGTCAACAATACTGCAAAGTGTACTCCAGTCTGGAGTATACACAGCTCCCAAGTGTGTTCTTTAAGAGATTGCATCCTACATTCATCCACACGTTCGTTTAGAGACAAATCCATTGTTCAAAGATTTTGCATCTATTTGCAGTTTATTTAAAGACGCTTTCAATTGCCTATATCATGCTCTATATAGCGTTGAATGGCTGAATGTTTCATGAAATGGAAAGAATGTACAAGGAAACGGCTGTGGCGTAATTGAGGCATTACCCCGACATTTATCTGGGCGGAATGAGGAAACAACCAAACACCTCAGTCAGGGTAGCAGGTCAGTTGACCGAGATCTGAACCCAAAACCTCTCGAATACGAAACAGAAATGTTACCTGCTCGACCGTGACCTTATGGCTGTTCAAACATAATGTGAAGTTGTCCTGCACGTCATAAAAGCACATCGGGTAATGGTGGTACAGCTCCACCACTCTTAACGTTGGTACTAGATGGGATGAGTGGTCAGCTTCACGCACGGCTTCAATACCCCTGAAGAAGAGCCATCGGTAACCACTGAAATCGAGGATGGGTGGGCCCCACAGCCGGTCTGGATGCTTCGGATGAGATAAATATTTTTTAATACGTTTGACTCGTATTTCGTCAAAGATACTCAATTATCTAGTAGCAGAACCTGAGAGTTCAACACTGCCAATACCAAACCTGCCATTTCCTAGGCAACTCAATTCCAGTTCATCCCTTCAGAGTCCTACCGTATTTCACCGCGATCAATTTTAACAATATCAGGCTACGACTAGGCCTCCCAAGCTGCACAGTTCCTGGAGGTTAAAGGACTATTAAATTTTATAAAAAAAGAAGCCAGATTAGCGTATTCAATACAGTGACTACGCTACGGGTTGCACAATCTGGGATTCCAATCCCAGCAGGGACAAGAGATTTTCCCCCTGTCCAAAACGTCCAGACCGGTTCTAGAGCCTACCCAGCCTCCTATTCAATGGGCACCGCGATTCTTCTCTGGGGTACAGCGGCCGGGGCCGTGAAGTTCAACAGTCACCTCCATCTGGTGCAGAAGTTAAGAATGAGTAAAGCTATACCTCTACACCGGGGGATGGGCTTGGAAAACGATAGGGGATAGACTGCTAAAACCATGCTACCTGGGTAGGGACGATCATAGTCGGAAAATTAGGACTAGGAAACAAAGAACAGATGTAGGTAAATATTCCTTTGTAAATAGGACCATAAAAAGGTGGAACCAATTACCTCCAGGCGTACTAGCGACTTTCCCTGTAAATTAAGCACTTTTAGAAAAAGGGTCAAGAAAGTCATTACAAGCTAAGGGTTTTTAAGTGAGGATTGAATAAAAATAAGGGATGTGAAGTGAAGGGGTGTGAAGTGAAGTGCTTTGGTTTCGAAGTGAAGTGAATTAAGTTCTTGGGGGATATAATTATCATGTATTTTGGTCTGACTTTATACTGAGGATATTCTAACGCACTGAAATTAACTAATGTGTGGGTGTTTTTTGTAATGTGCGTGTGTGTTTTTTTTTCTTGTATTGTGTATAGGTGTTTTTGTAAGGTGTGGATGTTTTTGTAAGGTGTGAATGCTTTTGTAAGGTGTGGATGCTTTGTAATGTGTGGATGTTTTGTAATGTGTGTATGGTGTTCTAATATGTGTACTTGTATTTACTGTATGTATTTTGTTTTGTATGTGTATGGGTGTTTTTGTAAGGTGTGGATGTATTTGTAAGGTATGGTGTTCTAATATGTGTACTTGTATTTACTGTATGTATTTTGTTTTGTTTTGTATGTGTACGGGTGTTTTTGTAAGGTGTGGATGTATTTGTAAGGTATGGATGTTTTTGTAAGGTGTGGATGCTTTTGTAAGGAGTGGATGCTTTTGTAAGGTGTGGATGTTTTTGTAATGTGTGTACGGTGTTCTAATGTGTGTACTTGTATTTACTGTATGAATTTTTTTTTGTATGTGTATGGGTGTTTTTGTGAGGTGTGGATGTATTTGTAAGGTGTGGATGTTTTTGTAAGGTATGGATGTTTTGGTAAGGAGTGGATGCTTTTTTAAGGTGTGGATGTTTTTGTAATGTGTGTACGATGTTCTAATGTATGTACTTGTATTTACTGTATGTATTTTGTTTTGTAATTGTGTATAGTTTGTTTTGTATTGTTATTTTTATGTATATTATATGTCCATTTGTATTGTGTGTACTAGTGTAAGGACTACTGCCACCGGGTGAAAACCCAATTGCAGTAAATAATAATAATAATAATAATAATAATACAACCCCCCATATGATTTTATGGCATAGACAGAGACAATTTTACCTTCTGTAACCTTAAATTTTATACGAATTTCTCAATGCCACCATGCGTGCTCTATGTCTGGCCATCCCATCCTGTTTCACACCACATCCTCATTATGGAACCATTATTTTCTTCCACTGCACTGGACAATTTCCTTGGGGGTTCAACTGTTATAATTAAAAAGCTTTCAATACAATGAGATTGGATGGTTAGCCCTCCTGTTTTGTATTCTGAAGGTCTAAGAGTTCAATCCAAGGCTAAACAACTGGCTATCCTGACTGAGAATTGCTGTCATTTCCCTCAGGACCTCGAAGCAAATGCTGGATCAGTACCTCTATGATTCCATGACCACATCCATCAACATTCTTTCCAGTTTGTTAGCGATTTATCACATAACATTCAACATCATACAGTATACAATGTTATAAAAGATTTGTTAAACTGTAAATAAATAAATAAATCAATAAACAAGGATTTCCAAGCAAAACTCATAAGCCAGCTTTTCTACTGAATAGACTTCTAGTATTACATAACAATTGCACTAGTATTATCATTCTTTCATATTATTTTGTGAAGAGTCATTATTCAAGTATTGTATAGATCAGGGGTGACCAAACTGTGGCTTGCGAGCCACATGCAGCATTTTGACATATAATGTGCATGCAACAATAAAAACGTGTGTGTAACATTTGTTCATGTCTCAAACATCTGAAGTTTATTGTATGTGGCTCTTACGTTAAGCAAGTTTGGCCACCCCTGGTATAAATGCTGTATTTTACCTTTGACAAATACCACCTCAAGGATTGGCATTGTTGCCATGCTTCTAATTGTCAACTTAGTTTATTTTATACATACTGTGTAGGTAAAAAAGGGTAAAGTTGTCACTATAGGTGACTTGAAAGCATACATATGGACTGAAGGTATAGCTCCCCTCATTTTATCGTCAGCACTAGATGGAGGTGAGTGGTTAACTTCATGTCCTGGCTGCTTTACTGCAGGGGAAGAGCCCCCAGTAATCACTGAATAAAAGGCTGGGTGGGCCCCACAGCCAGTCTGGAAGTTTTGGATAAGAAATAAATCTCTTGCCCTATTGGGATTTGAATCCCAGATCGTCCACTGTAGCCTTGTCGCTATATGACTACGCTATCCCGCCTCCCATAATGTGTAGGTATGTTGATAATCGACCTACACACAAAATTCTACATGTGCAGTTCCAATGGTTCATCATTACAGCTGCCATGTTGCAGTTTTACATTCTAAAAGAATACAGCTTGACAAACGTGACACATAATTTTTCCAAGTTCTACTACTGTTCATAAGTTCAGAGCCCAGAAATTAAGAGGTGAAGTGTTCTCTCTGCCTCACAAGTGTGCATCTGCCATGTTGTTATTAAAAACTGTAGCAAATTAAAAATTACAGGAGTGGGGTTGCCACCAGTAGCAGAATTTCCATATCAAGTTTTGTGAAAATCAGTCAATTATAGGGTCCTTATTACATCTGACTCATATCACTGGTCACTTCCTTTCGACTCTCTTACTGCATCGAACTTGGTCATTTTACTGAGCCACGTACACCTGATTAGTCACACACCGGTTGTTACCTGTCTGGTAGTTACAAATTCAGTCTTTGGTTACATTGCAAATACCACTGTAATATCACATGTTTCTGTACAAGGTACATGCTAAATACCGAGCCTACATGAACTAAAAAAGTACAGCCTTCCCTTTGCACGACACGAAGGCATATAGGAGGAGAAGAGGTATGGCTCCACTCATTCTCAATCTCCATGCTAGATGTAGGTGAGCGGTCAACATCATCCCCTGGCCCAGGTACCAGGGTTATTTTCTGGGAGGGTAACCCAGAAAATAACCCTGGTACCCAATGAATAGGAGGTTGGGTGGGTCCCAGAGCCAGTCTGGACGTTTCAGAGAAGAGAAATATCTCTTTCTCCCTGATGAACCTATTCAAAATGTGACAACAAATTATGAACACACAAAAAGGTTTTGCACTCTAGACATGAAGAGAACACATAGAAGACATGTGCCGAGGAAAAACTAGTCAGAACTGGTGACATCTCCAACAAAAATTGTTAGTTTGACCAGCACAGCACATGGGCGTGTGCATCATCAGGAGGAATTGTGACAAAACTGCTGCATTTACATCTGTATATGACAACTGTGATTTACAAACTCTACAGATACTTGGCACCAATTTCTTCTATGCTGAGATACAAGCCTTGGTGCCACAGTGGTACAAATGCTTAACTGTCAGTGATGACTATGTGGAGGTCTGATGTGTACCATCTGTTACCCTTGTGCTACGTATACCATATGCAAGAATAAAGTTCTCAGCATCAGAATGCTTGTTACCTTACTTTTTGAAACTCCTTTGTACCTCCATGTATTCTTAACTTCAGTATTACATGGAGATGAATGGTCAGCTGCATACCATCACTGCTTTAACACCAGGAAAAGTCCGTGGCTATCCACTGGATAGGAGAGTGGGTGGGCTGCAGGGCTGGTATGGATGGATGCTATGGAAAAGAGAAAAATCACTGCTCCTGTTAGGAATGGAAAACAGCGTGTAGCCTGTCTACGATGATTGTGTAATCAAGATTCATTACAACAGCCTGTCACTGGATCCTTTATTTTCTGATGAATCCAGTCCCCACTCTCACAAATACTTCTCTGAGACACATTTTAAAATCATCTTCTCATCTTTGCTTAGGTCTCCCAGCTGGTGTCCCCCCTTTCGGTTTCCCACTTATAATCATGTATGCATTTCTGTTTTCTCCCATGTATGCTACAGTAACTATACATATCAGTATGGGTTAGGACACACAATATAATGCAGTCGTCTCTTGATGCAACAAATTTCTAATTCAATTTACACTGTAACTGTGTCCAATCCTGGCAATTCTCATTGCTCCATCCAATTTAACCATTGCCTCCACTTTCATAACAATGATACTTTCATTTTCTTTTTATCCTTGGACTCTTCAACCACACAAACATTACACTTTCCAGACATAATTAAAGCAATGGGGCAACAATTAGACCTACAAATTCTAAAGTACTGTAGATGTATCACGTGATATCTAGGTAGCTAATGAGTGACAGGCACGCAGATGTAAACAACTATATCACTGTGTACTTAAGGGACAGCAAAAACACAAATGAACACGGCACCTACACCGAAATGTGCAAATATTACTACCATAATCCTTCTACAGATAAGCACAGCCGTGACGTGTCAAACCCACCAAGGTAGGTCTGCTGTATTACCCTTCTCAGTACTTCAATAAAAATATATTTTTTGTCAAGATGGTTAGCAGGACATACGTGGATAAATATTGAAGTGGATCAATGAATGGATGATTATGACAGGTGGTTAAAAAAAACTATGAGCAAAACCACTTCAAAATCATATAGGCATATATATTTGTGAAGCACATCAAAACTTGAGGATTCAAGTCCTCTAGAATATTATCTTACATCAACTGTTAAATATTTACCCTCAGCAGCAGAAACAGCCCTTTACAGGAACATATATTCCCATGACATGTTCTTCCATTGCCATCTCTCCAACTCCCCTAGCTCCACTATGAATTGTATCTGAGATTACATTTGCCCAACACAACCATTACATCCTACAGGCCATCACTTTGGTTCTGTACCTTACAACTGATCACTGGTTAGTACCCACCAGTTCCAATAGACTCTTCCCATTGCATGGTGCTACCACTCAGTACAGACTGCATCCCAAACCACCCTTTCACACTTTCTGTCTCTACTTAGCCACTATGTACCACGGTTCATAACTTTATTTCTGTACCTGATGCCAGACTACAGGTTTGTGCTGTTTAACCTTCCTGCTGGCTCTACCAGGATTTCACTGCACTACTGCTCCCTTCACTGGCCACCCCCAGTTTACATAATATACCCATATTTTGTGGCACGGCTGCTCTTCTTGGACCGCTTGATCCTGAAGATGGAAGCACTATGATCCTCCACAACTTCAGTAACCACTTAACAGTCAACAGACATAAAATCCCAGAACACTTTAATTTCCATCTACACCACCATGACAACCTCAAATCTCACACACATATTTCCATATTTTCAACAACAGACGTCAATGAACATAAATATGACAGCAAATAATACTATGAAAACTAAACACTGATACAATATGAGCTGTGATTCATAAGCAAGTTTTCTTACTGAATTACAATTTTTTTAAATATTTCTTGTGAGAGATAGAATCTGAACAGGCTGGGAAGCTGAGCTGATCATCACTTCAGTATTCCTTCTCACAGATGCATTCCCTTGATTAATATAATAGGAAACTCTTACCGAGGTGTTTGCTGAAAATTAACAGAGTATCCTCCACTATCTGGATTTTGTGTAAGTTTAAAGTTGTCAGTTGATAGACCAAAAGGACGTAATATCATATTACCCAAGTCCTTCAACTGTCCTAAAATATAAAATAAAAAAGAAAAATACTAATTTTAATGTTTAAGGCAAAAGCCAAAGCATAGTATGTACATTTTATATCTTCTCAGCATACAGCAATGATTTGCAAACTCTTTGAGCTGTGGGATGTTGTGACCATAAAAAACACTGATGCAAAAATAAACAATGAGGTATACTCCAAATCTGTTCATTGTTATTGTACATAAATCACTGGTTGACATTCAGATATTACAGACAGACATCCAACCTTCCAAAATAAAGATGACACTTTGATACCATACTGTGCAGGATAAGAAATTAATTTCCTTGTACTTTAAACATGCATCATTTTAAAACAATATTTAAAATAAAAGTCACTCATGCGAATGACCACTATATATACTGCAATCATCTCGGTTATGATACCAGGTAGACTGGTAGATGTATAGCATCATTTCAGAGGAACATGAGCCCTTCATCTTCACTTCTACCCTGTAGACAAAGGCAGAATTCAAGATGCTGGTACATGCTATCATAACCAAGGTGACCAGAATGCGAAACCCTTATGTCTTATAGCACAAATAGGAGACTGCACATCAAGAGTTCAGTAAGTAAGACTGTTTGGGCAACAGCACTGTGTCAAGTATCTGTCCTGGCTACAGACAATTAATAATTACTATGGCATACAAGGTGTTCACATTTACAATTCCAGCATACTGGGATCAATGCAACAGTTGGTATGTCACATGTACGGAAAAACACAGATTGACGGTGTTTGAGACAAACAGTGCTGAGAGGAATATGTGGGGTCTAAGAGAAAGAAGTGAAGGAAATGTCAAGCTTCATAATTTGTATGTTACACATAAATATTATTAGGTTGATCAAACCAAGGAGGATGAGATGGGTAGGGCATGTGACATGTATTATGTGAAATTATGTACAGGTTTTGGTGGGAAAAACCTGAGCAGAACATACCACTTTAAAGACCCAGGCATAGACAGGAATATGAACATTTAAACTGTTCTTTAAAAAAATAAGATGCCAGGGTGTGGACTGGATTAATTTGACTCAGGACAGGAACCAATACCAAGGTCTTTTAAATATGGTGCTGAACCTTCGTGCCCCATACAATGCAGAGAATTTCTTAATTTGCTGAGGAACTATTAGCTAAGAAGAACTCTACTTCATGGAGTTAGTTACTTTGTTGGCATAACTGCATTCAATGACCACAATAAAAGCTATATAATCCAAGAGACCAATAATATAAATCCATGAATACAGTGCTAAACTGATGGTCTAAAAGTGATACAAAACAGTTTCTCTCAGTTTGAAACTCACCCATCATTTGTGTCTTCATCTTTTCATTCCTGTCATGGATCTGTTCAGCCAATGTCTGCAAGAACAACAAATAATATTTTATAGTGCACAGATCTTTTGGTCTACTTGAAAAACACTTGACAACTGAATAATTTATTACTGGCGCATGGCAGGGTAAATGGTGAATTGGAAACTGTTTCCAAAATGAGCATATGGAGGTAATGGGAAAGGTATGCCTATCTTTAGGTACTGTCTGGAGGATCTGAAAATACCACAGAATATGTGAGTTACAACAGAATGTTCCCAGGCAGAGATCAGAACTCATGACCATGTGATTAAGGAGCTGGAATTCAATCCATTTCAATGCAGGGCTTCGTCAATACAGAAGAACAGGCATAAACACCATTGCATAAGTCACATTAAAGATACAAGCATTGGAACTAGATGGAGGTGAACTGTTAGCTGTGCGATGCAGCTGCTTCAGACCAAGGGAAAGAGACCTTGGTACCAATTGCTTAGGTGGTTGGGTGGGCTCCACAATAAGTCCAGGCACAGTTACAAGGAGAAACATTCCTGTCCCTGTCAGAAATTGAATCCTAGTCATCCAGCACATAGGATATCACATTACTGACTGAGCTATCCTGATTTAATATTATTCATTCCATGCACTGTGCTTGCAATCATTTATATACACCAACATATGCACACAATAGAATTATATGTTATACATGAATCTCAACCCTCCTACATGTTTCAGTGATCAATCGCCATCCTCAGGGACAGGACAATACGAAGGAATATATAATATTAATACATATTAATATTAGTATTATATATGCCTTTGTACTGATGTATCCCTGAGAATGGTGATATATCAATGAAACGCATAGGAAGATCTGCGCTCTTCTGGGATATTAGGCAGCGTAGAATGGTAATTCTGTACCGACGTTTCGGAACAACCTATCAGTCCCACCTTCAAGGGTCAAGAAGTCCAAGAAAAAAGCGCTGATCTCATCTACATCACGGCGGAAGCCTGAAACCATGTGACACGTAGGAGGTTTGAAGTTTATGTGCAACATATAATTCCACTGTGTGCATATTTAGTGCATATAAGTGATTGAGCTATCCTGGTTCATATAGAGCCAGTTCTAAATAAAAATTCAACATTCAAATGCCCAAAATTATGCAAAATACACTTCCCGCCCACCACTGCACACAAAACATTGTTATTTCTTTTTGACTCTGTCAAATAAGAAATACATATACATGGACATTCCCTGCATATTTCTTCTAAAATCATGTTTGCCACTATACTCTAATAATTGCCTCTCCAAGGTCAAAATTTACAATGGATTGGTAGATGTGCAAATTTTGACAAGTTTACTGATAGGCAAGAATTGTTTGCTAGTATGTGAACAACGTGAAAAAAGTGCTGGATATTCCTGTACATAAAAATTACATTAAAGGAGAAACAATACAAATTGAAATTAATTCAGTCTTACATTCATCAACACAAGATACTGCTATGGTGCATCCCCCATACAGGAGGTACTATAATCTGTGATTTAAATATGGCTCCCTAACAGGTAAATTTAATAAAAATTTGGCTTCTTGTATAATCTCACTGAAGGGTTATTTGATCAGATAAGTTAAAGGAGGAGGGGAAGACAGAAGTGGTAAAGCAAAGTTCAGGAACTGTCTGCCAGTCCTGTAATTTAACCATCAAATACTTATATATTGATTCAGCTTACTTTACTTGCGTACAAGGCATCCTTATGATGTGGGTCCAATTCCAGCACTTTCTGGTAATCAGCCAGAGCTTCATCCAGCTTCTCTGTCTCCTTGTACAACTGTGCACGTCTTAAGTATGCCTTCAGATAACCAGCATCTAGCTCTACTGCTTTGGAACAGTCATAAATAGCAGACACTTTCAACCCCTGCACATTGAAGGCACATAATTACAAGTGTACACCTATCCCTCCACATTCACAAATGTTGTGCTCCTCGGATGATTGCAAATAAGGTCGTGGACTCTAAAAAATATTGTACTTACAACACACAGCGTTTTAACCCAGTTATAATGACAGGTATATATTCTTTAGTTATCATATATTCTATTCATAATACAGGTTTAATTTAGTTTAATTTATTAAGTCATCCGTTTAGTCACAAAATGCAACACTGGACATGTGAAATTCAGTTTACAACATGAATTACAAAACTTATAATATAGCTACATAAATGTAATATATAATAAATAATAGTATTATTTTAAAACAGACAGACATAACTTATAGAACTCACATAGTCATATAAACCACATGTAATTAATATGACATATATTCATCCACTGAATAAAATGCCTGTTGTAACGGAAAGGATCTGAACTCTCTTTTAAAAGCTTTGTCTTTGTCCAATTTTTTAATATAGTCTGGCACCTTGTTATACAGTCTAATTCCTCTATTTATTACACCTTTCCTGAAAAGATCTGTTTTGCAGAAATGAACATGTAGATCCAATTTTCTTCGCATATCATATTTGTGAATTTGTGCATTTTGTTCCAGAGATTGTGTTTTTTAATGTAATATATTATGTCAACTATGTATAAAGCAAGCAACTGTGAGCATACTGTAATCCTTAAATATCTCTCTACAGGACGTATGTTTACTAACACCACTCATTATTCACAGAATCCTTTTTTGCAATTTGAATATTTTAATACTTTCATTATCCCCCACCCCAAAAAAATTATACCATATCTCAGGAGTGACTGAAAAGTTGCATGATAAACACTTCTTATTATGTGCGGGCTCATTACCTGCTTTACAGATTTAATAATGCAGTATACTTTACTCAATTTTTTGCTTCAATGCCCACACCACATTATATGACAGCCACCTTAAATCAGACAGCTATGCCATCAATGATTTCAAGCCATAACATGGGAGGCACATAGCTGTCTCTCTTCCAGTCTGACAACCTACCATTTACGCACTACCATTTTTAAATTATAGCAGAGCATTAAAAGACAAACACACTTACTAATTTCACCTTCGCAGCAGCACGATTTGAATACATAACTGCACGATCTTTGTCGAAAGCCAAGGGACAACTCCTTAATCCTAATGTGTAGCTTTTTGCTGATTCCTGGTAGTCACCTGCTTTAAACTGCTCATTTCCTCGTGATTTGTGGAGTTGTGCCTCCTTGCGCAGTCTCTTTAAGGAATAACACACACACACACACACACACACACGATTATTAACAACAAGCAGAAATACCAAATCTTTGGTCTCAATATGGTTACTTTCTTCATCACTATCACAATATATAACCAATAAAACAAACAGTTCCCTACCACATTATGGCTGAATTAAAGTTTGTTCATGTTATTTTAAAAAATTAACATTGGAATACAACTTAAAGATAAAAAATTAATGTAACATATAATCACAAAAAAAATATTGTGAAATATGATTCAAAACATCTAAAAGCTCTACTGCAAGACTCACACCAAGCCCTAAGAGTCTTGATTATCACACATTCTGGTAAAAATAGTATGCTTCAGTGTTCTCTGTTGGGTACACAACAGAAATAGGGTATAAGAAGGATGAAAAGAGGAAACAGAAAGGTTGACATTTTTATCTGTGATAAATATTGTTATCACAAGAATATAGAGTGAAAACCAAACCTTAACATCTCACTGAATACGTATATGTTAAGGGGGAAAAAAACTACATAAATATTACAAACGATACTTATTACTTAATTCATACCGTTGTGCTACAGAACATTCAATAACAAATATTTAAATAGTCTGTCAAACACAACTATGCTTATTCAAAAGAGTAGCTACGTGTTTCAGTCACAATTGACCATCATCGGGCAATCACACAATATTTAAAAGAAGGTAAAATGCAATATATATATACATATATTCATCATTCTGATTTTACTCTGTGGGATCCAATAAGTTCACAATAATTACAATCATAAAACTGTATTGGTCAATCAGTCAATCGCTAGCTGATTGACGCTTATAGAGTCTCCATTACTTTTCGCCACATGAGCATTTTTAACATTAAAATACTTGAGATCAATGGGTAAAATTGCTGGATAAATGTTATTAGATAATAATGTTGTGCTGGACAGACTATCTAAAGATTTGCTATCAAAAATAGTTCTTTTCACTTCACTGTGTTGCCAATGTCAGTAAACAAACCATACAACTATATCAACATATTTTGCAAGCAGACAAAATGGATATAACAAGTCACAGTATTAATGTAAAGCTATGCCATGTAAAGGGTATCTACAAAATCTTACTGCACCCCAACAGCAACCAAGTAACAGTATATTAAGTAACCATGCATGAATGGAACAGAATTATGGCTTCAGCTTCTACAGTTCTTAATTATAATTAAAAGCCTGACTGTATGGATAACATGCAAGCACAGTTTAAAGTTCTGGGTCCTTGGAGTAAATAGGCATTCTCTATAATGTAGCCTAACCTCACTACCCAACTTATATGTGCATATATTGAATACCTCTTTGTCCTCCTCAGTGTATGTGTTCTCTTGTTCCTTCATTGCCTCCTCATCTATAAAATCTTCATCTCGCACATGACGTTCTTCGTTTTCTGATTCCTTACCAGAACATCCAGGTGTGACCTTAGTTTCATCTTCTTCCTCATTAGTGCCCACATTATAAGCAGTTTGATCTGATTTTCTCCGGTTGCATTCGTTATCAATACTACTGTTTTTTTCCGCAGCATTAATACATGCAGAGTGCAAATCCTTTGTCAATTCATTAATCACTTCCTCATTGGAAGGGATGGTATACCCCTTACACGTTTCGGTATCATCTGGTGATGGAGATTTTTCTGCCATTCTAAATCTGTTTGTGAATTACTTCTCACTAATTTATAAACTGTCAGAAAAAACCAATGACAAGCAACTTCCCTGCCAACATAACCTTGCACCAAGGATCTACACACTAATCAACTAAAACTCCGATGTTGTGCCTGTTGCAAACCATAACCAATAACATTAAATGCTGCCTGTACAATCCTACCAACTCTTCATTTATCTACTTACGCGTATCAAACTGACAAAATAAACTACTTCTGCACTTGTAAACCGCTGTGTCGCCGCCCACAATTACGCAATTATCGTCACCACACGCCACGAACCAGTAAGTTCTAACCCACAGTTCTAACCTGTGCACGAAGTCCACTACCATCGACTACGAAAATCGATAAGGAAATACCGCACTACGTACATTGGGCACTCCATTACCTACATCAGCGACTATGTACGGCAATCCAATACAAACCCATCGATGGAACGGAAAATATGTTGAAGATTACGACCTCCTACGATGTAACGTCGTCTATGCTGGTAAATGGTTGCCTACCTCTCGGACGTGCTTGCTGCCTCGATCTTCAGTGTCTAGTCAGAACCTGCAGATGTAGGCAGCAAACTCCCTCAGAACGTCACTAACTACAAAACGACACGGCATATTCCAACGGACTTGAATCTTCTTTGATATTTGTATCATGACTGGCATTCGGCTCATTTCACTTTTGCCAATGCACATACAGTTGGGCCTCTTTGACTTCTTGAACCTCGATGTTTGGTATTTCGACGTTTCGTTATCACCCATTTTAACACCACTGTCGCGACCTTTCGTGACTAATTTCCACGAATCAGGATGAGATCACGTTGCTGGTGAGTCAGCATCTGCTTCTCTCCTATTGTGTAGATCACTCTTAGCTCAGTCAAGCTTTGTCTTGCAATAAGGTGTGAGCTAGTTTTCTGAAAACTTAACTCAATGAATGAACAGGCAGACCACTGAGGGCCTTAACAGCAGCACATTTAAAACAAGTGTATATCTATATTGATCCATCAACACAATTACAGGCAAGAACTCATCCACTGCAAGACAGAGCTTTTAAATGTTGCAGTGATACTCAATCAGCCTGTCTCCCACACAAGACTAAACTGAAAGAGATTGAAGCCACAACTTAACAAACAAGACTTGACAGAGAGCTTCAACTCCTGTTGGCTCAACAAAAAGAAAACCTCAATTCCTCCATCTTCAACTGACTGCCTTCAAATTTCTGGAAGGATGACCACCACCCATCATTATGAAAAGCAACTCTCCTTCAACCATTCAAGATATTTTATGATTCCAAGAAATATTTGTATTTTATTAGAAATAAATATCACACTTCTTATGCTTTTTGATTTTATATTCTTATTACTGGTGTTTCATAAATTCTTGGAACCAAATACATGTTTGATATTCAAAATGGGTTCCAATGTTTGTGATGGTTTTATTGGTCACTATTAATCACAACTACTAAGGGTCTATGTATTAATTTTACAATTAAGAAAGTTTATCTGATCACCTTCACTATTTTAATCCACTGATATTCACTGTTTTTGTGCATACATTTATAGAAAGCTGCACTCAATTGCACAATGAGCATTCTTTGGAAGTTCCCTGCTATAAAAGTATGCAAAAAAGCTGACAAACAAACTATGCACTACCACTTACATGAACATATTTCAACTAAATCCTCAGTATATAAACACCAGTTTTTGACTATCTATATGCATCATATCTTGTAATTTCTGAACCACATACCAGAATTCAGTACTACTTTAGACAGAATCCTTACGATTTACTTTTCTGTTGTAGGAATGGAACAAAACTGAGTTTCTTGGTACTGTTGCCTCAAATTATTACACATATTTAGAATTTCAAATTTTGAAAAAGTATTACAGCAATGAAGGAGATCAGTTTTTGCAGTGCATTGTTACAGGGAATGAAACATTTATGAATTGCACACCTGAAACCAAAAATGCATTCATAACTTGAAAACAACCATCATCTTCCCCAGCAATGGAATTCAGAATGATGCTATCAGTAAGGAAAAGCATGGACCATAAAGGATTGCTTCTTGTGGGTTTCTGACTGTAGTAACACTGTAACTGCTGAACATTATTGTGTTACACTTGAATGGTTATGACACTACATTTGTCATAAAAGGCCTTTGTTGCTGCTGCACCCAGGCATAATTACTTTTCACAGTAATACCACACCCCCTGTTAACTGGACTTGTGACTGGTTAGGGTGCTATGGCTGGGAGGCATGGACCACCCTCCTTACAGTCGAATCTTGTGCCCAATGATTTCTGTCTCTTTAGATCCCTTAAAAAGCAGCTGGCTGGCAAGTGATTTGCAACATGCTGACATCAAGCACGCTGTCACCTCCAGGCTATACACACTTGACAAAGATTTCTTCTACACTGGATACAAGCCTTGGTGCCATGATGGGACAAATGCTTAAATGTCATTGATGACTGTGGAGGTCTGATGTATACCATCTGCTATCATGTGCCACATATACATCGAAGGCAGCATGAAATTCTCAGCATCAGAGTTTTGGTTACCTTATTTTTTGAAACTCCTTTGTAATCACATTAACAAAAGCAAAGGGTTATATGACATTTGAGAATCTTAGGTCAATGAATATTAAGATTACTGTTTTCTGGGTGTGATACTGTGTAGTTTGGTAAACAGGTACCATTGTTTTGGAGGAACCTGCTACCTTTATCTTCACACAGGTCTTATGATATATTGGTACCTATCTACCAGACTGCATGTCACAGTGCAAAAGACTGCAGTCGTAAAACAGGTGGCCAGTACAATCAAGCACACAAAAAATTTGTAAGTTCCTGTCTCTGAGTCAGTCAGTCTCTTAGGCAGTAAAGTGAAAGTTTAAGACATAAGGACTGCTTTGATACCTAGCAGCTCCCCCCACCCCCTTTGTTTGTGCTATGCTTAGGACCACCCTTTATGCTGTGCAGTGGGTTCCAAGGGCTCTTTTGCTGGGAGTAAAGCTTACTAGTTCCAAATTAAGAATGTGTGGAACTTTTCTTCATACTTCCCATATGTCTAATGGTGTGATAAAGGTGTAAATTTGCTTTTGTCTGATTTGATTAGTAATGATAAAGAAAGATACAAGAGTCACAGTGGGCCGGGATAGCATAGTCAGTGTAGCGACTTGCTACGGGCTGGATGGTCCAGGGATCGAATCCCGGTGTAGGCGAGATTTCTTGCAGCCACCCAGACCGGCCCTGGAGCCCACCCAGCCTCCTATACAATGGATACCGGGTCTCTTTCCCGGGGGTGAAGCGGCTGTGGCGTGGAGTTGACCACCCACCCCCATCTAGTGCCAGGGTTAAAGAAAGAGTAGAGCTGTACCTCTACTCTCCCTCTGGGCTTTCATGGCCTGTTCTAGGGAGAACTTTACCTTTTTCTTTAACTATTACAGCAATGTTTTGACCTGACAAATTCTGCCACATCAAATATCTGTCTTTATGGTTTGCAGTGCAAGTCCTGACTACCTCAATCATAGGCTGCAGTCCAAAGGCCATGTGAAATGATTGCTTTTGGACATTGCTCTCTTGCTATAATTTATTCTTCAAAGATCTTTCCAAGCAAAAAAGAGCTGAGATGTCCTTGCATTCCCTTACTTACCTGACTCAGCACTGACTTATTGCTGTTCAGAGACATGAAACATTCAGTTCAAGGGAACCAGTAACAAATAATCAAGGTCTGTACTGGAAGCAATAATTTACTGTCAGGGAAACATAGCAATGAAGAACAGTTCCTAAAATATGGCTAAGTTGGTGAAACAGGTAGGAATTACATACAGAGGGGGAAGAGGTGACTGTGTTGAGAAAAGTAAAAGCTTTTTGAGTTCTGTTTACAAAAATAAATTTTTACACTAATACAAAATTTACTTTTGGACAGCAACTTGGGTTCTTTCCCAGGGGTAAAGTGGCTGGCACATGAAGTTGACCACTCACCTCCACGTAGGGTTGAGGTTAAGTATAAGAGGAGCTATACTTCTACTCTCACTGTATGCCTTAATGGCATGAACAGGGACAACTTTACCTTTTACCTCTTAAATAATGACCAAGTAAAGCTGCTGCTTTACTATTAGAAGTAATAAATTCTAATACTTAGCTCACTAAACACATAAATTTAACAAGTTTCAAAGCATTTAAGAAAACAATCTGCATTAAAGGTTAATCATGGAAATCAGCTGTTGAGCTAGAGGTATGCAATCAAATAGAAAATAACAGAGATAATCCACAGAGCCAAGAAATTTTATCAGATAGTTAGCAATATATTTTGGAATAGGGAAATTTCAGAAACATTATGGTACATAAAAACATTACTTGCCCATTCTGACTTAGAGTGCATAAATATAAATGCAGACTACAAAAAGCAAATCAAAATTAAGGAAAAACAAAATTTCTACAGAAATGATAACATCCAAAACCAAGACACTGGGTGAGATCTGAAAGTAAGAACACTGCAGAAAAGGTTGTTGGAATCACAGAAACAGGAGTATAGACATGTATTACACACGAATGGCAACAGATTTTTTTGGAGCATCAAAATTAAGACTTAAATAAACAATCTTTAGGACAAGCCTGGGTTCTATTTTGGACAATTCCCATCTCGTTTTTTTTTTAAACATAAATGTTTCAGAACTGGATCTGTTTCCATCATCAGGTACAAGGTTCCTACTCAGGTGGGCCCTTTAACATGAGCTAGTCTCAATCACTGGCTCACCAACTGCTGGTGCACTCAAGAACCACAGATTTTCATTTAATTTCATGTTGGAAAGCTGTATAAAAAACTGTTCAGCCGTTTAAACTGTAACTTAAACTGGACAATTTCAACAACTATATGTGAAGACCTACATGTATCTTGATTAAAGAATGTTCACATCTAAGTTCTGTGCACATCTGCAGATTCTATCATGTTTGATTTTAGCACTGTTGCTAGGATACTAAAAGATCATAAACTATCTGGAGCACTCGATTTGTAGAGGAGTGGACATGTCATAATAGTTACTCTCAGTGTATATTTCCTAACCGTTTTTAAACAAACAATTCAGATGCATTTTAGTCTTCAGTAAAAAAAAAATTATACTAAAATGTTCATACAAAATTGTACTAATGTGAAATTCATGTAATTCAGAGGACACCTTCACCCCATCTTGATGCCTCTAAAGGAAACTGATGTTAACATGTGTGTTTGAGAAATTTCTACACAGAAGAAAGTAAATTAGTAATTTTCAGATCAAAATTAAGAGAGAAGAAATTAAGACCAAGGAAGAGATAGGACACGTCTTCAAGATCTGATGCTGTGCATTAGAGGAGGTCTGTCTGAAGCATGGGTACTTATCTACCAGACAATAGGGTCACAAATCCTGCTACACCATAACCATAACACTGACCACTGTGACAACCACAAATCTCCAATGAGAATAAATAATTCTGAAATATGAAGAGGTTTCATTCCACATAATTTAACTGAGCATTCATATTCAGTTTCAGTTGTGAGCTCATATGAGGAATAAAAATAACCCAATTTACCAATAATTCTAAACATCAACAATTATAGAACTGAAATTAGGCGTTAAAACCTTTACACATTTTGTTCAAGACATAAATGTTTAGATACCTACACAAATTCATAATTTTTAGAAGTATTACCATGTCCATTTACCAACAAATTTTAAGTATCATTATGATTATATGTAAAGAATATCTCATGGTTTTTTGTGTAGTTCCTAGGCAAGTCAAAATTTATTTCCTTGGCAGCAAGATACACTGAACCTGTCGCTATGGTGGTTGCTAAACGTAGGAGAGATAGCCTCTTCAGCTCTGGCGCAGCTTCCTTTAACTCTGCCACAAATCCTGGCTTCAGCAACTCCCAACTGTACCATACTGAACCCACACAGAGAACCGGAAGTCCTCCTGGTTCACCGAGCAGTTTCTAGAACAGAAGGATACAGAACTATTCCAAATGAGAGCTTAATTTTGTTAACACATATATCCACTGTGGCAATAGTTGACTACAATAGTTGTACAGGTTACAACTACCGTAGTCAAAGATCAGTTAGTCCTGGTACTGTAGGTTAAGGTAAGTTCTGATTTTCTTTCATGATTCTGTTTGTCCCTCAGTTTTCCATAATCAAAACTCAATTCTTGTCCAAAGTGGACATAGACATTTTTGAAAATAAGATCCTTATATAAAACATCAAGCAAATATTACGTTTTCTTCTTATTTTGTATTGTAGTTCATATTTATAACTGAATTCAGATTGTTAAAATGGCAGCAAAATAAGCAAAATCCAAGAAGTTGGATAGAACCATAATCCTATGAATCAATCGACCAAATAACACTTCCAGTCAATCTCACATCATCTGACACCAAATAACTTCAGTACTGCCACATTACATGCGACTGAAACTAAATCATCACATAGTATCCCATTCAGTTACACATATGTGCTTTCATTACAACCAGATACTCACAATGTCTACTTGAGGAAAAAGTGCAGTCACATGGCGAGCCAGGACACGGCCTGCCTCACTGAACAGCCACTGAGACAGCTGGTCTCCCTGCACTGCTGCCTCAGACAAGCGTTTGCACAGACCAGCAAAGTGGCACTTGTCAAATTTAGTATAGCAGTGTTTTAGTAGATCAAATCTAAAACAACAATAGTTTAATGAATTTTTCTCTTGTTTCTGTAACAAATGAAGGTTCTACTTGAAAAACAAGTTCTTAGCACTCTATTCCTTATTAGACTTTTCTTCTAATACACCTATTCATTTCAAGAATACCTACAATATCATTGGAATATCCATTCACATTTAATATGATTCAGTTTTCACTGAGACATAATTTTGCTATAAACATAATTAAATCTCAAGGGCAACCAATTAAAATTTTTCGACTTATTCTACAAAAGTTACATTTCACACACAGATAGCTGTACATTTGTAGTTCTCAAGTGGGAATTGAAAAAAAATTGTTCATTTTAGCTCCTACTAACGTATATAAGGAAGCATTATGAATACTGAATTGTTTTCAATAATAAAAAATAGGAAATACATTCACGCTGCACATTTTTTATTGATTCATGTATCAACTTATGGTACATGGATGATATTAACGTTTGGTTACCTCTAAGAATAACAAAATGACCCATGAAACAAGCCAGGGAGTGGTACCTAAATATTGTGGCAACCCATCAAATAACAGGCACAAGCCATAGAAATATATTATTCTCACCAGCTGCCTCTTTCAAACCACAAACTTACCGCAGAACAGCCAAAGATGTTGTAAAAATTTTCCATACCCTTGCTAACGTATATGGTAGCCGAGCTGTTAAAGTGATGTGCAAATATTGCAAAGGAGAGTTTTTATATGTAATTCAACAATACATTAATAAAAATACCAACACATGCACTAATTAATAAAACCTTTATAGTTTTAAAAATTGGCCCTACATATGTTTCGGCCAGTTAACTGGCCATCCTCAGGGGCAACTAACGTTTAAGGCACAATCACGTTCATAGGTATTCTATAAGGTGTGTGGTTGGTAAGTTTTTAAAAAATAATTTTTTATCATAGGGAATCACAACTAAGGTGCACTGTATATCACTGACATGAACACTTATTAAACCAAATGGACGCGTTAGCTCTTTGTAGTTTTTGTTTGATGTTGTGGTACTTGTGAGTTAGTTTTGCCTGTTGGGCATTCATATACTTAATATTATCCACACCGTGCATGTTTTAACACTAGTAAAAATACCAACACATGCACTAATTAATAAAACCTTTATAGTTTTAAAAATTGGCCCTACATATGTTTCGGCCAGTTAACTGGCCAAAACATATGTAGGGCCAATTTTTAAAACTATAAAGGTTTTTCACTTTACATTCACCGTGCATCTTTTATAATTGATTTATTTGTACCAACAAATGCACTAGTGCATTTGTTGGTACAAATAAAATCAATTATAAAGGTTTTATTAATTAGTGCATGTGTTGGTATTTTTAATAGTGTTAAAACATGCACGGTGTGGATAATATTAAGTCAATAATACATGTTGCTCTGATTACATGAGTATACTTTAATTTCTTAATTAGCTACACCTCCATCTCCCAAATAAATAAACTCACCTATTCTTAATCTCAAAATGTTCCTGAACTGTGTTCCAGACTACTTGTGTTGAATGTGGCGATTGAGCAAAATTGTCCTGCTCATCGAAACATACCTTTATTGCTTTGTGCGATATCCACCATGCTGGAATCCAGAACATATATTTCATAAGCATACATTGCACAGGCTGATTAAACGTTTAAAGTGCATTGGTTACCACCTGTGCTACCTGCTTTAATATTAAAAATTCTGCATTTTGTTCATACAGTGTATTTACAGTAAAACCTCGATGCATCGTTTTTCAGGGGGATGGAAAACAAAAACGATACATAGGGGAAAACAATAATACCGGGAAACCATTAAAAATTATAGATAAGAACAATTTAATGATTATTATTACTTATTGCTGAAAAAATCTTTCATTGGCTTTGTTTTGTGCAAACTTTACTCCTCAATTCAAAGTATGATTTTTTAAGGCCTAGAACACTTTCACGATCACTGTCACTCATGCTATGAGCATAAAAGAAAGGTTTTACTTTCATCAGCGCTTCATGCGTCTCAGCAAAGCTCGGCACAACTTCGGGTTCGCCATCTTCTTCTTCTCCTCCTCCTTCTTCCCCCACCACACTCACGGACGCCACGAGGCTCACGCACAGCTCCTGCACTGTTTCTACACCACAGGTTGCCACGTGACTGTCCACAGAGATGTAGTCCTTTAATTTATCTTTGTTCATGCCACTGAACTTTTCCCAGTCTTGGTGGAAATCGTCGTCATCATTGGTCAATACGACGTCACTATCGCCTGAAGATTGTCCCTGCACGTAACCAGCTTTCCGAAAAAAATTTTCGATTGTCTGCTGGGTTACTTGTTGCAAGGCTGCGACGGTGTGGTGCAAAGCTTGCAACACGTTTATCTTCTTTGTCGTATCTTTGCCTTCATCCATTAAGCAAACAGCTGTTTGCACAAGGCGTTTTCTATAAAGCTGCTTATAACACTTTATTACCCCTAAATCAAGGGGCTGGAGCACACTTGTACAATTTGCCGGGCACAATATGAGTTTTACATTTCTTAGAAACGATGTATACTTTGGATGTGCGGCACAATTGTCCACAAAGAGGAGAATGTTCCTGTTTTGCGCACCCATACTTGCGTCTAATGAACGCAGAAATGAAGCAAAAATGTCTGTGGTCATCCATGCTTTACTGCTCGCATGGTATTTGGAGGGTAATTTTTTTATATTCTTGAAACATCGCGGTTTCGGAGATTTTCCGATAACAATCGGCACTTGCTTGTCACTTCCATCACTGTTAACACAAAGAAAACAGTAACTTTTCCCGAGTCTTTCGAAAATCTTGTATAAGAGTATACATGCATGTCAATCTCGCGTAAAACCAAAATGATAAAATTAAGGCAATTTAGTTCGAGGACCGATGGAGGCGGGAAAAAATAGCGTTATTTATATGGGGCTAGTTCCGGACCAAATAAGGCAGACAATACATGCAGGAAAACGAAGGTAACGGGAACGATGCAACGAGGTTCCACCGTATATGTTTTTGATGTCTGTAACCTAACCCGTCTTAACCTAAACTAACCTTACTTAGCATGTCAAATGATGAGTATCCATACATGTAGCACACAAGGGTTTGAAGTGTGTATCTCCCTTCTTGCACCCTGTCACTGGCAAGGGGAATGGAAATACTACCCAGTGGGTGCTCCTATATAATATTTTACTAGATACACAGGAGGTCAGAAAGGTCAAATACCTGCGGGCATATGTCACAAGAACACACCATAATGCAGATACTCACCAGAACCCTCATCTCCCATGATGTGACCCCATCCTCCACATCTGTGCACAGAACTGTCAGGGTTGAGCAACAAACAATTTGAGCCAGTTCCTGTAATTAGCACAAACCCACCTGAAAACAATAAAACAAATGATTAACCATTCAAAAACTAACATAAATTTTTTTATTTGTTACTATTTTCAGCCATGAAAGAGCACTGTGTAGAAGATTTTCTTTCAGTTCTTTGTTTATTTAACAATGCTACTGTTACCTGGAAGCCATGCAGAGTTACACAGTAGGATAAAGTAAAGTTTTCCCTTCCAAGCCATGAAGACATCTAAGGGGAGTAGAGGTATAGGTCCACTCATTCTTAACCTCATCGTTAGATAAAGGTGATGGTTAACTTCCAATTCCTGGCCACTTTATTCCCAGGGAAGAACCGTGGTACCTATTGAATAGGAGGTCAGGTGGGCCCCAGAACTGTCTGGACATTTTGGAAAAGAAAAATATCTCTTGCCCATACTGGGCCTCAAATCCTGGACCGTCCAGCCAGCAGCCCAGTTGCTACACTGACTACACTACCCTGACTCCTGTACTACAGGATTACAGCGAATAATTGAGAAGAATATGATAGGAAGAAGTAATATATTAGTATTTACTAGTTGTGCATTTGGAGTAGCTGAGGTAATTCAAAAGAAAAAGAAAATTTCTCAGAATCCTGGCCATTCCCTATACAATGTTCCCAACATTTAGAAGCTAAAAATCTGGCAACTGTAGACATGCTTGTAAAATATGCAATAATGCAACCCTTTCCATGTGAGTTTCAATAAATAAAAATTTCTTCTTTTGTTGTATGCATGATAACTGAGACAAGGATGGAGGCTCTCATGGTGAGGTGTATCAAAATTATGGTTGTGTGGGACATGAGATCCTGTAGCTTGGTCAACAGGTACCAAAATCTCAGAGGAACCTGCTACCCCTTACACTGTTGCCCTAACAATGAAGGCAGCAAGTTATTTTGTGGCATTGGTAACTGTCTACCCAACTACAGTAGAACCCGGATAAGAAGTCCCTGCATAAGAAGTTTTCCCCTGTAAGAAGTCTGATTTTTAAAGTCCCAAAATCCTATTGCTTTTAATAAGCTTTCCGTCTTAATAAGTCTTCCCGCTTAAGAAGTCCCTAATCCTCTGGTCCCTTGAAAGTCTTCTTAACAGGGTTCTACTGTATATGATATCATGTTACAGAAGACTACAATATTTATGCCTCTCCTTAATAAAATTCCATAACTGTCCACAGCTGAAGTGGCTGATGTTCCTGAATGAGCAATGTAATTACGTGGAAATGGTTAATATTGGTACATACCATTTTCTAGAGCAGCTGCTATAGAACCAACAGCATCACCGCACACCACATAACTGCTGCTTAATTGTGGGAAATTCTTCTGCAGCTCTTCCTTCAGCTGTCTATTGGTTTCTTCTTGTTCACAGCCACTTAGGCTCATGCCCTGAAGCATATGTTATTTGTTCAATCCTTAAAAATGCCATCTCAAATTCACAATGAAAGAGAATCACAGAAAGGTGGTAGGAAAGGGAAACAGGAGGAATGGTGCAATAGAGAAACTGTGAGAATGAGAGACAGAGGGGAAAAAGAGGAAGGATGTAAACAAACAGAAGATCAAAAGAAACACAAACACAGGTATTCAAAGAGGGAATACTTAAACATGTACAAAACTTAATTTTGAAAACACACATGAAGAGATTATTGCAAATGGGACAGACAGATCAGATGGAACAAGTGAATGAACTGTGTAAAGGCGGCACTGAGCTGTAAACCTGCAGAATCAAGGAGATGCTGGAGAAAGGCTTCTGCAGCTGGTATAGGGACTAAGTTGCCTAATTTGTAAAGGCAATATGAAAAGCATAATACATGGCATAATTTGGCAAATGTGTACTATCATTTAGCTCAAAACATTTTATCTCCTCAGGAAAGGGTGAGGAGCTTCAAAATGTTTACTCTTCCCCAAGAATTATTACCGAATTAAAGAACATTTAGATGGGTTGTGCATGTAGCATGCATGTCGTCGATCAGAAATGTGTACAGAGTTACAGGTTTTATTCAAAGGCTGAAAGGAACAGTCAAGTCTGAAAACCCAGACCTGGATGTGAACTGATATTAAAATGCAAGAGTACTGCTTTCTGGATGTGATGTCTTGTAATTTGATAGTGAGAAACCAGAAGTTGAGAGAAACCAGCTGCCTTCTTCTTCTATACTGACAATGATGGAGGTGGCAGGTTCCTCCAAAACACTGATACCATCTACAAAACTACAAAACATCACAGCATCACATCATAGAAAGCCATACCCTCTGATGTAAAAACCTCAACTCTCACAACACTGAAATAGATCTTACAAGGTTTGAGGGCATGAACTGGATTAATCACTCACAGGTTCAGGATAATAGCCAGTGGGAGGCTCTTGTGAACATGGTAATAACAGTTCAGGTACTCAGGACTGTGTCAAGGGGCTCACTGGAAAAGTGTGAACTTAATAACTGACTTACTAACCAACCAGCGAAACCAAACAAATCCATTGGGTTTAACTAGAAAAGTGTGAACTTCATTATGTAACTAACTAAACAACTAACTAACTATAACTAACTAACTATCTATCTAACTCCATGAAGTACAGTCCTTCTTAAGAAGCTAATAATTCCTCAGCTACTTAGCAATTCCTGCATTCGTAACAGCCTGCCATTGGTCGCTATCCTGAGCTAGATGAATCCAGTCAACAACCTTCCATTCTATTTATGTAAGATCCATTTTAAAATCATCCTCCCATCTTTGCTTACGTCTTCCAAATGGTTTCTTTCCGTGAGGCTTTCCAACATATCTCATGCATGCCACATGCCCTACCTTTCTCAATCTCCTTCACTTTATCACCCAACTAATATTTGGTGAGTACATATCATGACTCTTCTCTTTATACAATATTCTCCATCCCCCTGTCACTTTCTCCCACTTAGGTCCAAATACTCCCCTCAGCACCATGTTCTCAAATACGCTCATTCTGTGTTCCTCCCTTAGTGTCAGAAAAAATTTTTGCACCTTAACATGGTAAAACACTGAATTAAATTCCAGAGTTTAAACAGTAACCAGCTCTTAGCACTCGTTCAGAATCTCTCTCCAACTGTTACAGTATATCCTTGTTCTCACTGCACCATATACATGAAATGCAATAAAGCTGTTGCAACCACTCACTAGTGCACTGAGTGGTTTCTGAAGTGGCAGCTTTGCTTCGCACTTGGCCTGTTCAACCATCTTACTGATTCTCTTTTGGCACTCTTCCATCCCCAGTATCTGTAATCCAATAAATACAAATTATAAAAATAAATACAGTCAAATTGATCATAACGGATCCTCAGCGGTGTCCTACAAAGATCCATTATAACCGAAGTCTGTTATATCTGAGGTCCCGTTGAATTACGTCTTAAAATAACAATGAAATAAATATGGTTTAATTTATGCTTGTTTTCAGTTTTATTGCATATGGACATGAATAGATATATTTTGAACATCAAACAGGACATATTACACATTACTTGTTTTTAGCTTAAAAAAAATCAGGTTAACGTTCGTTTGCTTCATAGAGCTTCATAGCCTTTGAATGCCCTTCTCAATAGAAAACAGATTAACATCTAATTTCTCGCCAGAACCATATGAGTCATAGCTCTGATAACGATCTTGAAAGCTCTCAGAGCTTCCTTTGCTGTGACAATTGGGTGTTCACTTTCTAACTCATAAGTACCGATTTCGGTTTCATCATCGCTGTCATCTTTTACGTGGGCCGGGATAGCGTACTCAGTATAGCGACTCACTACGAGCTGGACGGTCCGGGGATCGAATCCCGGTGGGGGCGAGATTTTCAGCACCCGTCCAGACCGGCGCCCTGGGGCCTACCCAGCCTCCTGTACAATGGGTACTGAATCATTCCCGGGGGTAAAGCGGCCGGGGCGTGGCGTTGACCACCCACCCCCATCTAGCGCCGAGGTTAAAGAAAGAGTAAAGCTATACCCCTACTCCCCCTCTGGGCCTTCATGGTCTATTCTACGGTGAACTTTACTGTCATCCATTACAGCATGGCCAGACTGGCACCAACGACGTCACGATCGGCAGGAACCTCACAAACTGCTGTGTTATCATCAACAGAGAGGGAATCATGAACGTCGACCCCATCTGTATTGGCAACAGCACTTAAGTGCAACCCAATCACTTTGTCAGAGTTGGCGCCTGCGAAATCTGATGAATCATCCGTCTTATCCACAGATTATCTAGTCTTATCTACTTCACTTCTCTCATCGTTATTACGGAAACTTCCGCTAGTTGAAACAGATCGCAGTAAACCAAACAACACAAGGTTACACACACTCTCTACTGAACGAAGCAGGAAATCGTCTCGCTATCCTACGCCTGAACAGCAGAGCACACAAACAATCTATGTAATATGATGAAACTAAATATATCGGCAGAAGGTCGAAATAGTTACAGTACATACGCTGTTTATCATCACGATACAGTACGTATTCGATTGCATAGTCATGCTGAGAATTCTTCTTGGCGTCTGTGGGTAAGAAATTATACCACTTACTATGTAATCTTCACGTCTGCGTGACGAGTGGGCCTTCTGCGTGCGAACACGCTTTAACCATTGTGAACTGTCCATTATTTTGGCAAAAACGGTACAGCGGAGGGAAATTAACTATTAGGGAATGTCAAAGAAATCCGATGTACCCGAAGATCCGATATATGAGAGGCCAGTGTAAGCGAGGTAGTTACTGCGATAAAAATGATTCGTTAAAATCGAAATCCGTTACAACTGAGACTGTTATAACCGACGTTGACTGTAACTTCAACTTCTGATACATTATTCGCACAAACAGTTTAATGAACTCACAACTGGGAGGCTGCATCTGCCTGTCCATTCACCTGCATGTTTTATCTCAGAAAGTACTCAAAAAGGTTTGACTGAAACTTGATGTTGCTGGCGTTTACAATAAAGTTGTCACGTAAATTTCATGTTGGTCCATATCAGTCCAACATAACTACAGTTATAAGTAATAACTTATTACATAAATTCATTATTTCCCTCCCATTCAGCAATGTGCTGTCATTATTTTAACTACCAGTCTGCGTGTTCGATATTAAATTGCAAATTTCTTAGTAGCCTTTTTCCCCGAATGGAAGAAGTAGTTAGTTTCCTTGTGTGTGTTGCCACCATTATATATGTGGTTACTATGTAGCACCGGACCATACCAGGACTACTTGCAGAGCATGTTCCAACCATTTAGAAACTTTAGGTACTAGATAGGCCAAATTGGTATGAACTGGCCCAAGAACACCAGAATGGTACATGATGTAAAGGATAGAAGGTAAAGCTGTCAGTGCGTTTAAGCACCACACCTAAGACATGTGGGAAAATGGAGCTATAGCTTCATGGATTCTTAACCTCAGCGATTTGATAAAGTTGAGTGGTAAGCTTCAGGTTATGAATGCTCTATCCCAGGTGAAACAACTCCTGGTACTTGTTTAATAGGAGGAGTGATGTGACTCGGAAAGCTGGTCTGGACACAGATATGAAGAGAAAAATCACTGTATTCTGGGCTATGACACTGGGTACTCTTGTAAAAAGTACTGTCTTCTGGGTTGTGATATTGGGTACTCTTGTAAAAAGTACTGCCTTCTGTGCTGTGACACTGGGTACTCTTATATAAAGTACTGTCTTCTGGGTTGTGACACTGGGCACTCTTGTAAAAAGTATTGTCTTCTGGGTTGTGACACTGGGTACTCTTGTAAAAAGTACTGTCTTCTGGGTTGTGACACTGGGTACTCTTGTATTACCAGCATCCCAGAAAAACATGCTGCCTTAATCTTCCACCAAAATGTCATTAAATTTCTACTTGACTATGTGGTGGCATATACCAGAAGACAATATTCTTCAAGATTTAATTTGGTGGTACAACTTTCATTTGGACATTTTTTTTTAATGTCCACTCTGTGTGGAAACAATTTTTGAGGAATTTAAGACAGAATGTCTCAATAACCACACTATGTCTCAATAAACCAACAACTTTGTTACTAGATTTATCAAGGCTCTTGCAGTTAACATACCCAGTGATTTGTTCCAGGTCCGGCAACTTGTACCAGCTTTTCTCCGATGCCATTGTACAACACTAACTCTGAATGTGTGGCACCCCTGCAAAGAACAAGTTGCACTTTGATAATTCTAATGAACAGCAATAAGTAATATCCAGCATTCCACATTTGAATACTCTGGAGCTTTTGGGTGGAAAACAAAGGACAGCATAATTTTCTACTTCTCAATATTTCCTACACACATACTGAGAAACTACAAATTGTACTCTTTACCAAATATTTGTACAATAAGTAAATAATTTTGGTTGAAAGTCCCTACTGGAAGAGACCACATATGAGGCCTAGCCATGTATGAAAGGATACAATTACATGGGCCTTATGAAAATAAGATAAAAAATATGAATTGAATTGAACAAGTTCAGGATATGAACAAGAGCCAGCTTCTGTGAACATATTGATGAATCCTTGGATTCTATAAAATCAGGGAAGTTCTTCAGTATTTAACTCCGTATGATCAATTTAGCACTGAAGTGGCAATTTTCTAGTGCAAAATGGTAAAGGTCACCTCATGACATGCCTATGCAGTCACAGAGGGGAGATGGAGGTACAGCTCCTACCCACACACAACCTGGCACTAGGAGGTGGGTGGTCACAGGAAAGACTCGGTACGCATTGTACAGGAGTCTGGGTGGGTTTTGGGGCCAGTCTGGATGGCACGGAAAATCTCGCCCTCACTGGGATTCGATCCCAGGACTGCTCAGCCCATAGCGAGATGCTATACCTACTACGCTATCCCAGCCACCCCTTCTAGTGCAAAAATTTGTTCAAATGTGTACACAAAAATAATCATGTTATTTGTCAGACACAAACATCACTAGACATTGTGACTTACATTACTTCCCAAAACTGATAAAATATTTTAGAGAACAATTAACAGTTGAGTCCTGATAATAAATATTTTTAAAATTAGGGCTGTACATCATGCCTGAATGGTTACTGGGTGGCAGAGGATCATCACAGGGCTATCACAACAGAGAAAGGCATAAACATACATCAATATCTTAACAAAGGTGAAGAATGATCAGAAATGGATATCTCATTTCATCTCAGTGACCCAAAGAAAAGGGCCTGAAAATATCTACAACACAAACCACACAGGAAACCAGTCATACAGCAGCAAAGCAAAAGATACTAAGCAGTCAAACATACAAACATGTGCTTTCAACTAAAGATTAGAGTGAGAACTTCTGTAAAGGTGTACCAATAAAATGTTATTGATGACCATTTGGGAGGCCTATACATAGTGACACCAGTGTCACTGACTTCAGAAGTTTTTACAGCTCGTCATGTTGAGATTACTGATGGTAAAGGTACGGCAATATAAGTTACAGTTGTCCCCTTGCTTAACAGAACCATTTTAAGATTTATGGGGGAGTGGAGGTATACCTCCACACATTCTGAACTTAAACACAACATGGAGGTGAGTGGTCAGCGTCACACAAGTATCCACTGGATGGGCTGGGTGGCTACACAGCCAGTCTGAACACTGTGGAGAAGGGAAAAATCTCTGCCCCTGCCATGAATCAAATCTTGATTGCTCATCATTCAGCCCATACCACAGGAAGTAGCTTGCAGTTACAAATCATAAAGCCCATCTTCCTACACCACTGATTGAAAATAATTAAGGACATGTCTATAATGACAATCCTTCCAAAATCACATAACCAAAGTAACCAATTGCATGGAACATTGTTCCATCCTCCAAGTTTGTGTGTCCCCCATGTTGTTTTTACTCACTGTAAAAATTGAGATTGAAATTTTATTTTAACATTCCAATTATGACGCTGGAGTGAATCCCAGTGGTGTAACATTTTGTGAAAATCGATCAGTTGGTTAACATAGACAAGGTAGAAATCTCAGAAGCATACTTTTTTATCCTGTAAGGAGGCAGGTGTATGCTAAAAATGTGGAAGCTTTTATCTGTCAGTGTAGATACCAAATTTCTTGAAAATCCGTTACTACACTGACACTGTATCAGGCGGCACAAGCAGACACACATATGGGCATAATACCATGCACCTACATTGCTGCAAGTAAAATAAGGATGTTATCAGCAATAACCTTGATGAGGAATATCTTAAAGTCGACCAGCGCCCTGATAAAAGTAAGTCAATATTTTACTCAAGGTCCTATCAGTGATAAATTATCTGAACAGTAAGCCCCTGATCTTCTTTCATAATCTCGTTCTTGGGAAATGCTTCGAGTACTTCACGCAATTACCAGCACGATCAAGGTGAAGGCTGTGAAAGGGAACAATCACGACCTCTTCATGGTATTGTCTGGAGGGACTAACGAAAACCATTAAGAACCTCAGGATGGCCGACAATCAAGCCAAGATTCGCTCTCGGTGCCTCTGGACAGTGGCGTAGGTCCTACGGCGGGGCAATCGGCAGCGACTGGGCGTCAGCCTCAGGGTGCTCCCTTCTGCCTTCCGGCAGCGCAAGTTTAACTACAATAATTATTAGTATTGCAGGCTATTTTATATAGTTGTGTATCAGTGTCCTTATATCCATCCAGTCTCCTGCTCCTGTTACAAACATGTTTCGTTAGCACAAATATTTAGAGAATTACGCGCCAGTTGACTTCCGAGACACACACAGAAACAAGTTTTTGTCTTCATACATAGTGCCCGTCTCCGATTATGACCAACAAGGGCATGTGCTAACAAATTTAAGTTGGACTCCTCAATATCACATTTCATGAAAATCCGCTCAACAGTTCTCCAGTTTTTTCCGGAGTACAAACAGGAAAGGCGGGGGCATTTTAATGGGCACTCGGCTGGCAAACGAACACACCTAAAACTGATAGAGAAGTCCGGGCACGTGGCTAGTATTTAACAAAAAAAAAAATGGTGGATAATTACAACAATTTACGAGTCGATCGGTAAGACAGCAAAATAGAGGCCTTTACGCCGTGAAGGATTTGAAGTTTTCAAACCGGTGTTCATAAGATTCAAGTCTTCTGGGTTACGACACCTTCGTCTTGACGGTCTAAACCTCGCAGATGGAAGCACGCAGGCCGCAAGCTCCTCCGAATCGACGGTAACTATTTACCAGTCTACAGGGCGTCATATCCCAGAAGACTTGTATCTTCGTCTTCAAAAGGGGGGGGGGGGGGGGGGGGGTTTAACAATTTGTAAGTTGGTTTCACTAACTTACTCGTACGTTATGTCAGTACCATGATGGCATAGCACATACATCGTCTAAGGTGAAGTTATCGGTGTTACAGAAGTATGTCGATACCACGATGGCATAACACATGCACAGACTACGGTAAAATTATCAGTATTAAACGAGTGTTGTCAGTCAACCAAAAGCAATCGAAACGGTTTCTAGGCTTTCAGGAATACAGTATATATTAAAATTCCATTTTACGAATTTTTAAATTGTTTCAATTACACATTGGATCCAAACACTGTAAAATACGTTGCAAACATGACTTACCCTTCGATTCCGCCAAGTATTATATCCGCCATTTTATGGAATTACTTGAAAACATTAAATAACATTGCACTGAACAACCACTACACTTCTACCTACTCGTGACAACCACACGTGTCCTACCGTTACGACCACAGATTATCTCGTTTACGACCGTAGCTACGAAATGTCAGAATTCGACAGGTACTAGATAATCTGTGGGTACGTACGTCCGTTCTACCAAGGAATACGAGGAAGAATAAAACAATTTCCTTACGTGTAGCACAGATTACAATGTCCATGGCTACTACGCAGGTCAGTGCAACTAGAGGTGCAATGCTAAAGTTCTACTAATTGCCACCAGAGTGCAATGATGTACATTACAAAAGAAAGCAACCGGATTAACAAAGTTGTGCAAAATTACTGCTTGCCACTTATGTTTAACAGGTGCTAGGTACAAACAGCAGCCAAAATTAATGACCTATTACTGAAACAGGCTATTACGTTTTGGCTTATTAAGAAAATAGGTAATTAATTTTGGCTACAGAAATTTTTGGGAGGACATGGAAGAAGCTGCTGTTCATACAAACAGAACACTATCTCATACGGATTTGTAAACTAATTGGAGTCATAGGCTGCTACCCTATAATTCAGAAGTCTAAGCTGATTATGTCTTCCTGTCCATTTGTGTGTATCCTGTTGAACCAATTAACATACTTTAACAAACATCCAGATGAATGTCATGACATTGCTGAAACATGTAAATATCTTGTTCTGTTAACTTTTTAACTTAATTGTTGGCATAAATTAGTTTTTCGTAATAGAGATTTTTCAATTAAAACACATATATTGGAAAGAAATTGAAAATAGGAGGCAGAAGGAAAAATAATCAAATTTGATATACTGAACTACAGTAATGAAATTAAATGTTGATTGTTCCAGATATACCTCTCTGCAACAGTCATAATCTTATTAAATTTCTGAACAGATTGAATCTCTACTCCTGTCAGTAATTGAACTCTAGTCATTCAGCACTTATTACCCAATTCTTGGCAACAAATGTGATAGCATACAACTTCAGTAGCATAAAAAGATGCATTATTACTCCCAGATTTGACAGCAGAAATCAATCTGTGCTAAGGAAAGCAACACTAAAGAAGTACTGGTGGCAGTTACTGAAGACTCCAGTTGATTGATATCTGGAGATGGTATCAGCCATACAAAGATCACATACTGAATATGTTTTTGCATTAATCAAATCTGTCATGTTATACAGGATGATTCATACAGAACAAACACAGTTGTGTATCATGGACTTAGCTGGCACGTGACATCTACCAAATTTTTTTGCATGTTCGGTCTGTGTCATGTGGTGTCAGCCAGTAACCCAGTAGTTGCTGCAACCTGCCAGCTGGCATGAATGAGGTGAATAACTCACAGCTGGACTCAACATGAAATTCCCAGGAATTCACAAGTAGTTGGAAGGTAATCAGTGTTGCCATTCATGACCTATAGCTAAATACTTGGATCTTGTTCCATATGAATCATCCTGTGTAACAGAATACAGTCATAACAATCCTTCACTAACATTCCTACTATGGTAGTTTGTCTGATGGCAATGCTATCTACATTTTATTATGCAATGTCCTTTCTAAAAAGGGGAACAGGCCTGATATCACCCTTCTGTATTCTGTATCATTCCTTATCTCATCTCTCAGCCAACTTGGAATCCAACCCCAAGTCATTTTCGTTGGACAGGGACAGTGTATGCAGTATGTAAATGCCATGCAGAGTGAAAGAAAATTAACTCCTAGGACTTCAACCAGCCACAGTAGTTCAGAAGATATTAAAGTGAGGGATATACACACAATGGTTAAGCTGTGACATACCAATATTTATATAAAACTGATTTCAGTAACAGAACACAACAAATTCGTTTATTTCCATTCAGTATATTACCAGGAAATGAAAAAACATTATCTCAGCCATCATCTGGGATAACTTTAATCTGTAAGTGTTCAGTTCCTCTAACCACAGTCATCTTCAAAGGCTGACCAGATTCTAGTGCTTGATAAATGTTGCTAGCTGCGTGCACAGGAGAGCCATTCACGTGTGTTACAATGTCTCCTGGCTTCAGTCCTCCTCTGTAAAATGAAATGTAGGCATAGCATTAAACACTTGGTAATGACAAAGTACAATGATGTTGGTTATCATTCTGGGTTTGGAGGTGGGCTCTGCAGCCTCCAGCTTATACACTGAAGATGAAGGCTGAGCCATTCTAGTTATTAATGGCTCGTGAATTTTACGTAATCTTACGTAATACATAAGAAAACCGGTATCCTTTCTCTCTTGATTCTCCTCCCCCTCATCCCTCTCCGTTTCCCAAGATTCCGTTTACCACGTGACCCTCCCCCTCCTGCTTCTAGGAAGGTACGACGGACTTGTAAGCAAGAAAGTCACTTGCTTACGGACCGTCGGGGAAAGAAGGTAACTTCCAAATTTCTGTTTCGATCTTTGTAATTCAAAATTGTTGTTTGGTGTCTTTGCCCCGGCGGGTAAGGCAAGCCCGGCGGGTAGGCAACTGGGGGCCTGTTCTTATTTTGTTCAGGGAGTATCTCATTAACTATTTCCTGTGTAATTTTGGAATGAGAACTGGTTAAATTGTTACTATTTGTTTGTTTTTAGAGTTTACTGTTTATTAAATTTTGTTTTGTTGAATTTGATATTATTCTTGTGGCTGCTGTAAAAACATACTGCTTGGATACCCACTTCCAACTTGGGAGCATTGTAAACATAACACGCGAACCAGAGACGATGGCAGTCGTCACCCACTAGTAGGGTAAAGTGGGGAGTGGCTGTTAAAGGCAGCCTAAGAATATCCTAGGAGACTACACAGTATCACTTCCCAGAAGATGGGAATTTTCAGGACAAAAATTAACAAAAGTTAACCACGAAAGCTTAAAACGAGTTACATCAAAATGATATAATGATGGAGTTAAGGGCACATCAATTCAGCCAAGTCTGTGGTTCATATACATAATATTTAAAAAAACTAGTTCCCACCTGGTAGAAAAACACCTCTGCACTCTATTACAAAGTTCAAACAAACTATCGTGTATAAGAAAATAGTCACTGTTTACCCTGAGAAACATACACTTTTTAGATGAAATGCATAATGTTTTAATGTTAAAGCAGCTACTGTTATACAGGTGGCGCAAAAACCACTTGACACTAAACGCAACATGTTAAACACTGTGTGTCAAGTGACATTTGTGCCACCCAGTATACAGTAAGCCATGTTTTAAAGGGTTAAACTTTAGGAATGTTTGCTACCATCCAGTTTATAATCTTTTAACATGTAATGTCCTATTTGAAAACTAAAGATTACAATACACAAAACCACAATTTTGTTGCTTGTATGGGTGCGAAGCTTTGTTTGTACTACGAGGGAAGAACACACATTCAGCGTGTCTGAGAACAAATTGTTGATTAAATAAAGGAGGATGAGATGCGTAGAGCTCACCACAATATACAATATCAAAGCCATGTCACTGCCACTGTTTCCATGTGGGTATTACTGACTTGTAAGGATTTACAATTTACAAATAGTGGAGATGGATTGGTTTATATGGCAAGGTATTCATACCTCACTAACTTCATGGAGCACAGTTACCTTTGAGAAGCAAAGCACAGGTAAGAAAGAATTTCCTGACTTTTATGCAACCTGCATACACATTACCACATCCACGAAGAGCTCATTACTAGTCTCTATCCTGAGACAGATTAATGCTGTCATCATAATCAGTTAATCAGATCAGAAGTTACTAGGAGGCGATAAGATCATAAATGGACATGCATGCATGTGTCCATGTGCAAACACACACACAAAATATTTAAGCCCACCTTTCTTCATAACATGAGGAAACTACTTACACATATGCAGGTGAACCGACGACAACCTTCCAAACAAGCACACCATAAGTGACATCTACTGGAAGTTCATGGCTACGAGCCCGTAACTCATGAATTAACTGTGGTGTCAGTGTGAGCATCGTGATACCCATGTAGCGTCGTTTGGCTAAAGGACGCGCTGACACTGTAATACAAGCAACCACGGATTTCAAGTACCCTCCAGTTTTGCCAACCATGGCATTTGGTTTTATGTACTGTCAGTTTTTTATTTATATGCAAGCAGAAGAAATAGTTAACATAGGAAGCTGGTAAAACTCTACTGTTATAATCACCATCAATGTCACGGTTATCATCATGGAAGTATTAAAAGTAAACAAAACTAACAATTTTACTAACATTACAGACTTCTGAGACATGATGCCATGTGGTTTGGTAGGTACCAATGTTTTTCAGGAACCTGACTGTAATATAAAAGTATCATACACCTGAATTCAAAGCAATGTATTATTTTGAATTCTCCTGTATGATACTTTTACCTAAAGACCTGATAATGGCTTAATTTGTTAGCCGAAACATGTAGCCAGTACTAATGAACTGTATCAATTAAAGTTACGTTAACTGAAATAATTCTTTATGTGTGTATCCAAACAGAACAGGGTGCTCTATTCTGCAATTATTTTCGGTAATTAAGTATCTTCTGAACAAATGCATGAACATGTTTTGTTTGGCAAGTGTTAACAGTAGCTATGGAACCCTCAATGCCCAGTGCTTCATAAGGCCTTCGTCATGCCAACAGTTCTGTCTTTCAGGTATGTAATTTCTGAAATTAGTGAGGGGCAGCTGTGTTCCAATTTTGAAATATATAAATTATTACTTCTAGTTTACAAAGGTTGTAAGCCCTTTTGCACTGAAATTCAATGGGCACACCTAGTTTCATAATTACCTCCAGCTTTGCGCCGCTCTTCAGTTTTCTGTAGAAATTCCTTGGCATAATCAACAGGTATTGCAAATGAGATACCAGGTGTAACCTTCATAGCATTAATTCCAATCACTTCTCCATCAAGATTCACCAGTGGACCTCCAGAATTACCAAACTGTCAAGTAAAATATGATAACAGGTACATTAACCTTAGAGAATGACTCTGCACTGCTCTAAAACACAGACTAGAAGTTCTGTAAGAACTTACATCTACTGTTCTTCAAATGCTCACGTCTGTTACAGTGCGGCTAGCAGCAGTTACACCCTAACAACTAATATACTCTGGTACAGATTCTACCATATTACATTTGTCACACATTACATAACTTCACATCACTGTAACTGGCAACATATTACCAACATAATAAACAGAATTCATAGAAATGTTTACGATTACGTCCATACAAAATGTAACATACCAATGGTTTATTAGTTACTGCAGTAAAACTTAAAGGTAAATAGACAGCTTACTACAGCAGGCATAGTGCTGTCTAAAAAAGAAAAGTGCATATTATTTAGACAGCTAAGATTACACAAAATTTCTGGACCCTACATTAATGTCACTACTGACAATCCCACCTCGGCAGTATGATGGTAAAAAATTAGGAGCAGATGTAGCATGGTGGCCTGTACTTGCATAATGTTCATGAATATCAGGCTATTGGTTCAAAAGTGACCATCATTGAGGACACAGGCATGAAGATACTATAAATTTATCTTACTGATGGAAACAGGTTAAAAAGGAAGCAAACACTCCCCCAAAATAAAACACCGATAAAATACAATCAAGACAAGTAAAGATATGACATCAAAATCGTGGTAACATAAACGCATTATGCAGAAGCTTGACATTAAATTTTAAAAAATCCACTCAATAGTTTCAGAGATAAAGCACATGGACATACACAACCTTCTGATAATGTGGCACAACACAAAGAAACATACACAATTTAAGATTACTGTGTTCTGTGATGTGATGTTGTGTAGTCTTACACAGGCACCAGCACTTCTTCTGCCATGAAATGGGAGAAGCAGGATCTTCTGAAACACTGGCAACTATCTACCAACTACATAGCATTACATCCCAGAAGACAAAAGCCTTAACATAAAACTAAACACAAACACCCTCACACATGCAATATGAGTACCAATGAAATTGACCTTTCAGAAATAATATCAAGGAGTAAATGTCTGGGCAATCACAAGACAACACTTGAATATCAAACCCTTTAAATGTACCGTAATGGATGCATCAGTTTGGATATAGTCCATATCCTTGTCTAACAGACCAAGCGCCTTGCTTGGCCGGTTCACAGAACTTATCACGCCTGCTGTCACAGTATTTGAGAGTGCTAAGGGACTACCAATTGCCACCACAAACTCTCCAGGTCTTGCCTCACGTGATGACCCTAGTTTCAGTGCTGGCAGATCATGCTGTAATTACAAAATATATTCATTATTTATAAAAGATAACAAACTAAACACATATGCTGAGAAATCTTAACCCTTGATAGCAGAGTGGTAACTGTATGTAAAACCTGCTTTGACCTTAAACAACTCTGCATTTTGCCCACACAGTATTTGCTTAATATACTTCTCACAATAAATAGCAGTTACTCCCAAGATGGCATTAATCCACTGTCTTTGTACTAGAGGTGTGGTGTGTTGTACTGTGAGATGGGAACAAAATTTTTAAGTTAGATGGCTGAACTTCGTGCATTAAAGATTAAGAAGGTGCTCAAGAAATTGCAGGCATTTTATAAAACCTGAAAGAAACAGTCCACCATCACCTCCTATCCTGAACCCAAAGAATCCCATCTATATCCTCATGTCCGACTTGTTTAAGATCCATTTTAATAACATCCTCCCACCTACGCCTAGGCTTCCAAAAGTTCTCCTCCCTTAAGGTCTTACAACTAAAATGCCATAAACATCTTTGTCTCCTCCCTTCAGGTCTTATAACCAAATGTCATAACAATTTTTTCATCTCCTATGTATGTTACATGTCCTGCTGATCTCATCCTCCTTGATTTGACCATTCTAATATGTTTGGCAAAAGTATGAGTCATAATGCTCCTCAGTATACAATTTCTGAAGCTTCCTGTCACTTCCTCTCTCGAGTGCAAATATTCTCCTCTGCACCCTATTCTCAAACTTCCTCCATTACGTTCTCTCCTTCCAATAAGAGACCAAGTTTCACACCCATATAAAACCAACAGTAAAGGCTAACCCAGTAACAGAAATGACTTCGTGATGGGCTGCCTTACATGGGTTTGATTCTCGGTAGGGACAGATATTTCTTGCTTTACCACCATTCCCATACTGGCCCTGCACCCCATATAACCTCTTAAAAGGAGCACTGAGAACTCCTTTTCAAGGGGTAGACAAACTCACCCACCACCTTCTAGGGTCGAGGTCTAGAATGTATAGAGCTTCACTTCCATGCCCACTACCTATCACAACAGCATAGTGTTTTGACACAGGGGAAGCTTCATCAGACTCTAGAAGCATACAAACCCACAACTGCATGAGTCTGCGCACTAAAGAAGAGCAAAAAGAAGAAGATTAAGAGAAGCAGAAGAAGAATGTGGAACATGTTATAGCTCAGGTGATTAGGCACTTGCTTCTTACCACAGCATCCTGCATTTGATCCCAGGTGATTTCATAAGAAATTTGTTGTGGGTGATGTCACACTGGAGCAGGTTTATTTCAGAGTTTCTTTGTTTTTGCCCATTAATCATTTAACTACTGTTCCATACTCATATATCACTACCCTGATGTGGTTGAAAACTCTGATAAGGAAGTACATTATCCCTGGGCTTTAATGTGGGGGCTTCATCTCTTTTACCTGAGACGTTGTTAGTTATGCAGTAAGCAAGTTACAAGAAGAGTAAGACGAAGAAGAAAGAGGAATAAGAGAACTGGGAGAAGAGAATAGAAAGGAAGTTACTGTTTTTAAGTTACTTCCATAACTGCATAGTTCAGAAAATGTCACTCCATAAAATTTACATCTTCTAGTTATAAGAAAACTTTCACTAGAATAGTTATGTAATTTTAAGGCATAGAAACATATTTTGAGACGCAACTGACACAGCTTACTGCCTCCATCATAATGAGGCACTGGACATTCAAGATAGCAGAGAGATGAAACGAAAATTATGCACTTACTTTATAATCACACAGCCAGAAATCTGGAATTTTAAACACTATTGCTAAGGGGTCCACAAATTTTCCAAAAATCTAGGAGCCACCTCAAAATTCTTGGTGCCAGAAGGGTGGTGTGAAGCAAGTTCCATACAGGAGACCCAAAAATATTAGGCACCACCATACAAAGTTTAGTCGCCTGGGATTTGTAAACCCCTGCTACAGCTTAATAAATAGTATAGCCTAAAGTAAAATGAAGACATCTGCCATGTGCATATACATCACAAATGAAGGTACAGGGAGGTATGAAGATAAAAAGCCATACATTCGTAACGGTGGCACTAGGTGGCGGTGAGTGGTCAGCCTCACACTCTGGATACTTCACTTGTAGGGAAAGGGCACTCTAAATACCCAACAGATGAGAGAACGGATGGGTACCAGAGCAAAGGAATCCCACCCATCTTCAAACAGAACTCCAGGCATAAAAACCCAACCCATAAAAGGAATGTCAGTTTATGATTTTACTTTCTTTAGTGTTCAATTTCTGTGGTCCCAGCCAGGTTAGCCAAGAGTCAAATTCCACTGTTTAAATTTCAATGCCACTTTCCCCCACAGAAATATTAAATGGAGATCTCACTACATGTAAAAATGTGAATGAGGTTGTGTTATACTTTTTAAGACAATGCATAACTCACACAGGGAATGCGAATTGTTGCCAAATCTGATCCCAAATCCACATCCTCCACAACACCAGTAAATGTTCTTCCATCATAAAGTTTTACCTAAAGAAGTTAAAATATAAAACAAAATACATTTAATATCACATAATAACACTGATACAAGCTAGATCATGATTTAATTCTTAAGAATGTGCTTATGATATTGGTCTTTTTTTTCTTTACACTTTAACTGCCACAGAAAATATGTGTCTGTGCAAAACATCTGCCTTGCTGTCATGGCAGTCACTGTTTGCTGCAGACCTGTTGCCTAACCGCCATAGACACCCGTGTCCGCTCTCCAAAGTTTGGATATGTTTGCATGCCACTGGCATGAGTCCCCTTGCTGCATGCAACCTTTAAAGCAGTATGTCTCTTATGGCCTGAGAGAACCCTCACTCTCGTCAGCTTCTGTTACAGTTCTTACTAACACAAAAATGACAAACATGTCCACACAGTGGCCTCTGATGAAATTTTAAAAAGTCATGATAGCAGTCAACATGTTAAGTACTTAACCAAACCTGCATATTTCTGCTCTCTCATGCCAAGCCATAAATGCTGATGCACATTCTTTCAGCTTGAAATGTTGGAAAGTAACATGAATCAGCACAGCTGACAGTGTCACAGGTGAAACATATACACACACACACACACATATACTTACATACATACATACACATACACACACAAACACACACACATCATCTATTGAATATTCTTCTGTTGATCTCTATATCAATAATCTTTTCTGAATTTATTACATTTCCTACTACAAAAAAAAAAAAAAAACCTTGGATATGTATGTACAATTTATTTACTTAATTAATTTTTTATTCAGGGAACTGAAATAAATTCAGAAGAGACAAATGATGGAGAGATCAACATAAGAATACAAAACAGTTCTAAATGCCATAAATTTATGAAATACATGGTATGGACACTCAAACAATAATTTATTAAATATGAAATTTCTGAGAAGCGTTCAGTGCAAAACAAGAATGGAAACAACAAGAATGAATTTTTAAAGAAGAAATCGGATCTAAAATTTGTTAAAGAATCATAACAGAAAGAGCTACATAAAAGTGAACAGAAGGAATATACTGAGAGAACTGGAATTAACATATACAGGAAAGAGACATATGAGATGACCCCAGAACATGATGGTTTAGCCAGGTACTCATGAAGGAATGAGCTGGTAACAAATTTAAAAAGGAAGATTGTGGGAAGACAGAACAGACTGCTCACATAAAATGTTAAAAAGAAAAAAGAGAAGCGGGAGGAGCGGAGAGGAGGAGGAGAAGATTTTCTCAGATGTGATGCCATGAAGTCTAGTGAAGAGTTACCAAAGTTTCAGAGGAACATACTGCCCTGTTTTCATGCTGTCATACGCCAAAAGACTGCAATCTTAATATTCACTGTCATGAGAGTCTTATATCTTACAATTTTAAAACAATGAGGGAGAGTCAATTTTCATATTGCTTCAAAGAAGAAAAATCTTGTACGCCCCCTAAATTCTTTTTGTTTGTTGACAATAAAAACTTTTTTCAGAAAAATGAATTTGTGAAACTCAATAAAAACACATATGCATGCATGCACACACACAAACTGATCATTCAAATTTATTGGTAAGTTACATAGTTACTTTGGATTCACGCTGTTGGGAAGACATGTAGACAGCAGTAACACTATATGACAATTGGGGTTCAAGACATCTGGGATGTGGTACTGTGTAATCTGGTAGATAGGTGTCAATGTTTCAAAAGCACCTGATGCCTCCACATTCAGGATAGAAGTCATCTGAATATTTATTGCTCAAACCATGAAAAATATCTGATAGTGACGATGCCCTAGAAACATACTTCTGGGTTCACATTTTGCCAGTCCAGTACCATGATGCAACTGTCAGTACATGCACAATTTAGTGTCTGTGTATCTTACACTGGAGAGAAATTAATTCTGAACAACAGTTAAAGGAATCAACTGAGTCCTTGGAAATTGATGATGTTTTAACCTCACACATTTCTGTCACATTACATTTCTTAGATTACGGGTGTGCAATTCATAAATTCCTTTTGGAAGTTGGGTTGCTTATAGTTCCATGTGATTTTCAGGTTACTTTCTGAATGAGAAATATGACTATGTTGGTAACAGTGGGTGTGGTAAAGGGTGAAGGGGCTAAGCATTTTGAAATTTTATACCCCACTGTAAAAATAAAATGAATTATTTTCATAAATCAACATATACACCTTACATAAAGAATGCCATCATACTTGTACTTTACTGTGATGTCTGCTGATCACAACATGGGCATTTGTTAAAATCAAACCATCTTGTCTCACTATAAAACCTGAGCCATTTGAAGCGGTGGCTGGTTGACCAGTAAAAAAATCAACCCTGAAAACAATTGAAACTGGAATTAAAAATTTTATCACATTTTTACCAGCACACACTACCATGTCACATGTTACATAAGAAACTCATACACAATGATCACAACAGAAAATATTCTGATACAAAAGAAAATTCTTTCGGCTTCCAACTTCATAAAATTTTAATTTGAACACTGCATTAATATAGCACATATTAAAAGTTGTCCTAATAAGGGCAATACTGATACGTTTCTACATGTAAAATACCTGCACGAGCCATTACCTTTTGGTGTCCTTAATCTCAATATATACTGTACTTGGTGCAACACTTTCAACAACATCTGCTATAAAATTGTGTTTGAATCTTAGACCTTGAACTGAATCACCCCCTGATCCAATATTTGGATCCACTGGTTTCGCTGCTTCTACCACTGTCAGTAAGTTCCAGTTCCTTAAACTGTCACTTCGGAACCAGAAACCTAACCCTATCCCCAGCCCAAGAATAGGCAATGTCAAAGTCCCATACTCGGTTGACGGTTTCGTATTGTGACGTACTCTGCCCCGCTCTCTTACTAAATACGGTCTTCTAAATACACTGTAATATCCCAAACACTCAAAGTGGGTTTTACACAATCTGCCATACAGAGAAGTTTGTCTCAAGTGACACCATATTAACCGTGTTAACGAATGCGCCGCCATGCTGACACACACACACACACACACACACACACAAAGAAAATCACTGATAAAATACGCAACTAATCTATGCTAAACAGTACGCTCTGATGTTAGGTGATCTGTGCTAATAGGTCAGAACACGCGTAGTAGTAATCTGTGGAACACGCTGGAAGTATGATATGGCAGCCGTCAGTGGTTGAAGTGCGAAAAAGGCTGGTGAAATTTGTGGTTGTAGTAGGGGAGTAATGTAATTACAGCCGCGATTTTGTGTGTAGCAAATATTGTCAAAATGGGCGATCCGACTTCAAGTCCATATGAGATTAATGGACAACATTTTAATCCAGATATGTATTTAGAGAAGCTGCTGAAGGTACAAAGCTGACGTTTGATTACCCCCCTGTCGTATACATAACCTCTTTTAAATGCGAATTCCCGTACGATCGTTTTGTTTTAGTCGGCGGCGGTGGTTATGTTGTCTAAGGCTCGCGGGTTTGAATTCAATGTCTTATGTGGCCAAGGCATGCACGTTCGAATCCCGCTTAGGATATGATTATTTGTCCGTCTTGTTTATCATGTAGCAGTAGCTACCTTAGCCCGATCATTAACGAAGGGAGCCCAGCCGCTGTGAATTGTGAATTTTTTATTTATCTCAATTCATCCTTAAGGGTTACAAGCACCAGGGATATAGATATTGTCAATGGTATACATAATAATACTTACATAATTTCAGTTACTATATATAACCTTGTCAAAATTTTACAAACAAGAATATTCAATTAAATATATATATATATGTAAATATATATATGTAATAGTTACCAAATCTAAGATGAATTGTGATTAAAATATTCATCCAAAGTATAAAAAGTATTCGAATAAAGAAAATTTTTGAGAAGAAATTTAAATTCTTTTGGTGTAGCAATTGATTCCTTTATAAAAAGTGGTAAGTTATTATAAATTTTTATACCCATATTGACTATACTTTTTTGATATAGTGATAAGGAGGTAGATGGTTGATGTAAATCACGCCCCTGTCTAGTATGTCTTTTATGAACATCATAATTACAAATGTAATCATCACGGTTATCTATAATAAAACTTACAACAGAGAAAATATATTGTGATCTTAAAGTAAGGATCTTCAGGTGTTTAAATAATCCTCAACATGAATCTCTGTTCTTTGCACCTATTATTATTCTCATTACTCTTTTTTGCAATTTAAAAATCTTATTAGCATAACTTAAGTTGCCCCAAAATATAATTCCGTAACTCATAATAGAATGAAAATACGCAAAATAAGTCATTAACAGTATGTCTTGTGATAACGTTTGTTTTAAGATCCTAATCATATAACTTGCTTTACTCAATTTAGAAAATATATTATCGATATGTACCTTCCAATTTAATAGATTATCTAAAGTTAAGCCCAAAAATTTAATTTCAGATCTTGAAGTGATGTTTACATTTCCATAATTAATTAAGAGATCAGTATTATGAGAATGTTTAGTTTTAAAATGTATAAAATTAGTTTTGTCCATATTCAGATGCAACAAATTCATAGTAAACCAATTATTTAATTTTTCTAGTGTTGACTTAATATTGTCAAAAAAATCCTCACTATTTGTACCTGTTATAATTACACTCGTATCGTCTGCAAAAAGTACTGGAGTAGAAATAGCGTTTACAGTTTTAGGAAGGTCATTAATATATATCAAAAATAGCAAGGGTCCAAGAATAGATCCCTGAGGTACTCCATGTTTAATTCCTTTCCATTCAGAATATGCGGTACTCTGATCTAATTTGCTACATATTTTCACTCTTTGATATCTATATTCTAAGTAAGATTTAATTAATTTCAGAAAATTCCCTGTAACCCCATTGAATTCAAGCTTTGCCAACAAGATATTGTAATTCACACAATCAAAAGCTTTGTGCAAATCACAAAAAACTCCACCCACTATTCTTTTATTATTTAGAGCATTGATTATTTCTTTAAATAAATTGAAAGTCGCTTTCTGGGTTGAGGATTTTTCTCTAAATCCATATTGTTCTTTGACCAATATATTATGTGTTATCAAATGCTTGTGTAATCTTTCATATATAATTTTTTTCAAAAATCTTAGAGAAGGAGGTAAGCAAAGATATCGGTCTGTAATTTGATATATCACTTTTGTCTCCCTTCTTGAATAACGGTTTAACTATGGAATATTTCATACGTTGCTGGAAAGATTCCAGTAGATAAAGCAAGATTAAGAATATAAGTCAATGGTGAACTAATCATGTGTAAACTATATTTTAATATTTTGGTAGAAATTTCATCATATCCATGGGAGTTCGAGGGTTTAAGGCATTTAATAATTTTCTCTATTTCGGTTGTAGTTATATTTTTGACAATTATTTTTGGAAATGGCTTACTGAAGGTTTGTACTAACTTGTTCATAGGAACAATTTGCGGTTTATTACTTTTAATTGTTTTGAGTTTTTCTGCAATAGTTAAAAAATATTCATTAAAGAGTTGAGATATTTTATACTGATCCTCTATTCCAAAGTCATCATCTTTTATGGTATATATTTCATTTAGTACTTTATTTTACCTGCTAAGTGATTAACTATATTCCAAATGGTTCTGATTCTATTTGGAGACTTAATAATTTTTGTGTTATAATATAGTTTCTTTAATTTTGAACTTTAAACTTTTACATATATATCTATATTGATCCTTTAATTTAGTATTGTCATGTCTTCTTAAAAATGCATAATAATCATTTTTAAGCCTAGTTAGTGTTATAATTCTTGGAGTTAACCACCCACTATCCTTTTTATTATTGTTAACTCTGATAATAGGAAAATTACTATAAAAAATTCTTAAAAATATATTTAGAAATGTATTAAATATTTTGTCAACCTCTTTCACATCAAAAATTTCATCCCATGTTTCAAAACTTAATTAAAAAGCAAATGAAGTTAAAAAAATTATGATTAATTCTTCTTATCCAATACAATTTCTGATTGCAGCATAAAGTATTAATGTCATAGATCTGTAATAATTGGGCGTCATGATCAGAGATTCCATTGATAATTGGTTTTACTTCAAACTTGTTGAACTTGATATAATCAATAAAAATGTTACGGTATCTATAGTAGTACAAGATGCATTATAAATTCTAGTTGGAAATTTCACTATATCAAATAAGTTATAAGAGAGTAATAATGAGTTTAATTGTTGTTTATTGCTACTATCAGCTAGATAATTTATTTTAAAATCTCCACAAATAATGAAGTAAATTTTAGGGTTAAATAAAAAATTTAAGATATCGTCTAGTCTTTTTTAAAAACTGTAAAAAATTTCCTACTGGTGCTCTGTAAATACAAAAAATATATATATTAAAATTTTCTAGATACAGCTTAATTACACATGCTTCAATATCAAATTCAGAGAAAAAACTACTAATATTGATATCATCAAAATATAAACCTTTATAAACAAATATACATGAACCACCTTTCCTATGGTTATTTCTACAGTAACTGGTTCCTTAAGTATAATTCTCCATATGTATATTTAGTAATTGTGATTGCTCCAGGTAGTGTTCAGATATACAAACAATATGAGGAAGATCTTGACACAGAGATATAAATAGTTCACTGATTTTATTTTGTAGACCACAAATATTTTGATGAAAAATCTTTAAACATTTAAAAGGTATAGACTTATTATTATCAAGATCTTCACTTTTATTACTACTCATTAAATTTGTTCTTACTTTGCCCTTAAAAATTCATTACTTAAATTTTTTGGAACTTTTTTCCTCATGGATGATCTAATAGTCATAGTCATAGGTGTAATGCTATTCATATTATTATTACTAACATTTTCATTTCTGTCCAGAACTGTATATTTCTCATTGTCTTGAGGCTTATCACAGCTACCATCACTACAGTCCTGAATTGTCTTTTTATTATGAACTTCATCCTTTGACATATTATTCACTGTTATATCTTCCTCATATAAAGTATTTTCAAAATAATTCTTTTTCAACTTCAATGGAATTTGTAGTACATTATTACTCATAAAGATTTCATCAATAATTACTCTGAGCTTTAAACAAAGTGCATCCTTGCCTAGAGCATTCATGCTGAAGCCATGATTCGTGTAATATTTCCTTTCTTGTACAGTTTCCATAATATCTACATGGGTATTAGACTTACTATATTTCTTTAATTTTCTGTTAAGAACCATTATTTTCTGATTTACTGCAGAGAACCCAGATGTATTATATCTATTGGGAATTTCACCCAAAATAATATTTGTATGACCATTTTTGGTGACAAATTGATTAATATCACTCAGATACCCTTCAATACTATTATCCTCTATATCATTAGATCCTCCAATGAAAATCAGTACATCCTTATTAGTTAATTTAGATACATATTCTGGAACTGAGTTTATCAGAGACTTAACCTTACTATTGGGTTTCACATGTCCAATAACCTCACAATTATGTTTTAACATGTCATTTAACCTAGTAGCTAGGCCTGTACTTTATCAGTTCTTATAAAATATAAATGCGCAAGATTGAGGCTCAAATTTAACTAGCTTAAAAATAAGTTTTTAAAATGTTTCTTGTTTATTTGGGAATAATTCTACACTTTGCATTTAAATGTGTATGGAACAAGAAATTATTAACCATTCTTGTGATTATATTGGCATGATATCAGTTTTTTGCTTTTACATTGTTTTGGTAGTTTCACAGTGAGTCGAAATTTACCATGCTGTATGTCTTCCACTCATCTTACATGTTCCAACAGCAGAGTGTGTTCAGGTTCCCTTTCCAGTTGTTTGTATATACTGAAACTTTTTTCTTGTTTTGTATTTTTGAATCGTTTCAGGAATCTTCACTGAAGCAGGTCATGGATCGAGAAAGTGAAATTGTACGAGATACACAATCACTCCACTCAGACATGCAGACTCTTGTGTATGAGAATTACAACAAATTCATCTCAGCTACAGACACCATAAGAAAGGTTTTGACTTCTGTTTATATTTTGCTGTTTCATTTTTGCCTCTCTCTCTCTCTCTTTTTAACCTTTTCACTGCAATGTTACTAGACTGAAGCCATGGAAATAAGTCCATCGATGGCATGGATAATAATGCTGGAGCCTTCCCATCACTTCCTGTTTCTTTATTCTTCCGCACATCTTTCCGTCCTGTGTCAGCAAACTGAAGCTGATCACATGGTTATCACTGCCAACATTCAAGTGAACAGAATGGCTCTCTGATTAATTGCAAATTTAGGTAAGTGTAATGAAGGGAGAAGCATAATAACTTGATGGAGATGTAAACGAGGCTGTTCCATGGGACTTCTTTCAATGGCCTCAGTTTGTGCTGTGATAGCTTTTCCAATACTGAATTATTTTCAGCAGTTGTTTCACATTGGCTGCCTCATTCATTATATATGAGTTTACTGTCATTAGTTCTAAAAGGAACATTTGTAGCTCCGTCTGCAAGGGATCCTAAAATATCTTCACATAAAGAAAATTCTTGACTTTCATGTACAGCATGATGAAAACAGTGGGTTGATGAAAGCATATTGTAGACACAAATGCTTATTTCTACAATACACTAATCAAGATATGAAGTGACATGTGGTTGCTTCCATTTCCAAAGGATTGCAGAAGCTTACAGAAAAGTTAGGAATTTATGAGGCCAATATAATGTACGCAGGAAGACCCCAGATTTGTAATTAAGTCTGCTTGATACATGAATGTAACTGAGTACACTTGATTGCCACAGAAATGGGTAAATGGGGCTTTGTCATTTGTATTAGTTTTATAGCATCCTGTCATCTCTGTTTTAATCTATTATCCTGGGCTGAAGGGTACCACAACTCTAATAACATATTTATACTTATCATTACTGAACTATATTGCGTAGTAACTTCACTAAATGAATGCCCAGATTACTGGAGGAATCTGAACAGGGTTTTAAAGGAAGTGCACTGTGTAATTCAATCATACTTGTTACATGAATGTATGCTTTTCTGTCCGTTCCAGATGAAAAGTGATTTCAAGAAAATGGAGGATGAGATGGACCTCCTTGCAGCAAACATGGAATCCATTACATCATTTTCTGAACAGATATCGTGCACTTTACAGGTATAGGTTAGAATGGTAGTTTTATATTCAACCCAAACACAGTGAATATTGTGGTTGAGTGGTCAGCACTTCCACTATGTATTCAGGAAGTCACAGGTTCAGATTTCACCTGGAGGATACATACCTTACTGAGTTTTTTGTGGTTGTGCACAGTCCAGGAAAAAGATAGGATATGACTTGAAATGAGGTTATAAGTGCTTCTTTTTATGTCATTTTCACTTAATTTTTTACTGATCTTCCTACCATTCAGTGCTATATAGTCACAGCAACAGACCATGACCAAAAGATCCAACTTGTGACTAAGACTGTAGATTCCTGGTACAAGTGTAATTTTGTGAGAAGTATACAATGTGTTCGAGGACTGAATTACAGTGAAATGCTGAGACCTGGTAACTTACATGCGGCATGAATCTGACAAGCATACATTTTGGAATTCCATCATTTTAATTATTTGTCAAAGTTATAATAAAGCAGGCAGATGTAGAACAATACAGTACTGTGGTAGGAATTTTCTTGCTGCTAAGGGAAGTTTCCAGTTTCAATATTGATCAGTGGCATTTCTGGGAAGGTAAGAGGTCTGTTTTGATGATGCCAGAACTCTTATGCCTTTCAGTCCTGTAAATGACAAACATATGCTGTGTCATGATATGTATTGCCTAACAGTTAAACGTTCTTGGAGAAATTGGCTGTGAGCTGAATGTGGTCCATGCTTAGCATCTAGCACTTCCCATCTCTCTCGGTTGTTAAGGGTTTGTGGTAGATCAGAAGTCTGAATATTATGGGTCATTCCAGCAGCATGTCTGTCATCTTTTGTGGGTATTTTGAAAAACTTGTAGGCTTGCACAGTTGGGTTTTGTGAAGCTCATACATGGTAGAAACCATGTGGAAGTACAGGATGATTATGCACGGAAATAGAAGTTCTAAAATTTCTGCAGCATGTTTACAGTATGCAGAATATAATTACCGTATATTCTCGAATCTAATGCGCACCCAGTTTTTGGCAACTTCTTAAACGAAAAAAGTTAGTTCGCGATTCTAATCCGCACCTTTCCTTCAACCACCCCTTGCCCACGGGGCGACTGATTGAATAATATTGGATGTTACCAATGCGTTAAAATCCGACGCTACGCCTGTGGCCGATGAGTCATACCGATAGAGGCGGGGCCTTTCTCAACAGACGTGCGCAATCTCGTCTGAAGCCAGCTGAGCTTTAGTTGTTGAAACGTGGGAGGTGCTTGTTCCAATTTGTCGTGTACCGTAGTTATGGAAGAGGGACACCTGAAATCTAGACGACTCTCATATACGGCGAAGTTCAAACGTGAAGTTATTCGGTGCGCAGAGGAGAATGGAAACCGCAAAGCCGCTGCAATTTTTGGAGTTAATGAAAGCAACGTTCGACTATGGCGGAAACACAAGGCAGCGATCAGCGGGTGTGAGGCGTCACGAAGGAAATTCACTGGACCCAATTATTATATTATTATAATAATAAATAATAAAATAATAGATTATTGTATTGTATTGTTCTTACGGCACGTACAGCAGCTCAATCATTTTTCCAAAATCCAGCTCTAGACCGCGAATCTAATCCGCACGCGAATCTAATACGCATCTGATTTTTTAGCCCTCTAAAACTGTAAAAAGGGTGCGCATTAGATTCGAGAATATACGGTAAGCCCTGAAATGTAGTATGCACTTCTCATATTTTCTATAGAAATGACACTTGGCAGTTTTAGTGATGTTTTAAATTGTTGCAGGATACAAGGCAGCAAATTGCTAAACTGTCAGGTGTGCATTCGTTGCTTAAACGTCTGCAGTTCCTATTTAAGTTGCCAGGAAAACTAAAGGTGACACTTCAGGAGGGGAATTATTCTCAGGTATGTATATGAAAAAATGAAGGTTTGTGTTTTGTGGGATATTACAAAATTTCCAACATCAGCAGTTTACAAATCACCAAAGTCACATGTATTTTTAGGGCTTTTTCTAACAGTATTTAGCGGTAGATTATCTGACATGTTTCATAGCTTATATATGAGGCACATTCTTTAGCCTATTTATCATCACATACTTTCATCAGTCACCGTGTAATGACTGTTGAACCAAGTGACAGATTTTTGTGAATGACTGCACTATGGCCTGGACAACTGAAGAACTAGGGTTAAATTTCCAGCAGGAGCAGAGATTTTTCTCTTCTCTGCAGTATCTAGACTGGTTCTGGGGTCAACCTAGCCTTCTCTCTGGTGGGTGAAGCAAGTGGGGCATGAAGCTGACAGCTTACTCCCATCTGATTCCAAGGTTAAAAAAGTGCATGGTAGTATACCACCACTTACCCATATGTCTTTATGGTGCAGTTCTTATTTAAACACAGGAACGTGCTTACCTTTGCCATGGTAGGAACATCTTGTTGCTCAGTGCCGCTCAATGTTCTTATGTTTTAATTTACCACCTTCAATAGATCCAGTATTGCAGCTATGTAATATGAGGATGGAGCAACCAAATTTTTGTGTTGTAATGTAATACATATGTATTTATCTTTGAAAATAATGCAAGTTTGTTGAGGAAATGTTTTGTGGAGTGTAAGAAACAACATGGCAGGTGTTTAGAATCTGAATTTAGCTTTGTGTTTAATGGTGATAACTGATGAACCATTGGAGCTAAACACATGAAATTTTGCATGATGTTAAAAGCATTCCCACAAATTCTGCATGTTCTCTGTTTGTAGTAGTTGAAAACATGGCTATGACTTACAACGTTATGATTATGTTGGATAAATTTAATGTAGTTAGAATCAGTACTAGTGGACATTATGAATGTACATGTGTCACAGAATAATATGTGATGTTCTCACCGCAATGAATGTTACGATTACAGTCTTCTGGGATGTGATGCTGTGTTGTATGGAAGAAAGTTTATATGGCCCCCTACTTCACCTCTTCTGCCTTGAAGATGGAGGCAACAGGTTCCTATAAAACACTGATACCTATCTATTAAACTAGAAGGCATCATATTCCAGAAGACCATAATCTTAATACTAAATGATATAATTATTAATTTACAGGTCTTGCTAGCCATACCATACAGATTGAAGCATTTGATGAGAAGTGGCTTGACTATCATAAGTTCTTCCTGGAATTTATTCTTTGAGATTTTGAAGTTTATTTTTTGCCAGAAAGTTTTTCAAAAGTTTTAGCCATATCTAAAAACCGGCATTTCTCTTTCTAGAGTAAAAGTCATTGTCTGCATTGCATGAATTTCTTGTTGAGATCCTTGAAGTTTTATATCTTGCCAAAAGCTTTCACAGCTTTTTGTCACATCTGCGTACTGTCTGTGTTTCTTGCAGTAACTGCAAAGTACAACTTACCATAGTCATATGTTTTTCTCTGTAACAATTTTTTCAGGCAGTGCAGGATTACATCCATGCTCAGAGAGTCTTACAGCAGTATGGCAACATGGCGTCTTTTCAAGGCATTCAGAGCGAATGTGAAGCCATTGTTGAAGAACTGAAACAAAAGTTGAGAGATCAATTCAAAAGCAAGGAGGTAGCTGTCAAATGTTGTGTCGTAATGAAATTGATTCAGTCATGTATTAGAACTTGAGGATTTGTCGTAGCAGTCTGCTGTTGGACCATGTTGTAAGCCACTTGAATCCAGTCCTTCACAAAATGCATTTTCCAATTTCCATTTTAATATCATGTTTGCCAAGCAGGCTGATGTAATTGAAACACACTAGAATAGTATTCATGAACCATGTGAAATGAATGTGGACTTGGTTACCAGCTATCCTGGCTGACAGAATATTTGAATACTACCTTGAAATAGGCCACATTTGTTTACTTCCAAATCCTTGTATACTCACTATGATTTTCTTGTTATTCAGTGTTACATCGTCCGAGAATTTTAAACACTATATTAATCTTTTAAAACAGTGATATATGATACATTATTTAGTATCTATAAAACTTCGCATTTTGCAACACTGTATTTGTGTTTTGCATATTATCCTCACAGTAAACAGTGATTATTTCCCTAAACAGCATTAATCAGTTGGTCTAGATATTGGAGACAGTGTGTTTATTGTGGGGTAGGAACTAAATTGTTATAGGATCTTATGTAGATGAATTTCAGGATTCAAGGGGCTGGTTAACTTAACAACCAATCAGTTACTTCCATACTTCTGTTTCTTTCTCCTGTTCCAGCTTCCACCTTTAGAATATTTCTGCACAAAATTGTGTATGCATTCCTTGCTTCAACCAAGGTTATTATATATAGGGCTGCTCTCTGGTACTGAAGTTCAGCATGTTCTCCATAGTTTAGTAATTTCAATTTCTTCATATTCCTCTCATCTTGCATTAGGCAATTTAATGCCTATATTAGTCTCATAGTTCTCTCTCCAGTTTTACCTTCATCTTCCCAAGTAGATTCTTTGCCCTTAAGGTGTATAATGTTATGCTATTCTCAGTCACCTGTCTTTATCCTTCTATCTGGTGGGCTGTGTACCTCATTCATATGTAGTAATCCCTTCAGCTGTGTTACCAACTGTGTTTAGTAAGAAATTGGTCTAAAGAAGTAATGTTGGCCTTTCAAGTCTTTTTTTTTTCTCTTTTTTTTTCTTTTGTTATAGGCTTCAGCAAAGAAACTAGCTGAGTCAGTTGATTTACTGCTTCAGCTTCAAGAGCCAGCAGATTCTTTGTGTGCAGAGTTTCTGGCACATGCAAAGACTCGTTTAGATGAACGGCTAACTGTACTGGAGGGGCTGCAAGACCAGGTTGGCTGTCCTATCTCAAAAATAAGTGAAAAATTAAAGATATGCTTTCATGCTTCAGGTTAGAGTTCTAGCATACTTTGAGTTTGTTCAAATTAAAGTATTTGAATTTTCACATTTTCGTAACTAACCCTGTACTATCCTCAGATGTAAGACTTCCAACATCATATTTTCTCATGTAGGACCACTGTCAGAAGCCTTCCGCCGTGAGCTGTATTACTTTACTAAGTGTTGTTACGTATTTGCTCTTTACATTGCGTGACATCTGTTATCGTAGTTCACGTACAGGAACAACAGATGGCAGGAATATATTTATTTCCAACTAATTGCAGATCTGTTGGTTAATGTATATATTGTCACTTCTCTGACATGTTTCTTATCCAACCTTATGGAGACTGTTGACACAAAGGAGCAACAGTCTCCCTGAGGATGGCAATTATTATTGGCTGAAATATGTTGGAGAAGTGATAATATACCGGGTGATTATAAAGTCCTTGTGCAATTTTAAATTTTCATAACTTCCTTTCTATACGTGATAAATTCAGTTTGTAAAAAGGGTAAGTGAAAGAATTTATTTAAGTTTCACATACATTTATTATTGGGATTGTTAATTCTCAACATGTCCACCATCATTGCTTATACAAACCGAGATACGATTCTGAAATTCAACAAATACGTTTTGCAGCTGATTTTTAGTAATACCCGGAATCACATTAGTTATCCTAGTCTGCACATCGTCTAAAGAGCGAGATTTTGTCGAATAAACAATAGTCTTATAACATGTCCCCATAGAAAGAAATCCAATGGGCTCAAATCTGGTGAACGTGGTGGCCAAGAGATTGGTCCATCTATTCAGATCCATCTGTTAGAAACACTTTCATTGAGAAACTGCCTAACACTGAGAGCAAAGTGACAAGGTGCACCATTTTGCTGAAACACTGTATCACCTGTAGGTCCTAAGTGTGTTAGTTCAGGAATAAAGTAATTCTGCAACATTTCCAAATAACTCTCACGATTAACAACCTGTCCTTCAAAAGAGAATGGCCCAATTATGCGGTCTTTTCCTAGTGCACACCAGACATTCACCTTGGTGGATTCTTTCACGCTCTTCAACTTCTTGTGGCTTTTCAATGCCCCATATATGACAGTTATGTCTATTGACCCTACCACTAATGTGAAATGTTGCTTCATCAGAAAACATTAAATGGTCAATAAATGAAGCACTACTGTCAAGTTTTTCATTCAATTGGTGACAGAAATTTGGCCAACCACAGCACACAATATACTGTTTCTTCTTTTGAAGCCATATGGGCAATCCTAAGTCTGCAAACAAAAAGAAACATATTAAACAATTATTTGCTAAACTGTAGTTATGAAAATTTAAAATTGCACAAGGACTTTATAATCACCCTGTACATGTTAATCAACAGATGTGCAATTACAGGCAGGTCTCGTTTTACACAATTTCGTTTTGTCCGATTTCACTTTAATGTGACTTGAAGATTTACACCACTTTTCGAATTTACGTGACAGTTTTCAGTTTAACGCAATTTGGCATAGACGATCCATGGCTGCACTTATCTGCTGTAGGAGGCTAGCAGAAAGTAACGTCACTGTCATGCCATCAGTCACATGTATGGATTGATTATGTTGGTGATATAATCACATGGCTCATTTAGTTTTGTCTTCAACAGCATTGGCTTTTCTTACCAACATGAGTGAGAAATGTAAATCTACATCATCTAGTGCAATTCAAGTGAAAACTCGGGGAAAGACAATCGGTATTGAAGAGAAATTAGATGTAATAAGCCGACTTAAAAAGGTGAACAAATTGTTGACATACGCCTTAATGTTAAAACTTGCATATAGTAGCATACATAAAATTCGTGATAATGCTGATAGATTTAAAGAAAGTGCTAAGTCAGGAACTAAAGTGTTTGTTTGTGTGGCAAGACTACCACAGTCCTATTAGAATGAAACATACCAAAACTATGGATGTGAGTCACATTTTTATTGCATTAGAAATAAATAAGAATATTGTATACAATTGTATGTATACTGTACAGAAATGTATATATATACTGTATATACAATACATATGTACTCTACAGGTCCATATGTCCACTAGAGGTACAGTCATACACTATATAGGATGAGGCTGTCAGTCCCCAAACCTGCAGGAAATACACTGTTTTAACTGGGAATTTTGTGTTCAATTTGCTTGATGTTTTTGAGGAACGTAACCCTGGCGTAAAATGAGAACTGCCTGTAGTTGGTAATAAATATATTCTTATGTATATCTATGGCATGGAGAAAGTATAATATCAAAGATGGCAGGACTTCTATAGTTTTTCAGCTGTATCTGTGCATGAATGCCTATATGTTTGTATATGCTCCCCATGAAGGGGAGTGCTTCCCACTAACTGTAATAGGTAACAAGGCCTTGAGTGCAGGATACACATGCTACAAAGCAAATTGTAAGAAGGCATGAAAAATTGAGATTTTAATTTTAGTGTTTATGCATTTGTTTGTAGTTCATTTAACAACTCTTGTAGTAGCTCAAATTGTATAGCATCCAGTTACAGAATAACTAGCAAACAATGAATTCAGAAGATGTGGAAAGAAGCAGTTTTGGACTGCAGAGGATTATTGTCGGTATAGTATCTAGGCTATGGACTGGATGGTCCGGGGTTTGAATCCCTGCAGGGCAAGATATTTTTACCTCTCCAAAACGAGACTGGATTTAAGGCCCACCCAGCCTCCTATTCAATGAAGTTGACCAAGTTTCTCAATCTCATGCCAAGGTTAGGAATGAGTATTTTATGCTTCTACTCCCCCTGTATGCCTTCGTGGCATGGGCAGACACAACTTTATCTTTACTGTGGCTTTTGTGTTGATGGACTCAGGAAAACGCAAATACTTTCAGTCACAATAGCCAGTCTCAGGATCAAGAAGACCACATGAATATGAAACAGTAGTGGAACCCATTTGACCATGATTTTTGATAATGTTAGTCTTAAATACATGATATTATGGGCTTGTTCCAGGATATTATTGAGTTTGTGGATATTGGAAATTCGGGTTTTCTCAGTGACCTTTGCCTGGTTGTAGACTCATACAATGACATGTTCATCAACAGACCACACACACATGATGTTCAACAATGGTGAGTATACAGTAAAACCCTGATTTAATGTTCCCACATTTAGTGAAATCCCGGATTTAGTGATGATTTTTTCATGTCCCGATAATAGCTCCATATAAACAATGTTTTATTTTCCCGCATTTAGTGAATTCCGATTTAGAGAAAAACCCACATTTAGTGGAAAAATATTACATATTCATACTTCAATTGTTATTTGACATTTCCCACATTTAGTAAATTTTTTCATGAGGATGGGTGATCGTCAGGAGTGCCCAGTACTGTTGCCTATGTCTAAGTGAGACAAAGTAGTGTGAAATATACGGAAGCGCAGTGGCAAGGGAAACTGTGATGTAAGCACACAGCCAGTCCATTACTCCGATTCTGATGACATAATGCCTGTCCCCTCTCCGTCTACCTTATCTAGAAGTTACTCTGCTGCTGCATGCCTGTTTTGCGATCACTACGTAAACCTGGAGCATTTGTGAAAAATTCTTTCTAATATTTTTATTATATTTTTTTATTCCTTAATAATGGCCACTGGTAAAAGGAAGAAGCTGACAATTGCGGAAAAAGTGAAAATAATTCAAGAAGTGGAAAAGAACCCAAGGACGCCCGCAATAGAAATTGCACAGAAATTTAATCTTGCACTGTCTTCATTGTTTTGTATAATGAAGAATAAACAATTAATACTAGATGCCAAAGAGGTAGAGGAAGAAGAAGAAGTGGCAGTACAAGAAGAAGATCAGTTCTCACACTTGGTGAAGCGGTTCAGGCACTTGAAGTGGTACGAAGATATTTAACTTCTTTTGATGTTGACAGCACTACTATATCAAAAGTAAATTCTTTGGAGCAAGAAGTTCTGAATGTTCAGAGCACCCGCCAGAAGAAGCAAGCAAGTTTGCTGGACTATTTTAATAAATAATTTTCTTATAGCTATGTATGCTTGGTTTTGAATAATTTTGATATTTTTTGATGTGAAAATTCCAAATATATTTTAATATTTTGTATTTAAAGTTGTATGATGAAAAATTGTTTAAAGATTTATGTCAATTTTGAAAATACTTTTAAAATTTTGAAATTATTTTTTGTAATCATGATTCATTACAGAAAATTCCATTTTCAATAGCAATAAGGCTTGCTTGTCACTGGAATTTGTTTCTAAATATTTATTTTAAAAATATTAATATAAGTACTGTGCATACAAAGTTGAAAAATAGATTTTTATTATAGAGACCATGATGGAACTAAGAAACAAGCAAAAAAGATAAATTTAACTAATCTTAATTGAAAACCTCCATTTTAATGAAGACCTCGATTTAGTGAAGTGTATTCTAATCCCCCAGCAATTCATTAAATAGGGGGTTTACTGTACTTTCGTTATTTTCATGCGTAGTTTTAAATATGAACATGAAAAGAAATGAGGTCCTTGATGAAACTGAGACTTAGTGTCGGAGGAAATCAACTGTACAGTAATCCAGACATATCTACGCCCATCGCATTAAAAATACTATAGTAGGCAGATCACTGCAAAGGATGGATGATAATAACACCCTGAAGAAGGTGTTTGTGGAAATGTGTGTGATGTAGGTCCAGTTAAAAAGCCCAGAAAAAGATGGATGCCTCATCTTTACACGCAGTATGGCATGCATTGCACCTGTATGTTATAGGTACATCTTCACAAACATACATTGCACAATCCAACTTTATACGTATGTTCACACTTTGTGGAAGTACTTCGTATGTATTAATTTAATTTCTGTTTACTTTTTACTGATATTTGTATTTAAGGAAAATTTTAAAAAATAGTCATTACCTGGGGGATTGCTGATCACTAGTTTCTGAGAATTTAAAGGTTTAATTGAGGACAGGGACAACATTTCCTTTACTTTACCTTATGTTAATTGCAGCTTGAAATACAATACTCATCATGAAGTTATTAGGGAGAGATGATGATACTGTATTTCCTCTCCTGATACTTTGTATTGTCTCTTGCTTTTCTTGGCAAGTGATGAGTTGGATTCTGTGGCATTATCGCAACTGGGAAAGTTTGTGCTGTGCAACATGCAACACTATTTCACCATGGTGGAAAAACGAGTACAGCGTGAACAAGAGGGTGGAGCAGGGGACACAGTGGTGCTGGTACGAGCACTCGATCGCTTCCATCGTAGGCTTCATGCTATGAATAATTTATTATCTGACACAGATTTTGCCAGGTAAAGTAAATATTTATCTACTGGGCATATTAACACAATTCAGCAGAGATTTAAGATTCTCATACTGATGTGCATTAATGTTACTGTCTTCTGGAATGTAATGCTATGTGGTTTGGTAGATAAGATGGAGGCAGCAGGTTTCTCAGAAACATTGCTACATGTCTACTGAACTAAGTGGCAGCATCTTGCAGAAAACTGTAATCTTTACAATTCAGTAAATTATCGCTTGTTCGGATCTTTTAATCACATACACCAGTTTACAGATTATGGTAGTTGGCTTGGCATTCCAATTGTTAAAGATATGTTTCTTGTTTAGAGTGATTGAGGCACATATAAATAGTTCTAAGCTAATTACAAAACATATTAAGAAAAGGACTGGAGTGGTACATTGGTATTTTGATTATGTACACATATTTTCAAACTGTGTTCATGGGGTGGTTTTGCTTATTGCATTGGGCCTGCAGTTAATTTATTTCTGATGCTGTGACTACATGTAATACTGTACTGTCAGAATAAATGTTTGAAATAAGTTTTGAGCGAAGCTGTATCTGTATTTTGTTATGTACCAATTGTTTATACAACGAGCCAATTTTTATACAAATGATAAACTTTTGTTCGAGTATGTTTGAAATCAGGAGTTGTTTTGGACCAGTATTGAAACTGAATACTTTTTGTGTACGGTCACAATATAAAGTTTAAGCAAAACCAGTTGATCATTAAGATTATAATGTTCTGGGATGTGAAAAATGGATGCAGCAGGTTCCCCCAAAACATTGATATAGAATGCCCAAATTCTCTGTACCAATGGGAGAGAAAGAAAGCTGTGATGTTATGTTGCAGTCATGCCCCACATCTTCCTTTGCTGCACTTCCCCTCAAGAGAGTCACCAAGTAGGTATGTACAGATATCAGTGCCACTGTGCGCAAGCAAGAGTACTGTGCTGGTCCACTTGTGCTTTTCTACCAAACTACACAGCATCACATCCCAGAAGACCATAATCTTGATACTGAGCATAGTGAGAAGTTTAAAATCTCATCTGTTCAGTAGTTTCAGAGATGAACTACATCCAGAGACAGAGTCAGAAATCACGGAAAATATCCCAACTTTATCACTCGTTTCTAGAAAAGTAAACTAATTTTTTAGAAAAATTATGTTTAAGATGAAAGAAATTTGTTTCTACTTATGGAATTAACACTGAAATTCCTCCATTTTAAGTACTGGAACAGAGATTGTGTTACATGCTGCACGGAGACAGTGTCGCTCCCACCTTCAGTCTCTGAAGATTCACTTCTGTGACACATTGACTCAAGTGAGGCAGAGCCTGGCCACTCCTAAACTCATCAACCAAGGTGGAGATGGTTCTGCCAGCCTGTTGGAACTTCTCACCTGCCTTGTATTAGCCACTATTGAAAAAGTCAAAAGTGTCGTGCAAGATCTCTTGGTAGGTTTGTTTTCATTTGCATGTTTTATATAGACATCCACCTGAATATACCACATTATAGTGCAAATGTTATGTTATGAATTATTATTCTGCATGCATCGTCATATGGTTGGGGTCTAAATATATGGCATGGAATGTGTACTTCTCATGCAACTCAAATTCATTGAAGATGATAATCATTCTCCCCTCTCTGCCTTCCTGCTTTCCTCCCATGCAGCCTGCAGGCCACCAGTCTGACATGCCTGACATACAGGATCTCCAGAATAGGCAACAAACAATACTAAATATAATGTTCCAGGTTTTCTGTCAGCCAGATGTATCGTTTAGTTTGAAGCCTCATTTCCGTGAAGTATTTTGTATCGATAATGTTCGTGAAGGTCTGGTAGTTGGCTTTCTGCATCATCTGACGGCAACTGCACGAGGGTTCTGCGATTCTGGTGATTCCAAGTCTCCTCCAGCCATACTGCTTTTACTTTCAAAAATGTGTCTGGAATTCGAGACTTCAAGTGTTCACTATTTGGTAAGTGTAAATTAGCTACTAGAATATATTGTTAAGTTTACAGAAGAATGCTTAGAACTTGCACTGAAGATGGTATTTAGACCTAAGACAGTTGAAGTAACACAGGACATGCAGTTTCTTCTAAGTAAAACCCTGGAAAAATGGATGTTTTTCTAGTCTGAGATGAATCTGTATGTTTTGAGGAACATTATTTCTGATAACTCTCATGATGTAAATTTCTGATTTTAATTTTATAGTTAAGCCAGACTGATGAATGGTTCAACATTGAGGATCGTCACGGATCTGGAATCCTCACCAGTGATACAGAAATTTGCTCCAACATGAGAGCTGCAGCACAGGAGTTGCTGAACCATTATGTGAGGATGCAGGGACTCAGTGTGTCACAGGCAGGTTCATTCAGAGAGACACATGAATCTTAAAATATTGTTTCTTCTTGCTATTGGCTTGCATTGAGACAGTACTTTGGACCCTGTTCTGGAATCAGCTGTTGTCACTGTGGGTTTTTGTTTTTGTTTTCTAATATCTCCAAGCTCATATGAGCTGGGATAGCTAGTTCAGTTGGGGTATATATGACGACAAAGGTGTAGTGCGTATGTTGGTTAAAATAAAAGCTGTTATATAAGACAGAATGCACGTTGAATATTATGTGAAATTAGTTCAGTTAAGTTACTGACTATAGGTTGGATTGCCATGGTTTTATTTTCAGAAGGGACAGAGATATCAAATAAGTACTGAGAGGACTTATCCAGTAGTAACGTGGCTGGAGAAGTAGCTGAGTCAGTATGGGTAGGCTAAGGGTTGAACATTTCCATAATTGGGGTTCAGTTCACAGTGGTAGAAAGAGTTTTCCTCTTCTCTTCAGCTTAATGTTCAGACTGGCTGTTGGCTTACATGATCTCCTATATGAGCATAAAAGGGGCTGTATTGCCAGGCATAAAGTTGCTGAGGCTTGAATATTTCATGCGGTGTTCAAGGTTAACAAAGAATGGAGCTTGGGGGGGGCACTTCAGGCAAATTCTGGGTTGCTAGCTTAGAACGGGACACAGCGTCTTCAATACTCTTCCAGTTTTGTCATTCATAAACACTGTCCTTTCAGTTGATCAGTACAATACAAACACAAATACCTAGGAGAAAATTGCAAGAGTTGGCTAGAAACCTCATAACTTCATAATTTGCTTCACCCAATTCTCGTACATAGAAGAAAAATGTGATACAATTAAATGTTTTATTTTTGGCATGGGATGAGACTGAGTCCCTTGGTACTGTGGCCTGTTATACCAGCCCCAGATGACAGATGAGTATAGAACATTGGTGGAATGATAATTGGCAGGAGAAAATCAAAGTTCTTACAGAAAAACCTGCTCAGTTCCACTTTGTACATCACAAATCCCACATGGACATAATATAACTAATACAAAATAATGGAGAGAGAGGAAAGTTTAAGTTAATGAATGACATTATTGTTATGTAGATGTTGAGGAAATCAGTGGAGACTCGAGACTGGTTGCACACAATTGAACCACGCACAGTGCGGGCCGTGATGAAGCGTGTTGTTGAGGATGTTGCTGCCGTGGATAATCAAGTTGGTGCCTTATATGAGGAGGGACAACAGGCAGAAAGAAGTTCAGATTCCAGCAGACGAGCTCGCAGGTATGATAATATAAAGACAGCTGTAATTTAGAAACAGCAAAATGAATTATCTGTTACCACTCAGCAGTATGCATGCAGAATGCATAGATAAATGTAGTGGTTTGACACTTTGCAGTTTTATATATTTGTAATGTGAGAGGTTTCAGAACTTGTCTGGTTGTGGGAGTATATGTATTGTGAGTCTGCCTGCCACCTGTGTACCATAATACTTGTTCACTTAATAATAATGGCATATGGAAACTTAGAGAGTTAGGCACTGCTTTGATTTCTATAATAAACATGGTGTGCATGATGTCTAGTGGATCCTTGATGAATACATGAATTATGCAAGTGGAAAACAGTGCATTTTGGTAAAAACTATATTCAGCATACTTCAGAAAATGTAGTAAAAATAAGTTTTAAGGAGTCTGGAAAATAATGTATATATTTTCAGAACACAAGCAGTTTACTTCACACAATAATAATGTCTGTCAAATTTTGTGTTGTTCTGTTCTTTGCAATGGGCCAATCCCCAATCCAAATAATCTTGTCATTGGTCTAGTAGTTCTGAATTTGAACAGAACAGAGGGTCTGATCCATAAAGGCTGAAGAAGAAAAGTGAAAATTGCTGATATTTTTACTGGAGCGAGTGCTTCAGGAAGCGAAAATGGATGTAAAAATAGTTGCTACTAGCCAGTTACGGGCTGCTTGATTGGTTAGCATAAACTTCACATAATAAAATTCTTCCCATGTATAAGTCAACAGCAGCTACAAGGTAAAACCTTGTGTAGTTAAAACTGTTTAGAACAAATCTGTGTTTAGCAAGGTTTGACTGTGTACATGTGTGAATGATGAACTCTATGTGTTTTCTTTTCCATGTTGGGCGACACTGAAGTGCCTGTGTGTCAAGACGTGTATATCGTTCAAACTTGTCCTCCTATGCACCCAGCCAATTGGACTCCAGCTTAGTAACAAATATTCAGAAGCTGTTCTCTGAACGCATAGAGATTTTCTCGTCTGTTGAATTCTCTAAAGTATCCATCCTCACTGGCATCATCAAGATTAGTCTCAAGGTACTTTAAACTTTTAAAGACCTGTGTTTGCATACGTGAATGCACATAAGAAAACACTCCTAGAAATGTGTTTTATATATTTAGGCAACAAGGTAATTTATTGCGTTTTTAAGATATGATGCATAATCTGTCTTTTATTTTCCACAAAGTGCTGTTTATTTCATAATTTTATCTTTTTCTGTCCAAATAATGCTCATGTTTTTCATAAACTGTGCACTAAAATTTAAATACCCACCCCAGTAGGATAAAGGTTGAGGTACTATCCTGGCATTTGCCTGGAAGGACTGAGGAAAAACACAAACTCAGGATAGTTGGTGTTCTGCCTGAGATTCAAACTAGGTACCTCGTGAATACAGTGCACACACACTGTCGTGTAGCTAACTTGCTGGGTTATTCTGTATCGTATACCCTAAATCCTGGGGAGATGTTGTCTTCAGAAATGTCGGGACCTGTCTACCAGACTGCATTGTGTCATAATCCAGTAGACAAAAATATAGAATGGACATAATTTGTTTCCAGGTTGATGAATCTAGCAAAACTACTAGATGATAAGTACTATTCTGATGTTACGTGGCCAACAACTGTGTTATGAAATATGTGTTTAGAAATACAGGTTTTTGAGGGCATTGCGAGTGTTTGTAGTGTACAAGTTAAACACTGGAGACAAATGGTAATATATACTGTGTATTCAGACACTCTGTGGCAGCAAGTTTTTTCTGTCTCCATTGGACCAGCTGTGCCAGATGTTTTAATTGTGTAGGTAAATACAAGGAGTTATTAGAGGATTTGTCTGTCCCACTCAGTTCTCCTGCCCAAGTACAGTCCAGTTAGAATTTTAATAACTAAGCAGTTATCTGTGAAGGCAGCTTTTGGCATGTATGAAACTACTTGCATAATGGGTTGAGTTATTACAAACAAATGTAATAGGTTTTCAAGGTTTTTCTCAATGTCTCCAAATAAATGATGTAACATAATCTTCAAAGTACACATAGTGATCAAGTAATTAACACACCTGCTTCTAACTTGACAGGTCTTAGGTTCCAATTCCAGAGCCCCTTCATATAAATTCCAGGATAGTGTGTTATGTTAGGCCATGATAATTTCCTTCCTATTTATTATTCACTGATCTATCATTTTAGTGTGTTTAATTTGGGATATTGAAAGTACCGTCAAGTGCATTATAAGACATCATAAGTACCTGTAAACGGACAGTGATTGTCTTCATCAAAGTCTGTATCAACTCAAAATTCATAATGAGTTTTCCATCTTAATCGGTACTATATAATCTTTGCATTTGAAAGAGCATAGTTACACTGCCTAATGCACTGGTACATGATATATGAATGAATGAATGAATCAATCAATCAATCCATAAGAAAAGTTTTTTTATCAGCTTCAGGAAGATCTGGTGCTGTACAGTTGGATAATCAAGATTACAGTGACATTATTTTGCTTGCTTCTGCAGACTTTTCTTGAGTGTGTGCGATTGCATACATTCAGTCGGTACGGTCTGCAACAAATTCAAGTTGACACCCATTATTTGGAACTGTATCTGGCGAGATTTGTTGCTGATGAAAAGTAAGTAACTTTGTATGTGCATTATTTGCTAGCTACTTGAAACAGCAGTATGAGATGTCATTAGTTTACTCAGTCCCTTAAGTCAAATTACATGTTACTGTCTTAGAATATGCCATGGTCATTTCTGCTCTTGATCCACCATGTGTAGTGACATAGTGTTTCTCATTCAGAGCTACATAAATAGAGCAGTTGATACAAATCATAAACTAAATAATCACAAACTGTGTTTATACTGGAGCTGGATTAGTGTAGTCTGTATAGTGACTACGCTATGGGCTGGGCGATCTGGGGTTTGATTCCCAGCAGGAGCATGAGATTTCTCTCTTATTCAAATTATCCAGACAGGCTCTGGGGCCTACACAGCCTCCTATTTAGTGGGTACTGGGGGTTCTTTCCTGGGGACAAAGCGGCCGGGATGTGATTTTAACCACTCATCCCCATTTAGCGCGGAGGTTAAGAATGAGTGGAGCTATACCTCTGCTCCCCCTGTGTGCCTTCATGGCATGGATGGGGGCAACTTTACCTTTTAAATTTCATTTACCGTGTTCATACTTCAAAATAAACATTTTCTTTAGAGCAGGGATGTCCAACGTTTTTTTTGGCAAAGGGTCATAATTCTTACCGTAGGCTGGTTCACCGGCCACATGTGTAAAAATCGCAATAAGTCGTATACGTAACCGCCTAAATTATGTGTACTTTTTATTGCATGTATGTAATTTACAAATGTGGCTGTGGGCCACATATCACAACCTGGTAGGCTGGGGGTCGGACACACCTGTTTAGAGTAATTATACTATTATGCAAGAGTGGATAGACATTCCAATTCACAGTGTGTATAGTCTCTAAATCTTTTTTTTTTTTTTGGGGGGGGGTGACTGCATTTCTCTATGGTCTTAATGTTCATTAACTGTAGATGCAATTATATTTTGTTTTATCAGAAACTGAAGAATGTATTATTTTGCTTGTGTTTGGTTTAATATTCACCATATAATAACATGCTTCAAATGGACAATCTTAAGATCATGTTTTGTTATGTACCAGATTTTGGGATTGATGTGCCATTTTCGAGAAAAAGGTACATTTCATTCAGAGCTTTATCCAAACTGAGACTGTTACAGATAAGAATTACGTTTGCACAAAAACTTTCTGTGTAGGATCTCCTAATAACAAATTCAATCAAGATCTGTTCACCAATGTCAGAGGTAACGTCTATGAATGGACATACAGGGATCTTCTCACCATTATGGAATGATCTAATGCACTTTGTGAAAGGAATGCATGAGAAGTGCCCAGTAAATTAACTGAGATTAGAGGTTCTCACGGTTGTGTGCATCAAGATTACTGTGTTCTGTGATGTGATGTGTTCTAGTCTGGTTCACGTCTTGCTGGATGAAATTCTTAGCAGTGCTGCACATCGGTGTTTGGATCCAGTATTTATGGATGACGGTGTTGTTCGGCAGATATGTGGGCGAGGTTGAGAAACTGTCATAAGGATCAAGAGTCGAGATTTTTTCAGTATCCAGTATTTATGGAAGACAGTGTCGTTTGGCAGATATGTGGGCGAGGTTGAGAAACTGTCGTAAGGATCAAGAGTCGAGATTTTTTCACAGTTACTGTTAAGTATGTGACAGGTTATATTATGAAGACAATGAGGTTCATTGTTTAACATAAAACATTCAATATCGTGAAGAGTTGTTCTGTCACACATGCAGTCCTCTCCCAAGAACTAATATTCTTATTATTTCTTTTTAACACAGCTTGAGAAGTGGTGTCAAAATGTGACAGGACCACATTTCTTATATATCAATTGGTCCATTAAGCGACAACAACTGGTAAATAGTTGAACAGGTGCTATTAATATTCAAGAAGTAACATGGCTTCTTTTGAGAGTTTGCTGGAAGTAAAAATTTATATAAAGAAATTTCAAGCATGAAATGCAAAAGGAATGGTAATATCCCTGTGCGTAATTAAATACATCATGAAAATATATGGGAGGTGGTGGTATTGTTCTATTGGCACTAGATTGAGTTGTGGCTAGCTGCTTTGTTTTGTTTTCCCAGTACCATTGCATAAGAGTCTGGGTGAATGCAAGAGCCGGTATGCATGTGGTAAAAAGAAGGTAAGTTCTTGCCTTCTCCAGAAATTGAACTCTGTCCAGCCCATAGCTACTCACTTTACACACTTTACTACCCTGGCTCATGGTAAGAGCAATAGAATTGTCAGATGTGGATTAATATGTGGAATGCTACTGCAGTTGTCTCAAGGATACAGCAGCAGTATTATGTAAATACAGTATGTGCAGTGTAGTGTTGTGATACTGTAAGAAGAAGCCTGTCAAATAGGCAGCTGATGTGTCACTCCTAGATAGTGGAGAATATCGCTTTGTATGGCCTTCACATCAAAACACACACTGTTTACATTTTACATGCCAGACAGTTCAGCCCCTGTTAGCCAGAAATTTTACCTGAAAGTCTCAAATTTTAAAGGAAGAAATCCAGGAGATTTTTAGACTGTACATCAGCTGTTGACAAGACAGAACAACCATGTGCTCCTAGAAGTATGACAGATGAGGGTAGACAGCCACCAGTACTGTTTATTCAGAAATGGCATGGGCAGAATATTGATAGGCAGAGTGAATTGATTGTAGAAGGCCCCATCTTAAAGTGAATGGAATGATGATCCCAGACATATCCACGACTGGCAGAAAAAGTGTTCAGAGATATATGAAACATTATGTCATTTTATTTTTCATTTGCTCAATATAACTTCAGAATATTCTTTCCTGTTCTTGGCATAACTCTCTTTAATTTGTTATTCTGAGGGTTAATTGAAATATTTTCAGTTTAAACCATGTACATTTCAGTACAAGCAGCAGTAATAAGTAACTGTGTAACACCTAATTGAATTCTGAATATTGTAAGTCTTCTCTTCATCTTATTTTGTTGGCTGGGACACATGGTCTTTTTATAAAAGTAGCCTCAAAATTTGATTGAATTTGATGGGCCTGGTATACATCATATGAGTTTGGTGGGCCTGATACATACATACATATGTACTTATATATATATATATATGTGTGTGTGTGTGTGTGTGTGCACACGCATATGCATATGGCATATGACTGATGGGCCTGATGTGCATGTAACATGAGTTTGACAGGCCTGATGTATGTGTGGCACATGATTTATTTAAGACTCCTCTGTTTATTGGTTTCCATTCCAATGTCATATCCATATATATATATATATATATATATAACTTGTATAATTTGTATGAGAGAGAACAAAATGTAAGTGTATTATTTATTTTGTAATGTATGATATTTACTTTGAAGAAATAAATGACAACAATAAACCAATGTACTTAAATTTAAAATAATAGATTTATCATTAGTTCAGCTGACATTATTTTTTTGCCTTTTATAATCATATTTTCTTGTGTTTTATGATAAAAGTTTCCAGTGTCCTGCATACTTTTGAAGGAAAAGCCTTGGTGACTGTGGTCAGTGTTAGAAGGAAGAATTTTAGTACTCAAACATGACAAATAGGGAAGGAGAAACAATTTTTCACCAACTTTTCTGTCAAAATAATAACAGTATACCTACAGTAGAATAGAATACATTAGGGCGGGCATCTCAGTGACTTTCGCACCACGACCATTTCATTCTTTTGTGCAACCCTTTTGCTTAAGCATTCAATAGCCCGCTCTTGCAACAAAGTGCAGCACTTTGCTGACAGATATGTCAACAAAGTCATCTGGTTTCAAGAAATGATGACCCAGGTGTCTGAATCTTAATACTGCCAGTGTCTACCAGTCGCAAAGAACATGTGAGGCCATTTCAAGTGCCTGTTTGCATCTGTGACACCCAGGACTGTCTACCAGCCCCATGTAAATAGTTGTCCTTTGAATTACAGTGCTGCATTAGCAGCCTTGTCTTTATTCTTAGCTGGTTTCTGTTGAAGTTGAGTAATTCCCCAGATTGTTTAGCAGAGGCCCCATTGAGAAAGCCCTTAACCTGCCTTTGTCAACGAATGAACTGCCAGTACTCTTCATGTTTCTTACTTGTCCAACCCCTGATCACTCTCCTGGCAACCTTTTCAGATAAACCAATATACCTGACTAAATACTTTTGTGAAGCAGAATCTTTGTGGAAAGATGATCATATGAGTACCTTCACAAAATGTTGTGCATTTTAAGGAAGATGCAATGTTATTTCCATAAATAAAAATCTGTGTTGAGACAGTTGATTGCCTCACATTTTGGAGATTCTCTTTAATATTACCTTTGCATAAACATAAACCTACTGAACATCACAGTCAGGTGGTCAGGACTTGTGCTTTGTATTGAGAAAATCCTGGGTTTTATTTCAGCCTGGACTTTGGCTATCCTGACTGAGGTTTTTCATGGTTTCTCTTAGTCCCTGCAGGCAAGTGCTGAGCTGCTACCTTGATTTCGGCAACAACCACTTTATAGTACATCCTTTCCATTTCATGATTCACTAATCATTTGATGCTTTAAGTAGTGTTGTAGCTGTTGGCAGTGTCATTACGTAAACTATAACTATAACCAAGGTCTCACCTAAAATAAAAGTTAGTCCTTATTTCAACTTCAATTATGTCCCTAATTTTGATAACAGATTTGTATAGTTTTTGTGTCATAAACATTGCTCGAATGATGCTTAGCTCCTCGAAGAAGCCCTAGTAATGTGTATGTGGCATATTGCACCTGCCAGCATGTGATGGGTTAGAGTGAGAGATAGCTTGTCTGCTCCATAAACCTTTGTTTGTGATGTGGGGCAGAAAGAGGGGAAGAATAACACCTGTGGATACAACAGCATAGCAAATTAGTGTGTGAAAAGGAAGGGGACTGCTGGATGGGTGGGGGGAGGAACCTGGCATGAAAAAATGCAGGTGTCTTTTCATTCTCTGTCAAGTAAATGGGTGGAAAGAGTGCCACATTTCATCTCACCTCTCCTTGCAGGTAAGTTTGTATTTAATTAATTATTTTGAAAAACATGTAATTTCTTTCCCCTATTGACTAAGTTTATATGATATTTAACACACGGTAATGTGTCTGTTTTACTGATATCAATACACATGGCAATGTGATGACATCAGAAATAAGAACAAACAGGCATATGACAATCCCAATCAGTATACATGCTAAAGTAACTTGAATCCTTCAGAACCCTGACAGTCACTAAGCTTATCAAGTAGTTACTAGTCTCTATGGAAACCACACTTTCTTTAACAAGTTAACAGTAGCTCACCATCGACCCTATCCTGAGCCCCTTAAATCCGTTCTACACCCTAGCACCTTAAGATATATTTTAATATCTGACCATCTATGCCTAGATTTCCCAAATAGTCTTATCCTTGCACATTTTCCTGTTAACATTTTGTGTGCATTTTTGAAAATATGCCTACAAATGCTTGTACAGTAATTCAACCCTTAAAGCCTGAATCCGTCTAAATACAAATTCATTTCCTAGCTCATAGAAAACGTACTGCCTGTCCATGAAAAAGATGAACCAGTTATTGCTGTTTATTCTGACAATAATACCAAGCACATAAATACACAGTGTGGATAAAATGCAGTTTTAAGGGTAAAGGAGGTACATACTAGGTGCGCCCAGAAAGTAATGCAACGCATTTTTTTTCTCGGCCCAATTTTGTTGGATAAAAATGATATTTTGCGTGCTGTATCTTTAAAGTGTCCCGCGTTTATGCACCTAGGTGCAATGTTTCCCGTTGGATAGCAGCGCAGTAGTGAGCTTTCAAAATGGAGTCTGCAAGTGACGTGCGTTCTAAACAGAGAGCAGTAATTGAGTTTCTTTTGGCAGAAAACGAAACGAGTGAATCAATTCACAGGCGCTTAAGAAAGGTCTATGGAGACATGGCAGTGGATAAAAGCACCGTCAGCCGTTGGGCGAAGCGATTGGCGTTATCAGAACAAGGACGGGGCACTCTGTCTGATCTCCCGCGCTCGGGCCGCCCATCAACAGCTGTGACGCCTGCAACAGTGCAACGAGCCGACAGTCTTATTCGAGACGATCGGAGAATCACAACCAGGGAACTCGCCGCTGTACTCGATATTCAAAGGTCTGTGCCCGATGGGTCCCTCAAAACCTAACCGAAGAGCACAAGCAACAAAGAAAAGCCATCTGCTCCGAGTTGCTTGCTCGTTACGAGGTTGAGGGTGACGATTTCTTGTCCACCATTGTCACGGGTGATGAGACATGGATTCATCACTTCGAGCCCGAGACGAAAAGGCAATCCATGGAGTGGCATCACACGACCTCTCCTCGGAAGAAAAAGTTTAAAGCAGTTCCCTCAGCCGGCAAGATCATGGCGACAGACTTTTGGTACCGCGAAGGCATACATGCTCTCGCATCTCGGTGGCGTAAGGCCAAAGATTTAGAAGGAGACTATGTCGAAAAATAGGGTCAGGTAGCCAAAGATTCATGTAATGATGTGACATATTTGAAGTTTTGATAAAATCAATTGTGAATGAGAAAAAAAATGTGTTGCATTACTTTCTGGGCGTACCTAGTACATACAGGACTCATAGCTGCCACTGTGCTTATCTTTCCTGGTTCAACATTAACAACCATTCAGTCATACCATGTGATGTTATTTGAACCCAGTAGTTCATTAGTCTCGTGAACTACTTGTAGATGAATGAAGAAATGTAACTGAAACTGAAAAGTTAACTAGAGCAAGAAAAACACAACAAGTGATTATAGATGTATGAATTCAAACATATTTTCTAGGAGGGTGTATGAATTATATGAGTTTTACGGCAGCTGAAATCTTGAGATTAGTGAGATTAAAGTAAGAACAAATGGGAAAAGTGTCAGGAGATGAAATATCAGGTATCAGTAATTGATTATGAGGTAGAAACAGAATTTATTAGAAAAGAGCAAATGTTGAACTGTGGTTGGGGAGGGTCAAGGTTCAAACTAGACAGTAGCACCAGGAAGCAGCAATGGAATGTGTTACAATTACTTCTTCGTTTCTGTAAATTATATTTACAACTTGTATTCGTATTTTAAGAAGTTGAAATAATTTCAGTTAGTTTCTAAAATTTTACCACAGTAAAATTCGTTCTCATAATCAGTTTATTAACCAATTTCCTAAAATTTCAGAGGACTTGGATACAACTTAAAAAAAACTGAATCAGTAGAAGCTTTAGGATAAGCATGTTTACTACAATTTGTTTCTTGTCCTAAATATAAATAAATATTATTTATATTTAGGTTAATCTTTATGTTTGATATTAATATAAAATGTTGACAAATTTTGGCTGCCCGAAGGCAGAAGGGCCCCTCTGAGGATTGGGAACCAGGGGCAACCAAGACCCCCTCATGCCACCCTATTTCCACACCTTAGCTACCTTTTCATCACAGCATCTTAAAGTTTACAGTCCTACATTAGTCGCCCTTGTCACTGAACACGAAAGTTTACCAACATGACGAAAGCCTGCAACTGGACCTTATTCTGAGATAATGCAGCCCCGTCATACCTGAACATATTTCTCTAAGATCAAGTTTAATATTATCTTATATTGAACACCTTGGTTGCATAAGTGACTTCTTTCATTTAAACTTTCTATGCAGAACTTGATCAACGTTTCAAGATTATCATGAACATATTTTTAAGCGTGAAGTGAGCAGTGGCGTAGATAACCGGCCAGCCCCCCCCCCCCCACCCGCCGTGGCTTGATAATCGAGGTCTCCCCAATAATTATGAGCGAACTTTTTTTTTTTCCGTTTGTGATGAAAGGCCCTCGCACCACAGCCTTAAGGCTTTTTGTGCAACCCCAATGATGATGAAGATGAGCAGTTTTTTACCAAGTTTTTACAATTAATGGAGCACCAGTGGAATGAAATCGACAGGGAGAAACCGACAACTCGGAGAAAAACCTGTCCCAGTGCCACTTTGTCCACCACAAATCTCACATGGACTTGACCTGGGATCTAACCCGGGCCTCCGTGGTGAGAGGCCGGCGACTAACCGCCTGAGTCATGGCACGGCCTATGAGCGAACTTACTCCAGACCCCATAACAGGGATACAGAACACTGCCTTCTGTAAGAAGAAGGACATCAATGAGGCCATCCTGGCCCCACACACTGGCAGCTTTACTTTTTCAATTTCAGAACTGTACGATAACAGCTCACGAAGCGCACATTTACTGGCACTTTATCCTTTGAAGTAAAATGGTTACTGTGTGCACCACGTGCTTTATCGTTAACAAGGCTGCACATGGGGTACTTCGTGACTTGGTACGCATAGTTTAACAAAAAGTACTTTACTTTCAAAATATCGCATGTTTTCACGGTACAGGAGTAAATGTAATTTATTTTTAGCCTGTAAGAAAGTTACGTCCTTCTTCTTTCTGGTTCCCACGAAACTCATGACTGCTCAACAGGATTAGGTGTAGATCTCTTATACCGAATTTCACCCAAATCGGACAATAAAATGTACAAAGTACGGACATACAAATAATTTACGTCTCTAAATAAAGTGTGTCTTCTATTGCACCAACTTTCACGAAACCCACAATTACTCAACAAACTTCTGTAGACATCTTCTTTAGAGAAGTTTATCCAAATCGGAATAAAAATATAGAAAGTACGGACTTAAACTTTACTTAAACTTTACCTTTTAAAGCCTGCGGTTACTTTACATACGACCAGGTTTAACATTCAAAAATTCTACATGTTGCTCACATTGCATTTATGTATTTTGTATAGATCTCAGAACAAACAGCAACTTTTGCCTTATGCAGCATTTCAGATTTGTTTTGTATAACCGAGGTGGAGAGTGTTTACTGCGCGGTACGCACTGAGTCTTATATAAAACAGAGAAGTTTCGTCTTTAAAGGGTTAAGTAAAGTGTAATTTCCACTACAAAAATTTTTACGAAACTCACAGCTCTTCAACGACATTACACGAGGCTTTCTTGTGCCGAATTTTATTCAAATCAGACACAAAGTGTAGACAGGACGGACAAAATTTTATTTACGCCTTACATAGAATATGCTTTTAACTACTCCAAGTAAAAGGAAATCATAAATAGTCAACAGCATTAAACAGAAACCTTTTATACCTAATATCATCCAAAGTAGTGCGTACATATACAAATTACAGGTACAAAGTCATTAACGCCTTTAAGCAAAGCCTTACTCTCACAGCACCCATTTTCTCGAAACTCGTACTTACTCGACAACTTTTTGTAAAGAGCTAATATGTCGAATTTTATGAAAATCCGACAAATGGTTTAGTCATTGATACTAGATTACGAACGGACGCTGTCTCCACACAAGCCCTTTTTTATACTTTGTAAAAAACGCATAAAACTATGCATTTTCTCACACAGTGTATTTACGTGGTTTTTATCATTCCCCCAAAACAGCATTAACCAGTTGGTCTGCACTGGAAGTGTTTACTGCAAGGTTACTAAATTTTTCATTCCAGTTTTTCCTCTTAGTCCTTTAAAACTTCAAAGGATAAAAAATGTTACACTTCTACCTCAAATAGTCTTCGGCAAAACAAGCTGTAACCTTACGCAAATCCTATGCTATAAGACTTTGCCTTCAAGTACTTTCGTTAAGTTACTCCTGTATTAATAAAGTGAAATAATTATTTACAAATAATTGAGATGCATTAGAAGTAGCGGGTTTATTGTTCTTGATAACGGACGCCTAATATTTGACAACAGGGTCTTTATGAAAAGCGTCAAGACATTTGTAAGAGCACTGTGATGCTGCCTGCAGACCCGATATATATGCAACTTCAAGTGTTCAATTGTGACTGGGCGAGGCAGTTAACTGTCTCTGCACATCCATGCACTGACGAGCTCCATGTTCATCAATTAAGAGTACTTAGAACACTCCTATTCACGTACTCACTACTAGCCTTGCGTCACTTCCGGTTCAATTATTTTAAACGACCATTGTCTGCTGTCTAGCTCCACTAAGATAACCTCTGGAACCAAACATTGCAAGTTTCACGTGTGCCTTCCTTTCTTGGAATTTTCCTAGCCTCGTAACCAATAACTGTCGATCATTCCAGTCCCTGTCGTTTAAATTTATATATTTTTTTATAATTTTTTGTACCTCTTCCATTTTTTCAAATTGGCATCCACTCAGTCATTTAACGCCATCTGAATTTTAAACTTCGTTTGCCAAGACTACGTAAAATGAAGGCGTGATAGGGAGTTGGCGCCTGTCTCTATGTCTGCGTGTTTAATCTTCCGTATGATTAAAGTATTTGAATATAAAATATTTTGGGGTTAAGCTGGTACTAAAATAGAAGCTGTAGAGTGAATTTAAATGTGTTTCTATCGATTTATTACGGGACAACTCTGAAAACAAATGTTCTTGTTTCTATCAAAAACTGATTATCCTACAGGAAAGAAATCGTTACTTGACAAAATGTAGAATTCTTAAAATGTAATCCCACAAATTTTGTTATAAATGTATATGAAAAGGGTAGTACGAGATGCATTCAAGAATACGCAGGCAAAAGTGACACAATTTTCTATTCCTCGTTAGTTTTTCTCAAAGATATAATTTTATGTTACTTTTATACTTCAAGGTTTTCGCTGTCACTTCTACCACAAAATTCGTAACACGAAATAAACTAATACATTTATTTTCCTTTTCAGTATATGAACATATATTTTATGTATAGGCCTACATATAAATTCGAAAGAACTGCATTCGACAAAGTCTGTATTATGCAGAACAAATGATTCAATGCTCCTTTTAACACAGCAAACTTATTCTTAAAAAACTTACTACAAGGTTCTGTGTAGTTTACTACACGTTTCGCCCTTGTTCGGTCACTTTGAAGTCATCCATCGGGTACCAGCCTTTATTACTTTTGAAATCTTGAATGCAATTGTTTGAATGTTTAAGTTTTTAAATAGAGTCAAAACAAATTTTATGTTATTATGGCTATGATAAATTTTAACCACATTAAGAAATCTTTTTTTTGGTATAAAATATTGACACTAGTTGTAAGACAGTATACACGTAGTTTAAAATTACAAAATATTTATTAAAAAGTCTCAGCAATGTTTTAAAAAAGTGACACCTCTTGTATATAACAATTCACAGACCTGTGTAGTATAGAAACAGTTTTGACTAAATTGCTGATCGGTCTGTAGTTTAATTGGCGATGCGTGAGTGGCGTTATGAAGTTCCAATATGTGTTAAATACTTTAGACTTACTCCATTGAAATACACGTTTTACAGCCTTCTTTTCTTACGTTTTGAAAATGTAGTCGCCCTGCTGTAGCTGTGTCTCACATACAAAGCGTGTCTGTAGCAAGGGTTATTGTTGCGAATTGTTTGATTACACATAATGACCCATCGAACGTACGTCTGGGAAATGGAATTGTTCAACTCAGAGGCCGTCTGGGATATGTAGCACGCGTGGAAACAGAGTACATGCTTGCCAGATTGTAAGGGAAGAGACCACTTCGATAGGCGGGAGGATATTATTAAAATGAGAGGTAGACAAACAGCACGTGAGATGTCGTACTGGATGCAACTGGCTCAGGAAGGTATTGAATAATCGGGTTCCATACAATCGGGTAAATCTTGATCAAATATTTTTTTAAATGTATCAAGATATTAGCCAATCTCTCTGTCAGTGACATGACGTGCGTTGCATCTTCGGATCATCTACTTAGACATAACAGTCATCCTATAGGGCGGTATGATATTTTAGTTTACCACAGCGGTAACTAGACTTATTACGAATACTCTGTTCAAGAAGTGACCTCGTGAAGTGTGATGAGTAGGTAGCAATGTTTCGGTAGAACATACTGCTTCTACCTTCAGGGCAAAAAAAAAAAGATTCAGTCCTGAAGGTGGAGAAAAGACGGCATAGCGACGAAAGTAAGATTTATGAGTGAAGAATCGGAAAGGATATGGAAGGAAACTGTCGTGGCCTAATCGACATACTATCCCGGCATTTACTTGAGGACGACCACAAAACACCACAGTTAGGACAGCCGACTATCCGCCTGAGATTCGAACTGGACGTCCCTCGATGCGGGTGTGGAGCACTACAGCTAAACCAACCATTTATCTATAAACATTTATGTGCTGCAATAATAATAATAATAATAATAATAATAATAATAATAATAATAACGACAATTTAAAGACGTTCCAATTCTTACAACTCAAACTATGAATGTGCAAGCCCGTTCCTTTTTTCAGAAGTCTTTAAAACGGTCATTCCATCTTCTTCTAGATCCGCCCCCGTCTCTTTTTTCTTTGGATTTTGTAAGTATGCCAACTTTGGCGTCCTATCTTGCATCCAATGTATATATTAAACCTAACGGTTTGTGAAGATTGTGTGTTATAAAACTCACACATGTATTCGAATTTTTCCAATATCTTAATTTTTATTTCTTAAAATACAAAGTTTCGGAAGGTGGTCCCATTCCTATCATCGGTCAAAATTACACAAATATGGACCATAATCTGGTGGATCTATTAAATTGAACAAATATCTCTCAGTCTACTTAATGTTATGAGCTGTGAGCCCCAGTCTAAATGAACTGGCTCAGGTCTTGGCTGACGTTGACTTATAAACCGAAGAGGACTCACTTCTTGGTTCTCAGTAATGTAAACATTTAAAGCCCAGTGGTAACTAAATGTACCGCCTGCTTTAACATTACGTTTACCCATATAGTGTAGTTATGTACTTCATATGATACAAAGGCAATTATTTTCCTAAAGAGGGTTAACAGCAGTGTTTGTAATGCAGAGGCAATGTGTTTTTATAACGTAAGAACTACCTGAAAAATTGATACTTTGAAACATAAACCTCATCTGATTAATAGGCAATTTCCCTCAATTCCCGGTCTAGTAAGCATTGCTAATGCCCTGGATAAAACCCACGCACGAAAGTGACTTGCCAAAGTGTCGGACTGATACGTCGCTCCGATTTCATTGCTGCGTGCGTGTGCGTGCGTGCGTGCGTGCGGGCACCCGCGCGATTTCCATAAAGCTCATCTGAATAATACTTTGAAATAATTCAGCTCTTACTTCACAGAAAACACAATACGTCTCCGTTACAAAAATAAATCTTTAAATGTTTTTTAGATAAATAATCGCAAAGTAATTAATGTTGTCTCCTTTCAGTTAGCGACGAAGACTCCGGAGTAAGCACAGAAGAATATTATTGCTGTGGTACACCATATGGACTTTATCCATTGTCTGATGAAGACACAAAGTCCGGAGACTCCCTCTTCAGGGAAAACAAGGAACTGACTTTTCTACAGATTCAAGAAGGGATTTCGGTTTGTGACCGTTCTAATGGGCATCTAATCTTAGACTTTAATCGCAATGCTCGTTATAACGTTCACGATTCGAACACCCTTGCATACCGTCAGAGAGAAGGTCAGTACTCCAGCACCAGGAAGCAGCAACACAGCGGCAACATCTGTGTATTTCAAGCAATACAAATAACAAAATCCATGCGGCATATTTATTCTTTAGAAAAGGCCAGTTTCCCATAAGTCAAGAAATTATTGTTTTGAAATTTAAGGACATAGTGTATTAGCATCAGCAATAGCAGCAGTAGCAGCATCAGTAGTATTAATAATGACAATGCTATTAAGCAAGGTGAAAAAATATTACAAAAATCGGGAAGCCACCCTCAAACTCTAGGCACTAGAAGGGTGATAACAGAGCATGTTCCACATGTTCCATACTGAGAAACCACAAATATTAGCACCACCGTAAAACATTTTGTCGCCCGGGCGACTTGGTATCTGGAATTTGTGCACCCCTGGCAGTGAGTATGGTCCTACAATTTTACTTTATTCGCTGAGGCCTCCGTTTTTCTGGGCTGTGGCGCCGCGTCACTGGGTGCTGGTGCCCGACGTCTCCAGGCAACATGCTGGTCTTGAAAATTTGGGTACAAATCGCCAGGTGACGCAGCGCCACGTCCCAGGCAGACGCAGACACAGTCACACTACTGCCGAAGCCTAAAACCTCGCATACGTTATAAAATATCTGATTAAAACACAAAATTCTAACAACAATACCTTTCGGAAAGTGGCTCTCTCTCCCTCTCAGATAAAACCAGAAATTCAGAGTAGAACTTATAAAACCTGATTTACCTGTGCTTAGATTTATTGTCGGCCTTACACATACATTGCCCAGACCGGATCCGGGGCCGACCCAGCCTCCTGTTCACAGGGTATCGGGGGCCCATACCCGGGGTAAAGTGGCCGGAGCGATAACGCTGAACACTCACCTCCATCATGTGCCGAGCTTAAGCATGGGTGTAAATATACTTACATTTCATCATATGACTTTGTGACGTGCACAGGGATAATTTGCGTATCCACTGGTGTTTATTATTGCTGATTTGTTCAGCCTCTCAAAGAACTACCTACAAGCACATTTCCTGTATACGTTAAATTCCTCGGATATGACCTCTGTGCTGCCGCTAGTTGATCCAAAACAATACAATGAAAAAATAGTAATTGAAATCGTATTGCATGCTATCGTTCGCTTCAGGCTTTTCCAAAATATCTTCTTATATTCGAAAGAGAAAATAACAGGAAGCAAAGATAAGTAGTCCCTGTGCTTAATTAAGCACCAGACCACAAATCCGTGTGTAGAAGTAGAGTTACAGACCCATACATTCCTCCCCTGGGCATTAGATAAGTGAATAATTAACTTCACAAACTGGCCGCTTTGTCTCCGGGGAAAGAGCCCCGGTCGCATTGGACATGAGTCTATATGGGCCCCAAAACCGGTTTGGAGAAAGCAGAGGGAAGAAAAATGTGTGCCCTTACAGGGAGAGGAGCCCCAGTTCCTTGGTCAACCAGCCGACTGCCTAATCATTATGTCGAAGGAGTTACCCCCGGTTCCAGTAGACGGAAATATCCGAAATAGTCTTTCTTATTTCTTAGTCTGATCTCTTTCTACCGACTCACTGTAGGTGTAGAGGGTTACTGTTGCACCTGACCACAGTCAATGACACACACACACACACTCGGTAGGAATCCTCTCGACAAGGGATCGGCCAGTTCCAGGTACCTCTACCTGACAACACACAACATTCACAAGAGAGAGATAACCATGACCCCGGCGGGAATCGAACCCGCAATCCCAGCAAGAAAGCGGCCGCAGACCCACGCCTTAGACCGCGCTGCCACCGGGATCAGCTATATCCGAAATATTCGCAGCATAATTAATCGCCCATTGTCAGAACACAAAATCATGAAAACTGCCATAAAATGCAGTAACTTCGGACTACGACTTACCCTGCTGTGATCTGGAATATGACCGGCATTAAGTTGGATAAATGTATGTAGCTAATGAATCACTGCCCTTCTGTGTTATCTTGTTTGTAGATTTAAGTAAACTCCCTTCGGAAGGAGGGATGGTTACATACAGATACGAGGGGCTGTTTTCGCGGAAGATTTCAGTGCGTCTGCGGACATCAGATGGGTGCAGTCACTTTGCTGTCTTCGTGTTCTAAGTAGTTGTGCCGTAGACAAGGGACAAACTGAAATCTTGCCTGCGCACGTCTGCTTAATACACTAAGGCTGAAAAATTCATCAGCAACGAGTAGGAAAGTCAGGCAAAATTATATAACCCTTACAATTGTGAAGACAGATTCAAGAAATCACGCCAGTGTTTGCCCACAGTGAGTACGATTAAGTTATTATATAAAGTAGTCAATTAAGTAAAAAAATAACTAACTCCATAGACCGGAATCCTACTTCAAAATCTGGTATTTGCTCAGCCGGTAAATAAATTTTTATTATTTGTGGACCCGGAAAGTTCAATAAACAAAATAATTCAAATAGACAATCCGCTTGCCTCACAACCTGAAGAGAAGAGACCACTTGCAAGATCTACGTATAGCTGGAAAAATAATATTAAAGCAGATCTTTAAAATGTATGATAGGAAATGTGGGCTGGATGCAAGTCGTTCCGAATTGGGACTAGCCGCCAGGTCTCATAAAAAAGATACTGAACTGCCGGGTTCCATAAAAAGTAGATAATTCTTGACTCCACTCCCCCACTGATTATCAGCTTCTGAGAAAGGCCATTGCTCCAGGGTGTTTGTTAAATAATGTAAGTAACTTGAAGTAATTAGGCGTAGGCTTGTATATCCTAATTTTTAACAAGAGTATTACTGCCTTCTAGCATGATACCGTGTGGGCTGACACAAATTTACAATATTCTGGAGAAACCAAGACTCCATCTCATGGCTGTGACAACCCCACAACTCGTAACTGAAGAAAATTTAAGTAACCTGCTTGTCGCTAAGCTACTGTTAAAGTACTGTAAACGGTATCATGTATGCAATGTTTACATCGCCATGACTCGGTGGCCAAAGCCTCGTATGTGCCAAGGGCATGTGCCCAAATGAAAATCAAGTTCAATTCAAAGAGGCTATATATACCCCGTATATAGATACGAGATTTGAGGTTATGGCAGTCATGTTGATGAAACGTCGACTGTTCTGTTTTATACCATGTCATCTGTTAAATAGTTACAGACGTTTCGAAGGCACTACAGTCCTTCTGAACGTAACTGTTTACTATTCGACATGGCATAACATCCCTTAAGACTTCAATATACAGGTTATATGTGGTAAATCTTTCGTAACATATGCATGCTTCTATTTTCTGTTTGTATTTATTAGTCTTGAAGCTTCACGCCCCGGCCATTTTAGAGCCGGGGAAAAAGCCTCCGGTACCCACAGGCTGGATGGTCCCCAGTGTGGGTCTGGACGCTGTGGAGAGAACAGTCTTTGCCCCTTCCAGAAATCGATCGTTTTCACCCAGTCCAGTCTGATTCTACAACGAATAACTACCTCAATGCATTTACCAATATACACGGGTAAATGCACTTATAATGGTTCACTAGTAACAAAACGGTATTGCTTCCAATTTAAAGAACTAACCTCACTGAAGTATCCTCGGTCCTAGAGGCAGACCTTCCATTATTATCATTATTATTATAATTATATTTAATAATGGAAATTAATTTCATTGTTACTGAAATAGTGGAAGGTCAGGGTTGCATATGAATAACAAATTTTCAATTGAAAGTTTCATGTAAGAGGACTTGCTTTTAGAATGTATCAACTCTTTAAAGTGTTACTTGAAGCAAAATGTTCCTGACTCCCCCTGGGCGTGGAAGGGTGAATCAACGCTGAAAGCCCGCATCACCACGATAACATGCCTAAGATAATGCGGCTTATCTTTCACCAGCAGATTGCCATACATCCCTCGTTCCAATGTGACTCATGTGGGTTACACTTTATTGACGACACAATAGAGCGATTTATTCCCTATTTAACGCTTACCACGTTTAGGCCACCATCTCTAACTTCCAAATATTTCTCCAACTCATCATTCACCAGTAATCCTGACATGGGTGCTGTATTACCTTAGTTACTAAAAGCGTTATGCAACAAAACACAAATGCAGCTGTCAGTATTTCAGGTTATATATATTTTTTGTCCGTGGCGCAACAGCCCCTAGCGGGCCAGTGCCTCCTCATTATCGAGGCTTCATGATCACACTCAATGACACACACACTCGGTAGGACTCCTCTGGACGAGTGATCAGCCCGACGCAGAGACCTCTACCTGACAACACACAACACTCACAAGAGACAGACTTCCATGTTCCCGGCGGGATTCGAACCCGCAATCCCAGCAAGCGAGCGGCCGCAGAACCACGCCTGTTATAAGCGTCAAATATTAGAATTGCCAGTAAATAACAAATTGGAAAAGACGTGAAGAAAAAGTGGTCGTAAACTCGGTACATATGAAGGTATTTTCGTGTAGGGAGTCAGAACAACTAGGGAAACCTTTAGCACACCATGCCTTTAGCACACCATGCCTTTAGCACACCATGGCTCTGGGCGAAATTTAAACCTGAGACATACCGAAACACGAAGCTTGGGAGTTGCTCTCCTTGCGCAAGGTATCAAGTACTTCCGTATGCATTTTTATGTCACACAGTAAAAAAAAAATCCAAATAGCCCTCTAAAACTTAGAATTAATTGTTGTGCTGTGGCCCTACTTACCCGTTATTGGCATTCAATATATAAAACAAATGCACAATATTGAGGTGTGCTCAGGTCGGTTGTCGTTATCAAACCACTTTGATCGAAACCAGTATAAAAGGCATACATACGGATTCGACGAACGCATTCTATATTGGTTAGTATCGGTCAAACATAATACCTGCTTTACGTGCCAGTCAGATCGAGCTTTATAACGTATCTCAGAATTGTTCCCCCCTCCCCACAAACGAATACAGGGTGAACAGGACGAAATGAAAAAGACGAGAGTTTCGTTTGGGAATGTTTCCTGCCAGCTCTCCAATTGTAAACACTCTTCCCACCCTGAGAACAGTTTTTACTTTTCGTGTCAAGAAGCTCCAAATATATGCCTTCCTAGATACAGCAGACTACACCCATAGCGTTTGATCCCGTAGATCTATAGGCCTAACTATAGCTGTGGATAAATATGACACATTTAGTATTTTAATAACTGCCCATTTAGCTGTTTAGAAGTCATTAAAATGGTGACTGAAATGTAGAAGCTTTGATAACTTTTCTATGGCTCACACTTAATAGGCACTATTCTTATTCTAGCGACTTTGTCGATCTCGGTGAATTTTCTGGAAATTTCTCTAAAAACGTAACGTGTATGGCTATATTTTGTGGATCCCTGGTACTTATTCAAGATAGCTACTTCCTTGCCACGTAGTTACTTGGCGAGATCCAAACAGAAGCATTTATATGAAAAAAAGAAATAGTAACAATACCTATTAAGCATGCGCCACCGAAATCCCTATCCAACCTCCCCCCTTACTCCTTGCCTTTTAGCTCTATTTACTACATATTACACAGAGTCATACCGTCACAGCTGACTGACGTCATGCGTAATATTACGACTCCCACGTTTGCATGTTTCATTTCTTCTTATTTGTTTCAGGCATGAAGTAAATTTGCTTCCTTCTCTTACAACCATATGTTTGTGACGTGAGTTAAAACATAGTTTAAATTTAGGAAGTTATACCTCTACCTTTTTCAAAGGAAACCACTCTCATTCAGAATACGGTGAAACAAGCATTATACTTTCACTAGCCACATATTTTTACATTTTTTATATTTTCAATTTGAGTAACAAACGAGAGAACTTGGCAAGTATATCCTATCAAGTAGATATATTAAGCTTTTCGCAGTTTTTAAAATTAATTTTGTCTAACAGCCTTAAATAATTATTTTTGATGACTATGCAATAATGTTTCCTTCCTCACTATTAAATGTGTTCAAATAACATGCAATAAAACGAAATTGTTTAAAAATGCATTAATATAATATTACATAACCTATTACATTGTGACATGAATGATAATACATGACAAGTAGTGCCATCTCTCAGGTTGGAGACAACTTAGTGTACGAAAAATATTCACTCGTTTCAGGAATTCATGCTGTCAAAAAAATGTTGTTCATGTACACAGCCTGCATACAGGACAACCTACTTTATACATATTGTTAAGGTTTTTGTATTAATAAGACTGTTATTAAATACACATAATTCTTACTCTTTCAGAATGGCGTAGTTTTCAACATTGCCGGAACTAAGTTTCTACAATCCCTCACAGAGACGGCTAACTGACGCGTGTTTTATCGCAGATGTGTGTCATTGTGTACCATATAATATGTAAGACAAATATTATTTTCATGCAAAAAAATTCGTAAGATAGATACATACGTTTCTTTGAAGTACAGTTTCAGTAGTATATTTTAAATACACATCATCAGTCTTGATGCACAGATCACTTGCACGCGCACTTCTTTTCAACTCCTATCCCATCATGCCTTGCGTATCAGGGATATGAGCGTGCCGCAGAGTGGCCAATATAATATGACGAAAGTCACCAGTACTTTAAATTTAGAACTAACGTTTGTACGGTCCAAAATTTAGTCAAAGTGGCCAACAGAACGTGAAATAAGTCAATATCATCGTCGTCGCCGCCGCAGCCGCCGCCGCCGTCATCATCATCTCATCTTCAGTAAAAGGGTATAAGCTAGTCCAGACTCTTTTCGTCTTCGTGGATGTTAGTCTCTCCATCATTTCCTTGGTTGACCTACGTTTCTTCAGCCTTTGGGAGTGTACTTATGCACTACGTGGGAATGTGTGTATAGTACTTTCTTGACAAGTGTTGTGTCCATTGCATCTATAATCCACAGTACTTAAGCTTAAATTGCATATTTCGCTTACTTCCTTTGTTGTATGGTCACATATTAGGCTACACAACCTGCCACTGACCTAAAAAATTTCTTCTGCGCTCTCTCAGTTCTTCTTTAATGCCGTAGTATTAACGGCCAGTTCTCACATCTGCATAGCAGGGTTGGTACGGCCGTTGTCTTACGCAGTTTCAACAATGTTTTCTTATTACTTGCTTTAAATTTGTGTCGAGTTTACATATTACATATACATATATTACATATACGAGAGAACTGTGAAAGGGTACGCCATTTTTAAAGTAAAGAACGCGTTGGTAAATAACGGTACGAGGTAATGGAGTATATGATCTGCAGTGTTGTCAAGTATCAGACATTTATCAAAAGAGTGAAAGGAGTGTATGTTTAAGTATCTTCATAATGCTGCTTTAAACTGAGGCTTGTAATACGACTTGGGAGGCTGAAGGATAAACTACTAAAAATTTCATTACCAACCTAGGCGTAAGTTTCTTCCTTCCCCTAGCTCCTACAGGCAAGTGCTGGGAAAATGCCTTACAGTACCCGGTAAGCCTTTCTTTCCCAATTCGTTATGCACAATCATCCTGCAATTCAAGCCTATTGGCCTTATGAGAAAGTGTTGTTAAATAAACTAAGAAACTCACTCGTGTCTTTGTCTTATTTACCTTCTTACTTTCTTCATTCCTTTTCCATTAATTAATTTATTTATTTATCTGTCCATTCATTTACTCATGTGTTTTTGTGTTTATTTGTAGCTTCGTTAACCTCAGACCACGCAACGTCGAATGATTTGATGACTAGTGAATAATAAATTAGGACGGATAGAAAACAAGACAGGCAATTTACGTATAACGTAATATTGAGGCGCGTTCGCGTAACCATTTTTGTCGTGGAAACGCAATAAGTAATTCATATTCCGAGTGTGTGTTTGTAGCCTTAGTTATCCAGCATGCATAGCGCATGTGCCGTATTACATTGTCATCTGTGGCCTGTCTGGATCTACCGTATTTTTCCACATTATCTCATAAACGGCACGATTTTCGGGAAGAGTTATCGAACATAAGATGTGTATTTTTATATTCCCTACAACTTTTGTCTGAAATATTTCTCATTATTAGAAGAATTCAGCGAGATATTATCATAAATGTACCTACATCTTCATGTAAAGTACCTGTTATTTTTGTCAGATTTTAAGGAAACTTAAAATTTCGTGACAGATTTTTCGAAAAATACTCAAATATAAAATTTCATGAAAATCCGTCCAGTGGAAACCGAGTTCTTCCATGCGAACGGACAGACAGACATGACGAAGCTAATAGTCGCTTTCTGCAAATTCGCAAACGCGCCTAAAGAAGCTGTCGTGGTCCAACCTGAGGTACTGTGTATTATCCCTACACTTGCATCGTAGGACTACGGACAGTCATGAAAATCTGTTATGACAGAATACCTACAGGCCAAATTTTGAACCCAGGATCTCCCAAATATGAATCATGATGATTGCTACACGCTCGATCTTGGATTTCCATACTTCTCTTGTATTTACTTACTGACTGAAGGGAAATGAAAGGAACAGAGAACAGGCAGTCAGTCTTTATTGCTAGCAAGCCTAACTGGAATCCAAGTGCAAGCCTGTGTGACTTTACTTTCTGGACGCCCTATGCACTCTCACACATGTCCATTCTCAGCAAATACCCCCATCAAGAGTTTGAAGATGAAAAAAGTAATTATTCCCTACCCATTCAAAACCACACCACCTCATGACGTCACAAAATAAAAAAAACATAACCACTAATAATTCGTTCGTTTAATGTCATCCCTTCCCCTGTCCGTCTAATTTAGGTCATCAGATTTGTCACTTCCTCTTTAAGTGTCTCTTTCAAGATGGCGGGTGGCGATCATTCATCCTGTGGTGGGGCTTATCAAAGGTTAACAGAGTTACAACAGTAAGGCTGTGGCTTTCTAAACAGAAGATCTTGGGTTCCAGACAGACCGGGAGCAGTGTATATTTTTTCTACCTAACCTTGCCTCTCATCTGACGGAGTCCAACACACATTTGGCTCTAGGCACCCCCTGTTGAACATCATGTTTATTATAGCTTAGCTGCTAAAATTGAAATCGTGCCATGTGGATATTCCCTCGCAGACTTGCAGGTCTCTAGTCCAGTAGAGGTCAGTTTGATCATAGATCACACTGGAGATCTAAACCCCAACACATAATCGTAGTTTGTGAAAATAACAATTGCGAAAGAACAAACATTTTCAAAAAAATTCCATGACTCAACCGCATAATAATTCGTACACACGTTTGCGACAGAATGCTGAAAATCAGCACACCAACTGAAGCAGGTTAAATTGCCCTAGTCACATAACACCATTCAAAGGGCTTGAAATAATATGAAGAATATATAAACTATGAATTAAGAACAAGATGGCGAATATTTGAGCTGAACACAAATCGTCGGAATAAAAAACACAGATCTGCGTACAAAGAGAAAATAATATAAGAAGACGTACCTAGCTGGAAGATGTAATATTTAAAGCTTTCACGGAGGTGAGAATAAAGGTTACGATATTCCGAGATATTACGCCTCGTAATTTGGAAGATATACTTAGGTACTTTGCTGCCTCCGTCTTCGATGTAGGAAATGGAGGCAGTAAGTTTATCTGGAACGTTGTCTGTTTATGTAACTACACTTTATCACATCGCAGAATATCATACTGTTAAAGAGTATGTTAATCTACTTAAGGTTCACACATTTTGAATAAGTGATAAATTATCAATTTAACACACTGGTTGACTGTAGACAAAAGCTTCGGTCAGGAAATAAGTTTACACTACATATACTTCGGGTTCTTTATTTTCACCTCTCAGAAGAACAGTTCGCTTTTAATTGAACTGCTAACCCGCTAATTTCCCACATAGTACCCGCCACAAAAGAGGCATTTACAACATCGTGGGACACAGTTTTCTATTCCCTACTAGCATGTACTGTGTTATCAGCCATCGTGTCACAACCATTTCCGCCTTTCAATCGTCTTTAAATATGTAGGCACCATGATTTTGCTTCAGCACTGGAAACAGCAATGTCTCTAGGACGAATTCCCCTGATAAAATCACAATCAGTGTCGGGTCTTTAGTTATAACATTGTATGTCCTGTAAACTTATTTTCTGACAGATTTTTGTATATGATGTTTTATTGTAAGCCACACACCTGAAACTTCAGTGTCTAAGTCTGGTTCGTTCGAAGTTGAAATCGTTATTGAAGAGTCGGAAACTTAAACCTGTAAACCATTGGGCATTACACACATCAATCGACGAGTAGCTGTCGAGGAGTATCACTTTCTAACAGTTTCATATGCAATAGTACCTCTTTCTTTTAAGCTTAAATCACTGCGCTGCAAGCCGGAAGGTCGCGGGTTTGATTCCCGATGAGGTAATTGGAATTTTTCATTGACATAATCCTTTCGGCCGACTCAGCCTCTAACGGAAATGAGTACCAGGAGTATTTCCTGTCGGGGCGGGGGTTAAGGCGGCCAGCGCGTAAGGCTGACAACCTTACCACCGTCACGTGCTATTTGTCTTGAAATCTGGGAGCCTCAACCTCCTGGAACCATCAGGGCCTGTCTAGGCCTGTATAGGGATAGCTTTACGTTTAAGCTGTTTAAACCTAGGCGATCAGCAGTAATGGGCTGTGACGCAATAGCTCTACTGCTGATCAACTTCACTGCATTTCAAAACATTGCGAAAAGAGAGTACTGTTAAACGTACAGTATGTAAACTATTGATAAACTTAACAAGACACGCAGTGTAAGTATAACGAAACATTGAGGCGCGTTCGCGTGACAATTGTTGCAGTGGAAAAGCATATTCTAAGCGTGTGTTTTTAGCCTTAGTTATAGTTTTCCAGCATCCAACGCGCATGTGCCGTATTATATTGTCATACGTGGCCTGTCGGGCTCTACCATATTTTTCGACATTGTCTCACAAACGACACGAATTTCAGAGAAAAATATATTGAACACAAAATGTGTATTTTGATTTTCACTACAACTTTTGTCTGAGACATTTCTCATCCTAAGAATAATTCAGTGAGATATCATAAAAGTACATAGGTCGTTATGTGAAGTACCCGTTATTCTTGTCAGATTTTAATAAAACTTGAATCTTCTCTACAGATTTTCGAAATATCAAATTTCATGAAAATCCGTCCAGTGGTAGCCGAACTGTTCCATAAGGACAAACGGACAGACGGACGGAGAGGCAGATATGACGAAGCTAATAGTTGCTTTTCGCAATTTTGCGAAAGAACCTAGAAACACTAATAAAATATTGATAGACTTAAAAATCCCGTATTTAGGACAGAAATGCTGTATTATACAACATTGGCTTTTTATTTTGAGTACTAAAGCTAGCTAGCTTAATGCAAATGTATTTAAACGAAATCTAAACAGCATACATTTTCTAGACAACATTTGCTGCGGGTAGGATGTGATACCTGGCGTTTACGGTGACGGTAAAGAATGCTATTTCTTGACCAGATATCTGCCCAGATGAGTTCTTTCTGAACAACCTGTATTCGTTACCGTTTGGTAATATAGGTCCATTATCTAGTTGAATAGGAAGAAATTGACACTCATGAGGCAGATTATCCTGTAGATATAATGGCAGTATGTCGATTTGTTAAGAGAGATATAAAGGATTATTCGGCACACAGACAGACAGACAGACACTTCTAGAGATAAAGTGATCAAGAAAATTGGGCTCTTATATTGACGGCTGGACACAGATTGAGAGTAGTTGAGACCGGGGTGCTGAGGAGGATATTTGGACACATGTCAAACGAAGAAAGAAGAGCACGAGCATGAACAAAATTGCAAATTGAGAAGCTTCATAATCCGTACTCGTCACCAAATATTGTTGTGCTGATCAAGTAAAGGAAGAAAACCTGGGTGGGACATGCATCACACATGGGAGAGGTACATAAATATTCTAGTCTTAAAAACTTACGAGGTCTTTAGGCAGATTTTTTTACATGGTGAAGGGGCCCGCAGCAGATGCTAAGGACGCACCACAGCCTTAAGGCTTTTTGTGCAACCCTATGATAACGATGAGCAGTTTTTTTTACCAAGTTTTACAAGTAATGGGGCACCAGTGGAATAAAATTGACAGGGGAAAACCGACAACTCGGAGAAAAACCTGTCCCAGTGCCACTTTGTCCACCACAAACCCCACATGGACTGACCCGGGATCTAACCCGGGCCTCCGCAGTGAGAGGCCGGCGACTAACCGCCTGAGCCATGGCACGGCCTAGGCAGATTTAAATGTCATATTAAGACTGTTTTCTAGAAAAGCTGGTATTCAACTGGCTGAAGGTAATTTAGTGACGGGGTCTTGTAAACATACGGTTTCCATAGAAATAGAAAGTTTCTTGACCAGCTGAATATCAACTGTTGTAGGTAATTCTGAGTAATGAAAATCAGTTACTGGGTCACTTGCTCAGTCATTTGATGCAATAGTCACTTACGTTATTTGATTTTCAGTTAGTTTGTTAGTTAATCGCTCCAAACACATTTAGATCGTCTGAGGTTTCCATTGCGATGAAGAATCATGTTGCAGTCTTCTGAGTTATGACGCCGTGCAGTCTAGCAGGTGAATACTGACGTTTTGGAAGAACGCTTTACCTTCATCTTCAGGGTAAAAGAGCACTTCTAGCCTGAAGATGGATGCAGAACATCCTGCTGAAACGTTGGTGCCTGTCTATCAGACAGCACTGTGACATTTGGTTTGCTCAGGCGGTGACTATAACCATTAGTGTATTATGGAATGCGGTCGTGTAGCAACCTGCTACCTGCACGAGCAGGGTGTCTGTCATCTGCCATGTTGAAAATGCCGACAATCATCTGTTAGGCTACACGGCCTCACACCCAGAAGACAGTAACTTTGAATGTGAATTTTGTTCTTTACTTCGCTTGTTCTTTCTTTCTTATTCTGACCTCTTCTACCTACTCAATGTAGGTGTAGGTGTTTATTATTGCACTTGGTCACACTCAATGACACACACAGACTCGGTAGGAATGCTCTGGACGAGGGATCGGCCCGTCGTAGAGACCTCTAACTGACAACACACAACACTCAAAGAGATAGACATCCATGCCCTCGGTGGGATTCGAACCCGCAATTCCAGCAAGCGAATGGCCGCAGATCGACGCCTTAGACAACGCACGATCACCGGCATCGGTGGCTTGTTATTTGGTTTAGTGTCAGTCGGTTAATTCGCCAGTCCGTCATTATGGTGAATCGAAACACTCAGCACGAAAGGTGACAACAAGACTTGACCGCAGCCTGACATAGGAAACGGGGTCAGGAGAGGCATTGAACTGCCACGTCTGGTGACTCCAGTAATGACGCCGGGATGAGAGGGAGATTCGTTCATGGCCTTAAAACTTGGGCGTATTCAGCCTCGCTCTGGTCTCACACAACGTCAGTGGTTGGAACTTAACGACTACCACTGATCCTCTGGTATATGGGCCTAAGTCTCAGCTCCGTGCAACAGTGGACCAATTATCAACTCAAAACGGTAAGTTTATTCGTTTGTTTGTCTAATCACCATAAAGTGAAGGTATATGCGACTGCGGAGGTTTTGTTCCGTGTATTCTTAAACTGGCCACTAGATGAAGGTTTTTTTTTATTTATTGAAGTGCCCTGCAGCAGATGCTACGGACGCACCGCAGCCTTGAGGCTTATTGTGCAACTGTGATGAGCATGAAGACGATGAAGTTTTCTCTGCTTTTCCATTTAATGGAGCACCGGTGGGGTGAAATTGACAGGGAAAAACCGAAGTACTCGGAGAAAAACCTGTCCCAGTGCCACTTTGTCCACCAAAAATCCCACATAAACCGACCCGGGATCGAAACCGGGCCTCCGCGGTGAGAAGCCGGCGATTAAACGCCTGAGCCATGGCATGGCCTAGATGGAGGTTACTAACTGTCACATTTCACTCCCGGGCATTTTGTAGCCAGGCTAGGAGCCCTCATCACCGACCGAATAGGGTGGGCCCCGCGGTCGATGTGGGCGCCTTGACACTGCTGGGCATCGCATAACGATTCTTTCATAGTCCATCCCGTAACGAAGTCACTACATGTTTGGCACGTGAAAAATTGGCGTGACTTTTTTTTCCTTTCTTTCTTCCTTGTCCATACACTAAGTAATATAATCCTTGCCTCAATGTAGCAAATAATCACAAAACATGGGCGTAATGGATATCTATTTAAGCAAGTGGTAAAGGACAAAAGTTAAGTTCACCCTACAACCTGACAGACGGCGAGTAGAGGTATAGGTGTACCGTTTCTTTAACCTAGACCCTAGGTGAGGGTGAGTGGTTAATGCCACGCCCCGACCCCAAGTGAAGAGGCCCGGTACCTATTGTACTGGAGGATGTGTGGACCTCGGGTGTGGTCTGGGCTGATGAGGATAATCTCGCCCCTACCGGGGGTTCGAAATCCGACCTGTCCATCCTGTAGTGCCTGGTACAGAAACTTAAATAGACCAATGCGGAAGGACATACTATTTGCGGATTGAAAATAGTTTTGATTTTTGAAATAAATTCCGAAATATTGGCTATTGAAGTAGATGGTATACATACCACTGTGGCAGGACGTATTATTTATAAGGATTTGTAGTAATTTAGGATGTGTGGTGGGCTAAACGCAATTATTTTAAATTACAACGCAGAGAATGTATATTTACGATGTTACAAAAATGCAGGGGCACCTCGGGATGGAACAGCCCTCCCCCCTTCCCCCACACTTCCAGCCACATTACAGCTTCTGTCGAAGTCAATTGGTGTTGAGTTGTGCAGCCTATTTGAGGGCAATCAGAGTCGGCGGGAGCGGCAGTGTTGGCAAGACTGTTGTACAGTGTGGTTCGCAGTTATTTGTGTTTATAAGTAAGTCTCCTTTTGTGTTACTAAAAGCATGGAAGTACATTTTAACACGTTCAGTACTGGCAACTAAAATGTAGAATTTTCAGTTCACTCAATGCACCTGCTACATAGTGGAGATAATAAGCTTTGTTGTAACTGTAAAACACACTGGTTACTACGTGTACTACGTGCTTAATATTCAGAACGTCCGCATTTTGCCCACACACAACACATATATATGTTCCATATACAATTCTCACAATAAATGTCATGAAATTGCAATAAGTACCCACTGGCCTTTGTAACTGGAACGCATTGTTTTTTGTAAGGCCAAGGTAAAGATGTGCCTGTCCACATCATGAAACATATAAGGGGAGTAGAGGTATAAATCCACTCATTCTTATACTCGACATTAGAGGAATGTAAGCGATCAGCTTCACGCCAGGACGCTTTATCCTCAGGGAAAATATCCCGGCATTCATTAAATAGCAGGGTGGGTTGGCCCCAGAGCCGGTCTGGTCGTTTTGGGGGACAGTTAAATACGTTTCTCTGTCGGAAATCAAACCCAGACCGTCGAGCCCATAGCTTAGTCACAATACCGACTAAACCATCACAGTTCTTTTTTTGTAAGAGAGGAAATAAAATGGATACATTATTTAGATTAATATAATGCGTGAAAAAGCCTTAATACTGTATGCTCTAATCCTCCGGCTTATGCGGTACTACTTTTAGGCCAGAGGTCTGTAACCCGCGGTCCGCCAGACTTATGTGTTCAGTCCCCAAGATTTCTCGAACACATTTAATTTATGCTCCCCCATCAGAATGCAGGACAACTACTTAGTTATTGGTGAAATTCACACACAGAGTTAAGTCTGGTAAAAATTATTTAATAAGATGTAACGGGATTTGTGCAAGCATAATGTGTTGGAAAATTAGAGAAGGAGTGAGAAAAATATGTAGTGGTAAGCTCCACCAGCCCCCTTACTCTTACAGCTCTATGTAGTATGTTATAATAACAATTAGTGCCAGTGTATCCCAGTCATAATTTTATGGAATGATATTCTGTGAATTTCTTAAAACTTGTCAGTGACAAAGAACAGGACCAGTTTCTCACTGAAGTTCTATGCTTCAGAAAAAAGGCAAGTCCTAAAAATTAAACTATAATTAATTGGCATACTAATCCTTAGTGAAATAATGCTAATAATAATTTTAGCCTCTTGGTCACTTAATATAAAAAATTCCTTAATAAGACATTTCACTCTTAATTGCTTTGCGGCTCGCTCTGGGTTTAGAGATTTTCAAATAGCCCTTGTGCAATAAAAGTTACTCTGCATATTTTTAGACCCTAAATCGAAGTAGCCGGGTAAAGCGAATACGCTTGTATTGAACTTCTTCCCCCCCGCCCCCGTATTGTCAATGTTAAATATGAGGGTTACGTACCCAAGTAGCTATTTTAAATTATAATTTGTATATCACGGTATTATGTTATTTAGTAATAGAATAACGTTAAGGTAACATAAAAACGGAAGTTAACAGGCAGATATGGAATTAAATCATAAGTTCATATTAAAATCCATTTTTTGGTATAACATCACCAACAATAAATTTGTATTCCGTATTTCTTTAATGCTTAAGGTTAATCGGTTAAGGCTGTTCAGGTAAAAATGATTTTTTTTTGTGAGAATCACAAGAAACATGCACGGTGTAAATAAAAGGTGTGGGCAGGGTGACGAGATATTAACTGTTACAGGGAATGGTAGAGAAAGTAACCATCCTGCTATAAAGTGTTAATATATTTCAATAAAAGACACTGGTCGTTCACACGAGATATGCTGCAAGTGTTGGAGTGGGCAAGGCACCGGCAAATACTTCTGAATCTTGGACTCTGCTTGCAATAACGTAGCAGTTTAAGCTTTTTAATTCTACCTCCCTTCATCATAAGGGCAAAATGTTCGATTACGAAATCAGTATGATGTGTGTGTCTGAGCGTGCATGTGCACTCACGCATGCTGCACAGAGAGGCAATATTTCAACCCTTGAAATAGTTGATAAATTTTCACGAAATTAAGTTTGAAACGTATGCCACCACGACGCGCCACAAGTAACAACGTGGCGAACGGGCGAACTGATGACGTAGAGTGACACTAATGCCATTTATAGGCCTTACACTAGGAGTGACACTAATGTCATTTATAGGCCTTACACTAAGAGTGACACTAATGCCATTTAAAGGTCTTATACTAGGAGTGACACTAATGTCATTTATAGGCATTACACTAGGAGTGACACTAATGTCATTTATAGGCATTACACTAGGAGTGACACTAATGCCATTTATAGGCCTTACACTAAGAGTGACACTAATGCCATTTATAGGCCTTACACTAAGAGTGTTACTAATGCCATTTATAGGACTTACACTAGGAGTGACACTAATGCCATTTATAGGCCTTACACTAAGAATGACACTAATGCCATTTATAGGCCTTACACTAAGAGTGAAACTAATGTCATTTATAGTCCTTACACTAGGAGTGACACTAATGTCATTTATAGGCCTTACACTAGGAGTGACACTAATGTCATTTATAAACCTTACACTAAGAGTGACACTAATGCGATTTATAGGCCTTACACATTTTTTCATATTTAGTTCTAGTGGCGATAAGAGGACATATTGCTTAGATAAAAAGCATACCTTTATACAGTAATAGGAATGGAATATTTTCTGTAAACCAAAAATTACATATAGCGATGATGCGAAAAACTGATCGTGTACAAAATTTGTGTTTCAGGACTGAGCGTTTCACAAAGAACTAGATAGCAGTAATAATATTAAGAAACATGTAGAAGTATATATGTAGTGGATTTTGCTTGAAACCTGGCCAATTTAGCCTGGGATGACTTCTGAAGAATTCTGTGCTCTTTCCTTTCGCCCTTAAGAAGTTATTCCTAAATCACCCAACAAAGTTATTCTAAAGGCTAGTTTGTAGGTCACTCAAAACCTTATTTGCGGGTTATTTTGTTCATTGCCGATAGAAGTCTACTTTTGCAATAGTACTCACACGACAGGTAACACAACACGTAAAACCGTACAGTATTTTCTTTTATTTCTTTAAACATTAGCCACAGATGGCCTACGGACACATTTCAATAATATTAAAAATCTAAATAGGGATGCAGAGACAAGTGCTTCATTTAGCGACTCTGTCAATTTTTAAGAATATATGGCGTCGGTGATAGTTGAATATATGGAAATTTGGCGGAATAATACTGAAGGAAACCGAATTACTTGGAGGAAACCCTGTCCTAGTGTCACTTTCAATCATAAATACCACATGGATTAGTCTGGAAAAGAACCCGGACCTCAGCGGTGAGAGGCCAGCGGCTAACCGCCTGAAAAATGGTCTCAATAATTTTCAGAAAAAATAATAAAATTTAATTTAAAGTGGACAGATATGAATCAAAACAAGATTTGTCTGTCAGGTATTTGTATGAACCACAATAAATCGATGAAATAGTATAATTTCGGAAATGACATGGGGCTAACAGGTTGATCGTGCTTTCGTTTCAAAGAGCTTCATGCAAAGAACACTCTATAATAAGCGTTAGGAAGGAGTGGTTTGTGGTTTATTTAACGACGCCATCATTAACTCTAACTAACACTGAATGTCAAGGTGACTGATGAGTAATGAACCGGAAGAAATTCTAAAGGAAGCGATTTGGCTTATTTGAGGCACGTCCCGGAATTTGCCTGGAGGGTCTCAGAAAACCCAAGAAAATTCTTACAAAGTATAGTCGAAGACGTGACTGAGATTCGAAGCGGCGTCTCCCGAACACAAAACTAGAACGTTACTGCTACACCATCACTTTCTGTAGTAGGACACGTTATTGATCCTTTGAAACACGAGCTCCGTCTCAATAACGTTAAAACAGATAATTTAAGACTTTAACACGATCGTCCGCTTTCTTTTAACTGTGCCAAAATCGCGAGACTTACGGAAAACATATATTGAAGAGATGACACCTGTTATGTACAGATTCTGTTACAAGCAATTTTCGCTCTGATAAATATTTAGCAATTTAAAATCGAGATATGCACAGAAAGACGTGTCGGTCTTCATGTAAATTCTCCTTTAAGGTCGACCAATTTTAACTAAATTTGGAAATCTAAGTAAAATCTCCGTTATGAGATTTGATTAAAACCCGATCAGCCGCCTTATAGTTCAAGATCAACAGACTTGATGGACCTAATTAGCTAATTTTTGCTACTTTCTATTACAAGCGTGCAGAAATTCAGTTCGTATCTCTCACAGAACACACGTCTTCTTAGCAAATACCTAGGGGCATAGTTAGATGGGGGCGACTGGTGCTGCCGCCCAGAGCGGCAGACTCCAAGAGGCGGCAAAATGAGCAGCAAAATGTACACTTTAAATGAAAACAGAATGAAATTGTTGCGCTCAAAGAGTTTTAAACTATTGAGATAAAATAAAAGAAAATTGAATACATAGTTGTGATATTTTGAATTCATAATTTCTGTTAGGGGCGGCCATTGTGATCACTCGCCCCGGGCGCACAAAACACGTAGTTACGCCACTGCAAATACCAACCGGCTAATGCTTTGTAGCGCAATAATTGCTAATTATTAAAAAAACATATTACAGTCATAAACGTACTTTGTGAGATATATAGTGTATTTCTTAATATTAATATTAATGGTGCATGTAAATACTGTGCTCTAAAATATTGACCTATGTTGTTTAAATTCATGGCAAAGATGATACGAATATTTATCACAACGGCCAATGATAAAACCGAAGGAGATAACCAGGACAGTATATTACAGTAAACGCTATAGGACATTACATTGCGTAATTCATCTGATATGGAGAATAGAGGAAGGATTTACAGGCTTAATTTTAGGATGACTACTGGTTTGTAATAGGAAACGTGGAGGAAGGAAGTGCAATATAAAGTCTTTCCTACTTTCACATAAACCTCTCTTTCATTGGTAAAATCTGTTATCACAATGAAAGATTTGGCGGCCAAGTTAGGAAGGCTTAAACATTACATCTGATGTGTAGTTTGTGTTACTTTGAGTTTAATTATTTCGTTTCTACATTTACGTTGTATAAGAATAAATATTTTAGGCTAGAATGCGAATTTTTCAGTTTTTTTTTTTTTGTGGTGAAAGGCCGCGCAGCCTTGAGGCTTATTCTGCAACACTGTGATGAAGATGATTACAGTTTTTTCGTTTTTCCAAGTAATGGAGCACCGGCGGAATGAAACTGACAGTGGAAAACCGAAGTACTCGGGGAAAAACGTGTCCCTGTGCCACTTTGTCCACCACAAATCCTACATGGACTACATCGAACCCGGGCCTCCGCGGTGAGAGGCCGGCGACTAACCGCCTGAGCCATGGCACGGCCAATTTGTCAGTTTACATTTGCTTTCTTATAAACATGGCGAAGTTGCGAATTGTTATGTTTACACCCGCTGTTTTACAGTAACTGGAACAGAAAGTTTGAAGCGAAGTTGTCATGACAAGCTCTTACAGAGGTTCGTGTTGCATTTCCGGCATGGATTTTTGTGTGAAGTTCTACTTAAAGCGTTTCGAAGACCCTAGTATTGGGGAGGGGGCGGGGGAAATTTAAATATTAAGTGATGCACTCAGTAGGAATTTATTCCTAGGATTGAGGTGCAGCCATGTATTTCAGTATTTATGTACTACTCGTGGGTATATGTTCGCCCTTAGGTTAGCATCATGTGATTGTATAATTTTATCTTCTCTCCTCTTGGTATGACCTTTGAACCTGAAATTCTCTCAAACGGCTGCCTTCGTAGTGACCTCTTGATCCGTCTAATCGGATATCATGTGATGTCTCACTTGCCAGCGTTGTGAACTTCACGTTCTTCTTTCTGCTTCTGTTGCTGTTACCAGTCCTTATAACCATTATTATTGTTATATTTTTTTCTGTTTGTGTGCTGAATTAGCCGGAATTCAAAAAGGTTCAAGAAGTTTTCTAATCTTCAAATCAATAAAATGACCCAATGACAATTTACATTGGGACACGTCAATTGTCTTTCTCACAATGTATCGTCGAGGTAATGTTACATTTTTTTTTCCAATGGCTCGACAGCCCCTTGGGGGCCTAGGCCGCCTCATTTTTCGAGGCTTCACGATCACACTCAGACACACCACACTAGGTAGGACTCCTCTGGACGAGGGACCAGCTCGTCGCAGAGACCTCTACCTGACAACACTCACAAGAGACAGACATCCATGCCACCGGTAGGATTCGAACCCATAATCCTAGCAAGCGAGCGGCCGCAGACCCACGACTTAGACCGCACGGCCACTGGAATCGGCAATGTTACATTACTTTACAAATATTCACCAAACCCGGTGTCATTATTATACGTAATCGAAAGCTGAGGATTTTCTTTTGTGGTGAAGAGTTCCGCAGCAGATGCTACGGACGCACCGCAGCCTTAAGGCTTATTGTGCAACCCTGTGATAAAGATGATTAGTTTTTCGTTTTTCCGAGTAATGGAGCATCAGTGGAATGAAATTGACAGGATAAAACCGAAGTAATTGGGGAAAAACCTGTACCAGTGCCAGTTTGTCCACCACAAATCCCACATGGACCGACCTGGGATCGATCCCGGGCCTGCGCGGTCGGAGCCCGGCGACTAACCGCCTGAGCCATGGCACGGCCCAAGCTGAGGTTATCAGAATTGATTCCCCTTCCCGAGACCATGGTTTGTCTCATCAAGGCATCTATATTCGTGGAAGTCTCGCCTTGTTCTGTCCGGACAAAAAAGTCTCTCCTCTTACCACTGCTCTAATATCAAATGATCTGACCTTTACATTACTCATTCCCTACATGCCCGCAATTACCTTTAGCTGTCGGCCCTATGCAAGGCCTCGTCTAACTTACAAGACTTTATTTCTTATAATTTAACCCTTGGCAGAATTTTAGAATCCATCTCTGGGCTGCTACGGAAAGAGTGGGACTTTGTACAGCACAGAAATCATTGAAAACTGTAAGATGTAACTAAAGAAGGGAACCATAAAGTGTAAAGTGAAGTTTTCCCTTTACACGCCATGAAAGCATAGAGGTGGAGTGGAGGTACAGCTCCACTCATTTTTAGCATCGGCACTAGAGGAAGGTAAGTGGTCAGCCTTACATCGCGACCACTTTACGCTCGGGGAAAGAGCTTCCGGTACCCATTGAATAGGAGACTGGTTGAACCCCAGAGCCGATCTGGGCGTTTCGGAGAAAAGAATCTCTTGCCCGTGCTGGGATTCGAACCCCGAACTGTCCGTCCATCCTTAGGCTAGTCACTATAGGCATAAAAAATGTTCAAATGCGTTCTTTGCCAGTTTGTATACTTCAGTAGCCTTCGTGTGCCATTTATTGCTGATAGAATTAGGCTATATTTGTGCGAAGCCAATCACAGTACGCGTATCGCACCGCACAGATTTGTCTTTATGTTTTATTAAATATTTAATACCCTGTATAATAAGGTTTCGTATACAAGCACCAGGCCTTAATGCGAGCGTTGTTTTATGCTTCGTACCAATTTGTTATACGATAAACTCTTTTCGGGAAAAAAAGAAAAATTTCTAATGAAACTTTACGTAAATCAGTGGCATTTAGCCGATATGAATGAATATGAAACTCGATAAATAAGACTTTGTTTGTAATTCAAAAAGATAATTTTATTTGAATAAGAGTCCGTCTGATAAACGAAGTGGAACTATAGATAAACAGAAGGGAAAGCTAATGTGATTAGTTGCCATTGTGACCAGAGGCAAAAGGTCAAAGTCTGTGTTTAATTGTGAATTACATTTCGAAGTTATTTTTGTTCAGGGGCGGCTTGTGCTGATGGATCACAAGAGCTTGCTCCACCAAAATCTCAAGACACAAATGCGTTCAGTATTCTCATTTCATACACGAACAGCAATCTTGGCTGAGATTGTAGTGTAAACTGCCATGAAACTGGATCGCATGGCTCAGTTTAGTCACCCTAAAGCAGCAAGTGTAGAATGTACGTGTCATACTGACATAGTACATTTTACATCCCTTTTTTACAAAGTAATTTCCTAGCGCAGAGAAAAACATAGAAACGTTCAATACGGCACAAAGTTTCGAATACTAACTTGAATATATCTTAAATTAAGTTATAGACCAACTGATGCACTTTTTAAAGCACTTTTTAAGTAGCTTTATTAAAAATGTTAAAATAGTACCCCTACACGTGTTTCGATCCTAGGATCATCGTCAGGGGGTTTTTTGCTAAAAGCTACGTCACTTCAATCACATGGTTTAAAATATTCCATTGGCACTATAAAACATATGTTAAAATCTTGTAAAAAGATGTGTTAAAAAGTTATAAAATTATAAAAACACTGTAGATGTTAGAAGTGCGGAACTGCTGGCTTGTGGTATTGTGGTATTGTAAGCATGTGAAATGTTTTCGCGTGGTTAGCGAAGTGTACTATATACTGTGTGTTGACGAGTCCGCACTTCTAACATCTACAGTGTTTTTATAATTTTATAACTTTTTAACATATCTTTTTACAAGATTTTAACATATGTTTTATAGTGCCAATGGAATATTTTAAACCATGTGATTGAAGTGACGTAGCTTTTAGCAAAAAACCCCCTGACGATGATCCTAGGATCGAAACACGTGTAGGGGTACTATTTTAACATTTTTAATAAAGCTACTTAAAAAGTGCTTTAAAAAGTGCATCAGTTGGTCTATAACTTAATTTAATATGACGAAGATGCACGGTGTCAACAGTGTGAAATTAAATATATCTGACTGGCAAGTGAGTAATATTATAATACAATTTCATTAGAATACTTAAAATAATTCAAGAATAAGCATATGTCACACTCCACGGATCATGTATAATTGACATATATGTTATCGGAACATGTAGAGAGCTGTGATGCAAATAAAAACGTAATCTAAAAGTTAACATTCTATGATGTTATAAATTTTAAATATCGTATTCCCTGGACTTCAAAAACCCATTTTTCACATTATAAAATTTCTGAAATCGAGGTAATTTTTACGGTTGATGACATCTAAGAATCATTGTCAAAAAAATAATATTGTACGACTAAAGCAGAAGAAAAATCTTTATGTTCTTAACACTAGCCATGGGACAGCAACATACAGATAGCGACAAAGGATACTCCGAAAGAATTTCAAAGTATTTCCGTGGTTAAAACTGTAGTTACGTGTGACAAGGCTGAAATAATTTTAATATAAATTAATATTGTGGGATCAAGAAAAATCGATCAACATCCATTGCTAAACCTGTGCTCATTGTTACGTCTCAAAACCTTTATTACAATCAGCTCTCGGGAAGAGGACTTCGGGGTGAATATTGTTGGCGTTGTTGAAAACTCTGCTATCGTAACACAAGAAATGCTGTATTACAGATACACTTAATGGCAGAGACTGGGAAAATTCTGATTTGATCGACAAAAAAGGATCTGTGGACTATGTGTGTGAGCCAGGACGCACAAGTGAAGCGGACAGTTCATAGATTAATGTGTGTAATAAAAATTATCTGTTTTTTTGTTGCTTGTGTTTTTTAATATAGAGAGCTTTTTTTGTTTGAATATTGACGATTCCTATCTTTTGTATAAAACTACTACTACTACTAAATCGAGGGTGAGTCTTAAAATGGATGGCGTTTTATAATTGAGGAAATAGGGTAGGTAAAGCATCGCACACGGTAAAAAAAAAATGAAGTGTTTTAAACGTCAAATCTTTGCTTTCCCTCTGTAAAAAAAAACCGTTAAAATTATGTTTTATATATTTAACATACCAAGTTATAAAAAGATCAGAAGACGGCAATATTGTTATGAGGTTAATAGTGGCATTTGATTAAGTCACTCGGATTTCTTGTTTAATCACGAATTGAAAAATCAATGTACGTACGTATTTGAACTGGAGTTCTTTTGTAAGATACATAAACCTATAAATTAAGGCATTCACAGCGGTATGAATGAAGTGTAAGGCCTTCTGGAATATGACGTTGTGTCGGTTAGCAAGTGGTTACCGACGTTTCGAAAATTCGTGAAGGGAATATAGATAACCATTGAGAAACATATTTGCCTATGTTTCTCGTTACAGAAAATATTTCAGTTATACAATGTCTTATTCTTTCTTTGGTGGACACGACAGGATATTCCAAGAGGACAAAGCCTGCTACATGCATTCGTTTATTACAGGGTTATTAATTACAACATGTGTTCCCGACGGCTGAACGAGAGACATCACAAGACCTACTGTCTGGTGAGAATTATATAGAATTGCAGAATGCGTCTGTCTGCTAGCTGGGTTCTCTGTTGTACCGTTGTCGAGTCTATAATTTACAGAATGTAGAATTGTTTTCTTTTTCTACGATGAGCAGTTTCTAATAAAATCTAATTATTTAGATTTGAACTTCAAACAAAATAACTAGGGTGTAATATTAGACTGCTACTCACAACACTACCTACTTTGATAAATTCTGATGTAAGCAGCCAATACTAATTTTAAACGAATTCCATTCAGTAATTTAGAAAGTGAAACAATGGGATGGACAGACATGAATTTCCCATTATTAAACAACTTTCCACTTCGTGCAGAAACCAAATATAGGCTTTACTTAGCTTGCAAGTACGTATTGCTACCTTATGTTGTATAACTGTGTGCAGCCAAGAGAGCATTGTTAAATTAGCCAATAAACAAACGAATTAACCTGCCGTTATATAAAAAACTTCTCTCTCTATCTTTAAAGCACAGTAGTACCTGAATGTACCGCTGTACTTTGAAATTAAGAACGACATTGTCATAATTAACAGCATTAACCGGTCGGGCTTTATAATAGAGACACGATGTAAATTTCACGTTTAGAGACACGATGTGTTTACTGTGACGTAGGAACTGAGTTTTAATGCATTGTTTAGCTGAAAAACTTCAGTCTCCAAGATCTTGCCATGGTTCAGGCGGTTAGTTGCAGGCCTGTCACCGCAGAGGCCCGGGTTCATTCCCTGGTTAATCTATGTGAGATTTGTGGTGGAAGAAGTGGCAATTGAACAGATTTTTCCCCGAGAACTTCGCCTGTCCCTGCCAGTAACACTCCAAAAATGCTCCGTACTCATATCTGTCTTATTACTGCGCGCATAAGAAAGACAAGCGGAAGTCCAGGAGGCTTCACACAAAGAAATGTTCTTTCGTATATCGGGAAACATTGGAAAGAATCGTGCCTTCGCATTGTTTTCAGTCTCCAAAAGGTTGTTTGTAAGATACAAATTACACTGGGGAGAATTTTGGAAATGTCTTCCACATTTTGGCTTCCTTAAAGAAAGATCAGTCGTTGCCACTTTTAAACTGACAGGAAATAATCTGCCACCTTCCTTCTGTGCAGTGTAGCCTACAGGTAGTTATAAACGGATGCGACTTTTAACTTCTTAGCCTAGTAACAAGGAACCGTCAGCTCGTGGACACTATGTGGCCAGGCCGACAATTTCAGAAACGAAAGTTTAACATTACGGATAATTTTAAACTAAAAGATAATGAACGTTTGGTGGCAGTGCAATGCTCCTTACATCCGTAAAATAAAAAAAAAGTAGTTTGTAAGAATATTTTTTCTCATATATTATTTTTGTTCTGTGTTTACTGCTGATAATTAGGTTTGGTCAAATTTTTTACCAGATATCCTCATGGTCATGTGAACATGTGGTCGTTCCTACACAATATCATTTGAACCAGTTTTCGTTCTTAGGCGATTTCGGAAAGCAGTTTCAAATGGCGACTATTAACTTCGTCATGTCTGTCCGTCTGTCCGCATGGAACAACTCGGCTCCCATTCGGCGTATTTCCGTGGAGACTGAGACTGGGGAACTTTATTTACATTTGTCAACACTTTCCCATTTTGGTTAAAATCTCTTACAACAAATATAACTTATCACAATTACCTACATAAATTTATAAGCACTTTTATTACCAACGTTGTTATGGTTATCTTGCTTACCGTGTTACCAGTATTCCTATGGTAGCTACTGTGAGGCAAACACGCCAGAAGTGTTAGCTCTGCAGACATTTTCTAACATTTTATTTAAACTTTGCATAACTTATGCAACAAATATCTTGCAACTAGAGGCCATCCCACTTTCACATGTTTTAATTTTCTTTCATCAGTGCTTCCATCTTAAAGGCTTTGCAAAATTTTCAATAAGAATGATTTTTAGGTAAGGCAGCATAATGATTTATAGGCCTATATCATAGGTATGTCTCTGTGCACGTCATGAAGGCATGTGGGAGAGTGGAGTACAGCTCCATGAATTCTTAACCTCATAATTAGACGGAGGTGAGTGCTCAGCTTCACGTTTCGGCAGCTTTACCGCTAAAAAGAGAGCCGCCGTCGTGTGCGCCGTACTGTGTATGTTAATATAAATTACGTGAATCTTATTAGCTGCGTATTGTATTTGGCAATGACGATAAAGCTTTAGGCTACAAACATGTCGATATAAATATATTAATGCTTGTGTTGTATTTGATGACAAATGTAACAGATATTGTGGAATTATCAGATTTATACTTCATGAGGGATTCACCAGAACCTCTCACCTCACATTCTGTGTATGCCCTAACGATACAAATTCCAAACATAAATACTTTGAAAGTCTAATGGGTACTAATGAAAGGCTTGCATGTAACGGAATTTCTTAATTATCACTTACACAAGCAAAATGCTTGAGCGGTAAGTTTGCAACAAAGTTTGAAGTGATACACTGATTATTTGGAACAGATAATACATCACAGTAGAGGTAAAAGTACAGTAAAATTGTGCCTGTGCTTAATTCAGCACCACACCACGAAGACATATGGGAGAGAGGAGGTATATCTCCACTTATTTTAAACCTCGATACTAAATGGAGATGAGTGGTAGGACTCACGCCCCGGCCACTACAACTCCTGATAAATAACCCAGATACACACTGAATGGGAGGTTGTGTGGGCTCCAGAACCGGCCTATATGATGTGAATAAGATAAAAATCTCTGTTTGCAGGGAATCAAAAGGCGATCCTCCGGTGATCCAGTCCGTAACCTAGTCACTACACTGAACACAGTTATTTCAGTTATCCCGTGACTCATCAATTATTTTTATAGGTCTATAAACCACCTTCAGAATAAGACACTTGTCTGCGGGGTAAATTTCTCTGGACCTTGCCTATACAAACCAGGGTCAGCTTGTTTTCCCCGCTGTTTCTACACCATTATCAGTTTTAAATGTGCGGCTCTTCAAATATGCCTTATCAGCTTCCAGAAATGAAGGAAAATCAGAGGCCAAGAATGCTGAAGATATGGCAAAAGCCATCAAATGATTGTTGGATGCAACGACAAAAATTGCTGTGGGCAGAGTTAAATGATTAGAAAATTATGCTATATACTCTTCACAAGAAAAGGCCTATTACTTTTTGTTCACTGAGCAGCATTGACAACATTCGTGCTTATGAATGCACAAAAGCAGGATTTTTTTTTAAGAATGACTACTACGCTGAAAACCCTCCAGCGCAATGGATGTTCAGTCTGCACGGTAGGGGTATGTTATTTCTGTAATTTCGTTATGATGTGCCAATAATGACCGTGTGTCTGCAGTACAGTCCGAAAACGGTTAGAATCTTATTTAAATTGGTAATTGTAATTGTAGCATGATAACAAGTGATGTAAGGTGTACACGTGAAATTGAATCCAGAATTGCCATGGCAAAAGCAGCATTCAACAAGAAGAAAAATCTTTTCACCAGCAAACTGGAATTAAATTTAAGGAAGAAACTAGTAAAGTGCTACATTTGGAGCATAGCTTTGTATGGTGTTGAAACGTGGACACTTCGGAAAGTAGATCAGAAGTATCTGGAAAGTTTTGAAATGTGGTGCTGGAGAAGAATGGAGAAGATCAGTTGGACCAATCGTGTGAGAAATGAAGAAGTATTACACAGAGTCAAGGAGGAGAGGAATATCGTACATACAATAAAAAGAAGAAAGGCTAACTGGATTGGTCACATCTTGCGTAGAAACTGCCTTCTGAAACACGTGATTGAAGGAAAGTTAGAAGGAAGGATAGAAATGACGGGACGACGAGGGAGAAGACGTAAGCAGCTACTGGATGACCTTAAGGAAAAGAAAAGATACTGGAAATTGAAAAAGGAAGCACTAGATCGCACCCTGTGGAGAACTCGCTTTGGAAGAGGCTACGGACCTGTCGTAAGACAGACTACAGAATGAATGAATTGTAAAGGGCCAGTTACGTAGGGCTTTTCATTAAACACGTGAAGAAGTTTCAAATCAGACTGGCGGACAATTGATGAAGAATGTGTGGTGTATCAGCCGCTAGAAGTGAAGGCAAGGAGCTGTGTATCAAGCACGCCATGCAGATAGATGTGCAGAGAGGATGTGGCGTGAAAGTTTCCTGCATTGCACACCTCACGATTTACTTAGATCAAATGTTATGGTAGTTAAAATCAGCGACATTAAGATGAGCTAGGCACTTAATTAGGAAACGGAAGACTAAAAACTCATGGCATAGGGTTTTAGTGGGAAAACCTTTGAATATGACCACGAACGGAACTGCAGGATACTGTTAAAATGCATATTAGTGAAATATGCTGTGAGAATCATATACATATTTAGGTGCCTCAGGATCATATCGAATGGTAATTTGACTTTTTGCGTTCTATTTCCAGAGAATGAGCCCCCCTCCAATTTGCGAGTCTCATATTTTGAAATCGAAAATACGGTAACCCAAAGTAACGCAAGCAGACGTTTGACGAGTGTTTGTCCGTAGAAGGGAGCATCTTTTACAAACATTACCATCGGCATAGCTGACTTAAATAGCTGGCGCAGGACAAGAGATGAAATGAAAGGCCCAAATGCTTGTTCCTCGTCAATGGGAATTAAATTACGGAAAGACTCTGTGAACTCGTGACCTTTTGTTATTGCATTTGCACCGTGGTATAGGGACCTGCAGCGCTTTCTGTAGCAGATGGTCGTCTATATATGAAAAAAAAAAAAAAAAAGAAAGCGTAGCTAGCGTAAGATACTTGTGGATGAAGCGGCAGCAGTATCAACTGAAGCACAAGGTCACAAGATTGGCTCTGATTAGCTATGGTATTTACTGTGGCCGATGCATGGGCAGTTACAGAGTGAAGTATATTCAAGCAGGACGTACTCATTTGTCTCATTGTTGTGCGACGCGACATCATGCGGGGGCTTTGCTAAGCGGCAGGAAGAGAGGAATAAATGTGTTATTTCAAAGGGGGGCGATTATCATCATATCAAGATTGACAGGAAATATTAACCCCTTTGTTAAATTAAGTAATCTTCTATTGTGTGAAGTGCCTCGATGGATTGTGATTTTAAAGTGTATTGTATATGAGAAGTTATGTCATTTCAAACATTTGTGATAAATGGAAGGTAAGGTCTTCATGTGGAACATTCCCGTTGGTGTTTATCAAGTGTATATTTTATTAGTTCATCAGTCACTCTGAACAAGCTGTATTATACACGTTCTTACTTGGCAGCTAGTTTCGGCTCAGTAAACAGCCATCATCAGGCCATTAAAAAAACTGTAAAAATGGAAACCCTGTAGATACTAATATAATATACACTGGAAGGTAAGGTGTTTTACTTTTCATTCAGAGTTAATTAGAATGAAAAGGGCAGTGTTAGAGAGGTTTCTGAATATAACAGCTAAAGCATTCCCTCTGACTTTAGACTTTTTTATGGATCTTAATCAAGCTGTTACTGGAAAATGAAAGTTATTTAATTCTGTAGAAGTAGAAATAATCATGTTTTTTCAGCGTCGTGGTCAGAAGCGCTTTTTCCGATATTAACAAGTGCCTGAACAGCCTTCTTATTTTACTACCTCCGTGGCAACAGATAAATCTATACGGCCAGCATTTGGTGCTGAAGTGCTACATATCCCGCTTTCCTGACGTCGTCCGTTCGTTGGTGCCACGACCGATTTCTATTATACGGATTTTCTAAATCTTTATTCAACACCAGCTGCAGGACCGACCATTCGCTTTGGAGATCATACCACAGTAACTTTTTTTAACAATATAAAGCCAAAAAAGACTCAGAGTGGAAAGCTGTAAAAGAGTATTACACATATTTCCTATGAAAATTAATGTATTTTGAGATATGCTGCAGCTGGTCTGCACTGGCACACAAGAAAAAGTGTCATGTAAGGCCGGGTCAGATGCTACGTATCGTTTTCCACATAACAAAGATACAATAAGCTCAGCCCAGACCATTTTCCAGTCTGTGTTCTACATTAATAAAAATTTGCCAATTGGGAGATTGAAAATGTGAAATGTTATAGCTAAATTTTGGCATCTCCCCCTCGAAGTGACGTCGTGTAATCTGGTAGATGAGTACCAACGTTTCGGAGGAACCTCCTACTTCCATCTACAGGGCAGAAAAACGAGAAAACAAGTTCCTCCGAAACATCAGTACTGGCCTACTTGGCTATAGGGCGTTACACAACACAGGACGGTGATCTCTAGACACTGCCGTAATAATCTCACCGTCCATTCAATTTTAAATTATTTTTTTGGTCTCAATATTTGTTTATCGCAGATACCAGTCGATGTTGCAAAACTAATGAATAGTTGAGCACCCACACTTCATGCAGCGAAATTACGTCCTTAACAAGCTAATGGGCACTGAAGTAGTACGCTACACAACCAAAATAATTTGTTCTCATAGGCTTCTTTCTTAAATAAACATCGTGTCCACAATATCCATTTACACTTGGGCCTATATCATGCTCGATATGCAGGGACATTATTTTATCTGGCAACCCGCATCGTCCTTCACTTTTCGTCATACCATTTCGAGCGACCGCAAGCGGCGCAGCGTTCACTGTTACCCAAATTTGCCGTGTATCGCTGCCCACGTATTTTAATTCAATGTACTACACTTAATATCAGGTCTAACCTTATATAAGGGTGCTGGAAATAGTTTCCTTCGGCTCACAGACACACGTCACGTATAAGAACCATGTTGTTCATTGTACATCAAAGTCTGCTTGTGAAATTAAAAACACTATATTCGGAATGCTTTCTTTCAGATCGTGTGTATTCACGATCTCAGAAAAAAAATGTGTCTACTTATCTTAGTGCGATTTTTAACTTGTGGGGCATGTTGAAGGATAAAGTGAGTGGTTATAATTCTGACACTGAAGATGATATGAAATAAAGCATTCAGAATCATCTGTTGGGCGGTGATGGAATGACTTCTAATTAAACGATACGTTGTGCTGTGGTATGATATTCAGTCATATCAAAATCTTATCCACATTAAATAATAAATACATTCACAAAAGCAAAGTTTCTCTCATAATAAAATTGACTTTAAAAAATGTCTGAATGCATGTAAAAGATTGGTGTGAATTTATGGCATAGAAGAAAAAGGGTCCCAGTAATCCAGTTGCAATCACAGCACACCATATACAAACCATAAGATAATGTAATGGTACTTAGAGGATTAACATAGGAAGCCTGTTACTCAACTTCACATATTCAACAAATTGAAACCAGTTTTTGCCACTAAACAGAAGAGTGTGAGGTCTAATTCTCCAAGGTGCCATTTCACAAAATTCAGTCTTGTTTCACTATCTGTCATACAGTTTTTGAACCACAAGGATGCTGCAGGCACTTGTCCTGTGCATGTTCTTCTGCTGTCTCAAATGAAACCTGCTACTCAAAACCTTTTCACACATTTGCATACTGCTGTCTGTAGTTACATGACACTTCATTTAACAGCTGCATTCTGCATATGCATTACACAAGATGTGCGTTACAAGTAGATGACTCATAATTCTCTGATAAGTAATGGGGAATTCAACCCATATATGGGCGAATGAGTACAGTGCAACAGATCCAATGGCAAGTGACAAGCCATGGTTTCCAAATAATATAATGTCCACCTATGTTCAAAGAGAAAGAATTGTTAAAAGCATTTGTGGAATTGGATTTCTGTTCCATGTTTAAATTATTTTGGAAAGCTAGCAGAAAAATACAATTTGCTTGATTACTTATAAATCAGCAGAGACCTTGAATACCAAATTTCATTAGAATTTATATTTCAAATAATAACACTCAAAGTACCTTAATGAATATAAATAATACACTCTTTAATAACACTTCAACATGTTTGGACACATTGGGCCATCATCAGGGACATAATGATATGAGTTTCTGTGGAAATAATAAAGACATGTCAAATTATGCTCTGTAAGAAACACACCATGTATTAAAATATTTTAAAATTATACACATATATGAATATGTTTTCTGTTGTTACTTAACTAAAAATGTGCATGTGCATGTAGCTGTGTGTATACACTTTTACATATGTGTAAATAATTACTCCAAAACATGGTTCCGTGCAGACCACTACACTTCATACAATACATGTCTTAAAAAACAAATATCTCAGAGGTCCACTTGACTCCTACAAGACACATGCAACCAAAGTCCACTTTGCATATGTTTTAATACCAATGCATAATTTTAAATATATGTTATGAAGGTTCCTCTCAGTAACTACTGAGATCTTAGGATATGTTAACTGAATATTTTAACAAAAGCAATCTCATTTAACACACAATATATTAAAACTGAAACTCCACAACTACACCTCTGCTAAAACATTTGTTGTAAACTAAATGCAGAATGTGTATTCAAATACATGAGTATAATTTTATTATATTTAATACACAACATGTTTGATATACAGCATAAGCTGTAAGCCTTCGCTGTTTCCACTACAACTCATGTAATTATCTGCATGATGATGGTCCAATTGCCCAAACATGTTCAAGTGTTAATAAAGAGGGTACCATTTACAACCACTCAATGTACTTTGATGGTTATTATATGGAACATACTGTCTGAGGTACACAGTGGATCAGATGAACTTCAGAACTTATTCAGTGAAAACTTGTAAATGAGTACCTCCATATAGTGTGCTCATTTTATTCACTTAGTGCACAGGAAGTATGAAAATGCAAGTCTTGACGTTCCTGCAGCAGTGTTAAACATTCATGCCTTCTTGGATTTTACACTGTGTTGACAAGATGTAACCTGCAGAAGACCTGAATCTTCAAAAAGGCTAAATGGGTTACTAATGCAAAAATTGAAAAAGCTGTTTAACAATGATTATTTAAGATTAAGTTATTAAGTCACAGTGATTACATAAGCCTATATCGAGGAATGTGGCTCCAGTGTCATGCTTCAGAAGGTGCCAGGTTTAATATTCAACCAGAATACCAATTATCCTGATGTAATTGGCTTTCCTCAGTCCCTCAATGAAAATGACAGAATATTCCCCAAAAATCTGGCCACAACGCTTCCTTCCATATCCTTTTCAATTCATTATTCACTGTGCATGCTACCATTCAACCCTATATAGTCTGAGCTACTGACAGCATCATAAAAGAAACCATAAATAGATTATAGGTAATTAGCAGAACAAATGAACCATCCAACACAATATCAGTATATGCATGTTATGCAGACAAATGTACACAGTATTATGTTATTTAACACAACTTTATTAAATGTTGCCCAACATGTTTCTAGCCTATATAAGGCTCATCTTCAGGGGTTCTTTTGTTGAAATTACAACAGCTATATTATTGGTATATAAAATTCTTAAAAAGCCGTTAGATGTATTTGGTTATTGGTATCTGTACCGGTCATGCTGCTTTCACTATAGATTAGTTGGAGGCCTACTCTATATCAAGTTTTCATTTTATTTCATTGTGTGTCCTTTGCACTCAGGGCATAAAATAAAGGTATAATGGAGAGATCATGCCTGTTTCTTTCTTCTGTTGAAATGTTTTTTCTGTCAAAGCAGTTAAAGAATTTCCATAAATTTTATAAAGGGATCTACAGAGTATATTTTGTCACTCAACTGAGCACTGCAGAATGTACATATCAAGCCATTAAACTGCACGCATCTACTATACTGTATAAAAAGAGGTAACTTTGCTCTCGTGTCTGTCCATTTCACAACATGAATATAACAAATAACAACAAATACAGTTATGAGTATGGTATAGTATCCACATCATCATATTCTGTAATTTTTTTAATTTGCCTTACAAGGCATTTCTCTTTAAAGTTCTCTTTCATCTATTATTTTCTCTCTTCTGGCTTTCCCTTGTATACTCCTTACTGAAAAATCCTATCTCTGCTGCCATTAGTCTGCTAGTATGTACATATTTGCCTACATCCATGCCCATATTTCTGCTCCACATCCTTATACCAGCATGAAGTAACCTTTAAATTGACACGTCTTTCTCTTTTTCAGGCGTTTCCCATTTCCGGACATAACTGATTAAATTTTCCTGCCTGTTCACATTTTGTGAAAGAAACATCAGCATGAAATTTAGGTTAAGGTAATTTTTGGCTAAGTAGTGTAGAACTGATTTTGATGTTTTAAGATTCAAGGGTCCTGAATAACCTTATCAGTTGAAGAGATTTAAAGCCCACCAATCAAGCAGTGTGACTTAAATCCAGCTATATTATTCTCATATTAACACTTTTTTATTTTCAGGGCCCTACACAGAATCGAGATACTGTTCATGCAACATACATGCTCTTGGTGCTATGAAAGTTTTCTTACCAACCTGTTCCGTTCCTAAGTACTAGTGCCGCAGGAGTGTGTCAAAGTAATTTTCTCCTGCTGCTCAAGTGCTTATCAATGGGAAGGGACACCCAACGTGGCTGATGTTGCAACTGCAACGTATCACCAGCTGCTCTAGGAGCACACTACCCCTGCCATATCAATGTGCCTGCTTAAATGTAAACTTCATGCACCCAGATATAATTAATTACATGGCAATGTTCAATTAGTGTCCGTGCTACAGCGATGTGCATTCAAATCACACAGCAACTATAAATAATTACATACCTTGCCAAAATTACAACTATGATTTTTATTTTTTGAGGTTATGTTCTGTGCAAAATACTACAGTAACACCTACCCACAATAGAATTTGGATTACACAGAAACCTGTCCTTATTGGACAATGTCTCCAGTCTTGAGAATACTGAGGGATAACTAAAGTAAAACTACCTCTACTGCAGAAACAAGAAACCAAAACAATATAACAGAAAATAAGTTAGCTCAAATATTTACTGGTTTGTGTTCATTTCTGTGACTCACAAGGAACATTTTTGGCAACTGTAAAATAAATAGATACAGAATATTTTCAGAAAACTATTGAAAAAATAGGGGCTTGGACGATATAGTCATACAGTGACTAGGCTACAGGCTGGAAAATTGAGAAATCATGGTTTGATTTTTCTCCACTCCAAAGCATCCAGACTGGCTCTCTTTCCCCTTGGGTAAAGCAGCTGGGATGTAAAGCTGACCACTATTCTCTATCTAGTTTCAAGGTGAAGAATGAGTGGAGTTGTATCTCCACTCCCTCATATGCCTTCATGGCATGCAAAGGGACAAGGTTACCTTTACCCTTTACCTGGTGGGGGTTGGAAGAAAAACAACACAAACTCTTTAACACTAAGTAGCACATACTTCCCACCTGTGCTTGAAAGCATTAATATGCAGGATGAGCATTGTGCAAGCTTATTTATCTAGAAGCAAGTCTCAGTATTAAAGCAGAAAAATGTTCAGTCTTTTGAAATTCTGTCACAGGCAGGTTTTACAATAGGAGCCTATTCTGACTTATGAAGCAGAAACTCAGATGAGAACTCAACAGCTGAAAGCAGATTACAAAAGCAGAGAGAGCATTTCTATGAAGCATAAAGAAGTAAACAAGATAAAATAAGATTACTGTCTTTTGGGATGTGACAGCATGCAGTCTGTTAGTTCAGTTACTGATGTTTTGAAGGAACTTGCTAATTCCATCTTCTGCACCCAATTCTCCTACTCTGAAGCTGAAGGAAGCAAGTTTCTCCAAAACGGTGGTATATACATACCAAACTACAATATGTCACATCCAAAACGACATTAACCACTACAAGAACAAATAACAGGACATTTGGGAAGATACTAAAGCAGTAAAACTCTAAGAAAAGTTGGTCAAATTAACAACACAGCAGTTCTGGGTGGATGGCAGCAGTATCCCCGACAGCTTATAAGAAATAAGTTTTTCTCTGGACATGCCAAGAACGAGGTGGAGAGACCAAGTGATGGACATATAGCTGACAGGTGGGAGGAGTGGACACCATGAGGAGTGATGGTGAGACAACAGAGAAGAATGGAGAAGGCTTTGTTATAAGAGGCAAAGAGTGGACAAAGATACAAGAGGAGGGCTTATGTGAAGATACAGAAGCTGGACCATTTTAGTGAAAACTTCAAGGAAAAATAATGACAAGATGCATAAGTGAAGAAAAATATCAATACATATATATATTTATGTTGTATCTTCCAATTATGTTTAATAAAATACAGTTTATGCACTGCATCTATGGTCACATGTATCAAAGTCAAATACTGCGGAACTACAATGTGGTTCTTGTCAAAATGCAAATACAGCAACAAAAGTTGGAAGACATTTTATACAATGGACATCACACTTCGGCTATTGGAGAGATTCACACCAGCTTTCAGAACCCTCTGCTGCAGTTTCTGAAACAAGAGGTATAGGGCATATACTGAAAAGTGAAAGAAACAAATGTAAAACTATGCACTAAGCAGAAGTAACTTCACATTTTCAAGACACATAAGAATACAAAGTGGTTCAATGGAAGCACTACAGTTTCCAGGCACGTGTAAGGTGCCACAGCAAGTGGTCTCTTTCAGGTCTGTGAGGCCATTAGTGCACGAGTAAGCATGTTGTGACACTGACTAGACGGTCATAGAAATGTGAATGGGCAATAACCAATTTGAACCATTTTAAAAATAAGATACAAAAAGAATGTGGTGGCATTACAATGCACTTTCTATATAACGTTATTATACACGGTGACCCAAAAGTTACTCGACAACAAATGTTTATTGTTTAATAATGGACTATCTCAGGGCAACGCTGCCCCATTAAATGTACACCCTCTACATCCAAAAGGAAAAAACACTGTCCCGCATAAGCAAATGATATAAAAAAACACCCCTAAAATTCATTTACATATTTAGGCAACAAGGAAATTTACTGCATTTTATTTTCCAAAAAATGTTGTTTATTTCATAATTTTATCTTTTTCTGTTCAAATAATATGTATTTCATAAACCACACACTAAAATTTAAATAATAACCCAGACAGATAAAGGTTAACAACAGTGTCTAGTTTCAAGCAACTTTTATAGCACTAGTATATAATAAGGACTGTGCCACACCTCACCACAGAGGTTTGGGTTCAATCCCACTTCACTCCATGTATTCCAGTGCATTTCCATGTTAAATTAAGAAGATATAGCTTCAAAATTTTGTATCACCATGTTAGTAATTGTTAACATGTAAACAAAATGTTTTGTACAAAAGTTGTAAATACAGCAGAATCTTGGTTATTCTAACTTCGCTTAACCGAAACTCGGGTTAACCGAAATGCTTTTTTTTTTGTACGTGAGATGATGTTATCTAAATTAAATTGTTGACAACTGTACGTATTATTATTGAAATACAAATGGCAGTTTACAGCAGTAAGTTAGTTCCGAGAATACCCTGGCGGATTTCGGTGTTGGCATATCAACGGTTTCAGATTGGGTAAAATCGAAATCGAAACTCGAGGAACATTGTCTAAAACGCCGAATCCGATAGATAAACTGCTGAGTATGAAAAACTGAGTGAGACCCTTTATTTGTGGTTCACGCAACAGCAGGAAAAGGGGACTCCTTTGTCGGGGCTGATTATTCAAGGAAAAGCAAAAATGATGGGGGACCAATGTGAAAGTTTTACCGCAACTTCGGGTTGGTTGGATAGGTGGAAAAGCAATATGGCATCTGACATTTGAACATCTGTGGGGAAAAGCTGTCTGCTGATGAAGGTGCTGTCAATGTGTTTAAAACAGAGTTCGAACATACGATACAAGGCTACACAAGAGATCAGATATTCAATGCTGATGAAATGGGGCTGAATTTTAAGATGCTACCGAAATTTGTAGTGTTGTATTGTATCTGTAAATATCATACACTTTCTTCTGCCATAAATTTTAATAACATAAGACGTGTTTCTGAATAAATGTTATTTTTATTGCACCTTATCACGGCAAGCCGAATTTCCGAATTATCCGAAATTTGCTTATCTGAAATTGGGTCCGCCCCCTTTATTTGGCATAATCGAGGTTCTACTGTAAATTTATAATCCATCTACACACCAAATCTAACACCATTAGCTCCAAATGTTCGTTAGTACCGCCTTCAAACCAGAATATAAATACAGATACACATGGCTGCAAGTATTGTTTTAGGTATTACAAAGAAATTGCCTTAAAACAGTTGCGTATTTTCCGCACCTATTACCACATGAAATGTCAGGATCTTATGCTTGTCATGTCAGAATTTTGTATGACTACATGGTGGAATTACTGATATGGGAAATTGAAAACTATATATGTGAGATGACCTCTAGTGGCACAATGTTCATCCAAGCCCCATTGTATATTGGTTCTGAAGGTATTAAAATTGGACTAGAGACATATACACACACACACACACAATAATACATACACAAAATTATCTTTTCTCTCAAATACAGAAAATGGGCAAGAAAGTTATCATTATGTAAATACAGTAAAACAATAGCTAAAAAATTCTGAGTACTACAAAACAAGATATTAAAATAAAAAATACAGTATCAATTTATTATTAATCCATATAAATATACAAAATAAAGTAACAGTCTTGGCATATAAGAGTTTTGAGGATGAGCAATGATTTCTGTTCAGAAGCAGAGAACGACACATGCCAGTAGCTGTGAGCATTACACTACGGCACTGTTAGTTGTAATTATTAACCACCAGAATGTCATATCATCCCTCGCAATGCAAGCCTGCTATACCACTTCATTTCCTTCAGCATTAATTTTCACTTCTACACTACAACAAACAGGCAATCTTGAATCAACCTGCAAACATAAGACTTCATGATATGAAAACGGGCCAGGTACATAAGTACTGGGAAGTAGTTATGTCTATATTATTTCAAATGGTGAGAAAAAAGAACCATAAATTAACATGTATACAATTCCTTTTAAGTGTGGATTCTGGCTACACTATTTTTGTCAGATGTAGCCTCAAATATTAGCAGCATTGCCATGGCTACATCTGCTAATATTAAACAAAGAAAATATATCATACAAAATTTGTATGCATGTTTATATTTACATCCATACAAAATTTCACATACCCACGCTTGGATCAGATGATTACGGAAATTTCAGAGAAACCTGCTGCACCCAAATGAATTACAAAAGGGATAAGGACCTCATGTAAAAGGAAAAGAGAAATATTATTGTTATGTAGACACTCCAATGATTTAAATCTTAAAATATATTACAAAAAATATTGTAAAATATTAACAAAAGTAATCCTAGCAGCAAAAAAATTACATTAAAATAGAATTATTAGTAACTCTAATAACAAAATGAGGAGCACCTGGAAAATAATAAATGAGGAAAAAGGGAAAACAAAAAGAGGCATAGGTATTCAATCCCTAGTGGTAGACAATAAAGTAATAATGAATCAGAACACTATTGCTAATACTCTTAATAAATATTTCTTATCTATAGCTGACTCTATTGTATTAAATAATAATAAACATATAAATACGAGTATAAACTACTCCAATTACTTACTTAGCAAATAATTTTAGTAGACCCTCACTAAAATGAGTTGGCAGTATGCCACCACTTACGAAATTGAAAATACTATTAAATCATTAAAACCTAAAAATTCAAGTGGGTACGATGATATCTCAAACAGAATTATAAAATCAAGTGCACCATTTATAATCTCACCGTTAACACACATTTGTAATAAGATACTTAGTACTGGTGTTTTTCCTGATAGATTAAAATTTGCCATAGTTAAACCTATATTTAAAAAAGGAAACATACAGGAAATTTCCAATTATAGACCTATATCATTGTTGACTTCTTTCTCTAAGATTATTGAAAAACTCATTTATGGGAGACTTATTACTCATATTGAAACAAACAGTATTCTGGCACACGAACAATATGGATTTAGGACACATTCCTCGACTGAGAAAGCTGCCTTTACAGTGATAAATAATATTCTAACTGCTACAAATAATAATTTAAAAGTGGGAGGTAATTTTTGTGATCTACAAAAGGCTTTCGACTGTGTAGACCATAAAATATTACTGGATAAACTCGAATTCTATGGAATTGAAGGGAAGTTTAAAACATTAATTAGATCTTATTTAACAGATAGACATCAAAGAGTAGTATTGGGAAATATAAGTGATAGTAATAATTCATCCAAATGTGAAACAATAAAATGTGGTGTCCCACAGGGCTCGATTCTTGGCCCTTTGTTTTTTCTATTTTACATTAATGATCTTCCTAAAATTATAAATAAGGATAATAATATGGTACTTTATGCAGATGACACCAGCATTATAATAACAGATACAAATAAATTAAACTTTAATACAAATCTAAACCAAACTTTCAAAGATATAATTACTTGGTTTAAGGTCAATCTACTTACCTTAAACTTTGATAAAACTCAATATTTAGAATTTCGAACCAAGAATTATTATAATATCACTACTCAAATTAAATATGATCATAAAAGTTTAACTAATGTTACAGAGACTAAATTTCTTGGATTAACTATTGACGACACTCTATCCTGGAAACAGCATATTGAACAGGTTATCAGCAAAATATCCTCTGCATGTTATGCATTAAGAAAGATAAAATATATTGTACCATTAGATACACTTAAGTTAATTTACTTTGCTCACATACACTCTACCCTAAATTATGGTATTATTTTCTGGGGTAATTCCCCACACAGTGTCAAAGTATTTAAAATGCAAAAGAGGATAATCAGAATAATAACTAACTCAGGTAATAGGGACTCTTGTAGGAAGTTGTTTAAGAAAATGGAAATATTGCCCTTTATTCACAATATTTATATACACTAATACTATATATGGTGAATAATAAACACCAATTTAAGGTAAATATGGATGTTCATAATTATGAAACTAGAAATAAAACAAATCTTCACCAGCCATTAGCCAATCTGGCTAAATATTACAAGGGACCCTATTACTTTGGAATAAAGGTTTTCAACTGTCTTCCAGCTGATATAAAGGAATTGTCTGATGACATAAAATGTTTTAAAAATGCCTTAAAGCGATTTTTTCATCTACATTCTTTTTACTCTGTGGAGGAATATTTTAATTACAATATAATGAACTGAACAAGATTTATTGGTTTTAATTGTTTTTATGTCAGTGCTAGGTTTTAACAGTATCCTGTATTAATTGTTTTACTATATGTTTTGTGCATCAGGTCTATTTTGTAGACTGTATGTGTTGTTTGACAATGTATATTTCGTATGACTTGTTGGTTTGTATGTATGTTTGACCAAATCCACATCCTGTTTTGTCTCTGAGACTGTATATTGGATTTACGGATTGTGAAAATAAAATACAAATACTTCCCTTCAGCCCGAAAGGCTGAGACAAAAGTTTTATCTGAAATGTTGGTAACTGCCTATTAGGCTACACAGTGTCAAAACTGAAAAGTCCACAATCTAAATCTTCACAGCTGCGAAACCCTCAAATCTCATACAAGTATCAGATTCTCTACAACACTTCAAAATTGCCACTTTATGAAATTAAACAAAACAACAGAACAAAGCTATTAATTTTATTATTTATTTAAAGATATCATGTCTAATGCAGAGCTTGAAGAGCATAAAATTATAAATGACAGGATTAGTTTCAATAATGAATTGATAAGGGCACGTACAAAAACAAGTCCACTAACCTCCATCTAGTGCCAAGGTTAAGAATGCATCGAGATACACTCCCCCATATGACTTCATGGCATGATGCTTAATTAATGAACAGGGACAGCTTTACCTTTACAGAACAGGCCACAGCCAATCTGAAAGTACTATACTGGTACAAGATTTGAGGTTCTCACAGGAGCATTGCTGAAGATTCAAGTCTTCTGGAATGTTACACTGCATCAATGGGTGAGCAACTCCCAATGTTTCGTCTTCAAGGTCAACAATCCAAGACATGCAGCCACATGGGCAGACAGAGCATATTATACAGGTACTAGCAATGAAGGCAGTGGCAGGATGCTGTGGGTGGCAAGCCAATAGGGATTGCAGTGACAGGCAATGGCAGGCCTTGGTGCATGGGTTCATGTGGGGAAAAAGTTAGAATACAAAGTAAAAAACGTGAAATAAAATAAAAAATTAATACAGAATAAAAATAAATTAAAACAAAATAAAAAATTATAAGGTTGGTAACTGCTTGGAGTTCTACAGAGAACCACTGAAAGCCTAAATCACATCAATTTCCCAAGAGTGACTGTAATCAGGGCCTCCAGAATGCAAGGCAGGAGTGCCAACACTACACCCACACATGAAGTGGGATCCTACTCACCTTTGCAAAAATCTCAGCCATGAGTCTGTTGGTACGATAGTCCTCTTTCCTCTTCTCTTCTGCTTTCTGATTCTGCACTTCTGACAGGTTACGGTATTTACGCTCTGTCTGTGCACGCATTGTGCGCTGGTTAAATATTCTCTTTCTTGCTGGAATAAATCACATCTACATGTGAGGCCTACATTATCAGGTACCTGACTCTGTCCATTACACTAATTTGTTTCAAACAAACACAAAGTACATATAACACAACAATGAAGCACATATGAATCTTTGCATCCTGGACCCTTCTCAGATGATCACACCATTTAATCCACTGTCACCACAATTCTCACTGCTGTTCACAACTGTATATATATTACAAAATGCTGATATTACTATTATGATCTGTTATTATACTTTCTTAAATAACTTATTCATTTTGTCCAAGTTAAATTTATTGGCGAGACATAACCTCAAATCTTCACCCTGTTGAAACATTTTGTAACTGCTGACTCCTACATACAACTAAATCCTAAATTTCATATTTCTAGACATAATCACAAAGTATTAAATATTATTATTGCATGTTTTCATTCTTGATAATTATGTATCATGTAAATTGCATGACAAAAGAATTGTTAACTACACACAAACATGACACAGCAAAATCAATACGTCACTGGATTATTATGTGATGACATAAAATTGATATTAATTATTTCTTTGGCCCCTCTTGCTCTGTCACATTTCTTCTAATTATCTCACAAACAGCACAATTTTCAGAGAAAATGTTTTACCTGAAAAGGGTGTTTTGATTTTCTCTACAAGTTTTATCTGAACTTTCAACAACCCAAGAAGAATTTACATAAATTTACATAGGATGGTTACTTTTGTCCAATTTTAACCAAACCTGAATCTTATTGACACATTTTAGTAAAAGGTATGACATAAAATTTCACAAAAACACCTCCAGCGGGAACTGAGCTGTTCCATGAGGACAGATGGATGGATGGATGTGCGCGTGCGGTGAAGGTGTCACTTTCTGTAACTTTACAAATGGCCCCGAAAAGGGATGCATTCCTTTAAAACTATCTGTTAAAAGAAAATTTGAGCTGAAATTAAATGTCCAGGGTGCTCAGCAAGTGATGAGAATTGAAATGGCCATCATTGTACTTGGCCAATGACTTTAGGCCATTCTGGCACTTTAAATGCACTCTGCACATCGACTGTGACAGACATTCAGTGCAAACCCCATTAACAGGTAGTGTATGGAGGTACGTTGTGAGAATGAGAACTAGATTAATGTGGATCAGGATTGTGTCAAAAGCGGTTCCTGATAATTTACACACATACATACATCCAAACGCATTTCTTAGATCCATCAGCCGTTCAAGATGGCATGCACATGAAATTGGTCACAAAAGAAAGAAAAAGAAAGAAAAGGAAAGAAAAGAAAATGATAAAGGTTGTGATTACAACCTCGTTGTGATAGAAAACATACGACTGAAACAAAGTTTTACAATACAAAATGCAGACAATTACTGAAAAATAAAAATTCAGATATATAGCATAAGGGACAACTGGAAGTATACAATTCAACTATCACAAGACTGAATTATAGAATTATCATATTCTGTTATCAGACAGGTAAGTTTCCCTCCAAATGCTGTGTTCTGTATTTTCAAATTGAAAATTCAGCAACCCAGAGTTACCTAAATAGATGTTTAATAAATGGTTTGAGGTAACACATAAATATAGCAGCATATAAACACTAGTAAAGAAAAGCATACCTGTACTACACACATAAATGTACTTATTCATTAACGATGTTGAGCACTTGGAAATGAAGATGGAAGACAAACTATTTGTTCAAATAAAACTCACAATAATGGCTAATGCTGCGAGTATCACATGCAATGAACAAGTGTATAAAGTTGGAAATAAGTAGTACAAAGTGTGGAATGGACTGTGGCTATAGCTGGAAACATATTTGGCTTAGCATTAGAAAATAATTAGATTTTGGTTCCTGAAACCAAAGATATATCCAAGCATTTATTTTACCCAATGGTGGAGGAAATAAGAGCCGTGCGTTGACTGATGCAGCACTGCCACAATCAGAACTAGACGTATGGCTTGCAAGTGCCAGCAGCCTCTGTTTGCTCTGGTGTCTAAGTTCTCGTAAGTATGCTAACTCGCCAAGACACTGTCGACGGTACTCAACATTCTGAATGAAGTCAGGACGGTTTGCCATAAGGTATTCCTGTCAAGAAACATTTATATCATCTATAACAATGAAAAAAATTATCATAACCCACTTCAACAAATATATCTCAAATTTATCTATGAAAGGAACATACAACAGGTATGTAAATCCGTAATACTCTATTTCACAGCATGAACATCGTACACTACAGCTGCTAAAACAGCCATCACTTTATTTGTTTATACACTCCTGCATCACAGAAAATTCTTCTTCATGCTTGTAAACAACTCTGTTAAAAATCATTAATAATTTTAATTTAATACAATTTCAATTTCATTAAATACAATACAATACTTTGTTATTTCAGGTGCCAATATGCAGCAACCAACAAGGCTGTACACTTGAAGTGGAATGGTTGGAACAAGAAAACCAATTTTTTATACCATAGGTTTTTGTAACTGCCTATGTGAGCAATAAGATCAGTCCAACTGCATGAATTCATTTTTACTTTGGTTTTGGCACAAAACTTACATGTGACAAGCTGGGTAATTCTGTCAGTGCTGAGCAGTCAGCAATAAGTTGTCACTGCATGGAAGGACTTTAGTCCAAAATTGTGTGCACAGTAATCCACATATACACTTTAGAGGGGCACACCATGCAGGTTAAGAACCACAGCTTTTATTCACTGGTGGATATTGTATAGAATTGGGGGACAATAGGTACGGACATATAAAAAACACAATGTACTGGCAAGACTGTAAGTTTCCCACAAATGCTTTCATTCATAGACAGGCCAACAGTAATTATTCTCATGCGCAAAAGCCTAACACCTGCTATTCTGTTATCACAAATGAGAAACGATAAAACAATTATGGCATTAGAAGAAGAGAGGGGGCAGATTATTCACAGCCTATATCAACGACTTACCAGAGCACATGACTCAAAGGACTGTGGAAAAGCATATACAATCTCATTCATGAAACCAGTTTCGTGAATGAATTCCAAACCACAGGCCACTTGACTAGAAAGTAAATGTTCCAGTCATTATACTATGACATTCAATGGTTTTTGTTTCAAAGAATACTTACCCAAAGTTCTATGAAGCCTGTTTTAAGGGCATTTTATTGTGTGTTATACTTTCTATGGGTATCCATAGTAATAATCGTTAAAGCTCTAGCAAAACCAAAGACAGTGGTCACATGTTACAAGGAACATACATGGACTGCTCAAACAGTGACATCAAACGAACTGCATCCCATGTTTTGTCTTGCGTAGATAAAAGAGAAATTGGTTGATCCCACAACCAAGGAGCTCTACCAAAAGTCCAGAACATTGAATGTATTAGATTATTCTAAACCAGAAGAGGCAAGAAGGCAAAATCTATGAAAGCAGAAGTGAAAATCTTGACAAAAATAAGATTGGTCTACCAGGAGACAATTTTACCTGCAGTGTAGGTTTTCTTCTACAATGCCTACTTCTCTGAATGCCATCATCAGCTGAAGATATGTTCTCCACACTTCGTCCTGGCTTATGATTTTGTTTAAATAACTTCAAACCTGGTTTTGAAACACCCTGTTTCTGTTTTTCCCTTCTTTTCACTTTATCAGAGACTGTATACTTCTTTCTCACAGGAATTTTCATTTTAACTTCTTCCAACAACTTTCCTGATGTTTCTGCTGTGGATGACATTGAATCTGTAGATGTCTCCAGGGTCAGAAGATATCCAACAGGAGATTTGACAGTAGTAGATGCAATTTTGCAAATGCACCCACAATCTACACGTTTCTCTTTTCTGTCTTCACAGCCTTTCTGCAGTCCACAAAGAATGCATTTATCTAACACTGGCTTTGCTTGATCCAACTTGCTCACTAAACAGTTACTACATTTCCATGCAACATCATGGTCCCAAACACCACCTTGCTGTACGTTTGGTAGCTCAGACTCCAGTACACCACAAATTTGACATTTTCTATTGCGTTTCATTTTCACACATCTAGAACATTGCCATTCACCAGCTGTGTTGTGTGATGACTCTGATATGGTGTCACTCTCATCTTCAAGAGCACCACAGCAAGGACATGTGTTATGGCTTGTGCCTATATTCTTTTGTGCTTTACTTGACACTTTGTTTGCCCCCTCACCACCAATCACTGAATACCACTGTGGTTGAATCACTGGCAGTGAACTTACTGACTTTCTTGTCTGCACTCCAATATTCCTGACTGTTTCAGTGCTACTGATGTCATCACATGAGCAGAATCATGAGTTAAATCAATAGCATTTCCCAATGTAGCAGAAGAAGAAAATGTACAACTTCTGGCAGAACTGTCATCTGTAATTTTTGACTGTGTTGTTGACCTAGAAGAGGAAGCATACTTCTGTTTTCCAGTGCCATCACCCATTTTTGTATGGCTTTTATAGGATTTTATATTTACTGACCTTTGATTTTTAGATTTGATTTCTGAACTTATCTTACTCAGAAGTTTCTTGCATTCACAGCAACATAAAGCAGTATTGTCATTTAATTCTGTCTGTTTCACTTCAGTTTCACCACACTCATTACATTCTGACATTATTATTGTATTTTTATTGACATCACTCACTTCTTGAGCATCATTCTCTATCATAGCTTTCCTCTCTTTAGCCTGTGTAAATACGTTAATTCTTCCAGCAGCTACGCCATCTGACAACATACCACCAACTAATTCATATTTGTCTCCATTTGTTGATACACCGGATGATGCAGATGCCTGAACTGCTTTTTCTTTCAACTGTAATTTATTAACAGGGTACTTGTATTTGCTTCTCTTGTCATGCAAATCAACATGTGTAGGAAACTGGGTGAAAATATCCCTTCTGTTTAAGAAAGCTGCCTTTATTTTAGGCTCTGGTGAGTTCCGATGGATTTCTGAAGCAAACACATCAGTTACACTGTGCTTCTTTGGTGCTTTGGAACTGCTCAACTCCAAACTTTGGTCACTGTGTTTGTAATGATGAGGTTTAACTGGTATGTTATGTCCAACTTCACTTTTTCTGAGCTGTGTTTCACTAATATTACTATTATACGTAGCATCTGACCTGCAATCAAACAACACACTAAAAGTATGTATGAGATAGGAGGCTTACATAGCAATGAAGATTCAGATTGTGATCTTCTGTCTCGTAACACCACACAGTCTTGTGTGTGGATACCAACATCTTGGAGGACCCTGCTGCTCCTTCCAATTCTGGGGCAAAGTGTGTTCTTCCAGTTACACTGTGTCACAATCCAGAAGACCACAATCCAAATACAGTAAAATTACTCCAAAATACGGGTTTCTGATAATGAATACATTTCTAAAAGTAGATAAGTTAATATAGTCTGAGCATTATTTCTGTTTGCATATTCAATTATTTCTGACTCTGTATCAGGTTCTATGGTTCAACACTATCACATGAGCAACACCATTAGGAAGCATGTATGAAGGAGCATATATAGCATATTTAAAATATCCTGGAGTTAAACTGAAGTGACTGAGGAAACTTATGACAATCTATGGCATGATAGTTTATTTTTGGAATACAATTTGAACATGAGCTGTCCAAATACAGACATGAATAATACTGATAAACAACGCTCTGTGCTTCTTAGACGTATGCGTGGGCAGAAGGGCGTGTCCCTTGGTACTACAGCCTGAAGTGAGCCTACTGTACTGGAATCTGATGACAGATGAATAGAGCATTGGTGGAATGGTACTGGGTAGGTTAAAACCAGTGCGCGGAGGAAAACCTATCTCAGTGCGACTTCACCAACCAGAAATCCCATATAAAGTACCGAGACTGAATCTTTGACTCCACAAGAACCTGGTGACCTTCGCTCTGAGATATGACACAATATTTCTGAGCACTACAACTTGTAATTTCTTGTCCCAAAATATGACAAAACAGTTAATGTGCATACAAACACTTGGGAAAAATTGTTATGAAAATGCATAAGCATGCCTTACTTAAGTGATTCAGGTTCAGTGCTAACTTCACTGTTCTTATTGCAAGTTACAGGGTTTCTCCCTTTCTTCTGGGTTCCTTTGTCACTTTTCATCTGAAGATTGAAGCCATTATTCAGATTCCTTGATTTCTCCAACAATCTGCAATTAACATTACAAATAACTTTATTTCTGTGCAAAGGCATAATTAACACTAAAAGTAAAGGCACATGGCCCATCCAATCTCCTAACCAATAGTTACATGAGGATAGTCTTGGAAGTTAAGCCAACAAATCATGAACCTGACAGCACAGTTCAAACCAGTGCCATGGTTCATTATAAAGGAAGTACAGAGCTCTACCCCCACACTCTTCATATACCTTAAAGATATGGTGCTTAGGATATGGGTAGCTTTACCTTCATATTATTCACACACACTTCACATCACAATATGAACACATACAGGAGCCATAGAGGTAAAACTCTGAAAACTTTTTAACTTTGCCTGGCACTGTATGCGAAGTTGCCTTTTAAATCTGCAATCTTGCTTGTCCATTTTCTTGGAAATCAAAGGGCAGATTCACAAACAAACTATACATATTTAAAGTAAAAAACTGCCACAGCTAGTTTCCCTGCCATCTGGGAACAGAAAGTTATAAACAAACGCATCGTATAATGGAAAAATCCCAAGTGAGGCATACCATTACCAAGTAACGACTGCCTTACCTCTCATGAGTCTCCACTGACAATCCCACACATTGTGATAAAAGGACAAAACAATAATATATTCAGATGGCTAACCTACCTTAGTCTCAAGTCTCATCATACTGTTCGGTATCTGTACCCTGCAAGCGTCCCTTTCAGTACAGTAATTTGATACAGCAACTGTATGAGTTGTGATGCAGTATAAAAGAAGAGCTGGTGATGACACAATGTCATTACCATTCCATATATTCATTACTTGTTGAAGCAATTATTTAGAGCACATTTTAAAATTTAAAATAATATATAAACAAGATATGAGTAATTGCAGTATAACAAAATAAAGGAATAAGGTTACCCAACTGTTTCAAGTTGGTAAGATGATCGATTTCTATGCGAATCCAGGACAGCTGATTTTCTCTCTCTGTCTCACACAGGTTTAGTAGTACAGACTTCCTGTAATACTGGCCTACAAAAATAAATGAATCCAATTCTTCATACATGCATATTATTTATATCATCACACATGGCATTTGTAGGTACAACAGTAAGGTCAACCCTGGCTGTGATATAAAAGATTAAGGTCTTCTGGGATGTGATGCCATGCAGTTCGATAATTAGGCACCACAGCAGAGTGATATGAAAATATTCATCTTTGTCGTGGTCCTTCAAACTAAAGTATGTTATTATTTTTGTTTGATAGTTTGTTACGTCAGTTAAGAATGATTACAGAGTCTGCTAACTAGATTTACAGTTATATAAGTGATATTCAATGTGTATTCAGTTTGTTACGGATACTCCAAACATTTTCTAATTTCCTGAAACTATAGGGTCATATCACTATGTAATATCATTATAAAACTTATAACAAACATTCAACTGGACCAAACACAAAGTTGAAAGCTCTAGCACTTTAACTGACCTGGTTTGGGCTTGCATTGTTCATATTCCTTTTCTGACCATGTGGTTAATTCTTTCCAAGCAGAGACATTTCTAGTAATTCTGGTGCTAGTTGATGAAGAGCCTGCACATCCTTGTGTGCTACTGGTGGTTGTCTCAGCCCTGCTGTCTGCACAATTCTCTGACAGAGTGGATGGCCCACTAGTTTCAGACAGCACTGCAACATGGAGCATATAAAATATAACCAATGCATGTTAAAAAAAATACAATCAGCACACCAGATAAACTCCACTGTACAGGGAAAACACAAATAGTCCAACCATTTAAAATATGTACTCGACAATGCTATGTTATATACAGAAATGAAACATCATTACAAGGAAAACTTCAGACAGTGTTTTGTAGCATGCAGGAACAGTGATGTAAATGGTTATAAACTGGTGACTCAACCAAAGAAAGTGTTTTGTGTGCCTGAGTTCCACTCCCCAGACCTTGTGACCACACTGTTCACTGGGGTTTTTTGAGAAAGTTCCATAAAAATCCCCAGTGCAAATTCAACTTGACAGTGGTATACACAATTACAAGGCACTGGCTGCTTCTGCAAAAAAGAAAAGTGCAGGCCAGTCAGGTACCAGTGAAGAAACCATTGATAGTGTTCAAATCCTTGAAAATCATGGTGTCAAGATAGTTTAAACAGCATCTACCACAACCAGCAATATGAAACATGACTGTGCCATGACTTTGGTGTGAGTTTCTGGCCTCCACTGCAGAGGTGGGGGTTCAATACCAGGCAAATCTATGCGAGATTTTCAGCAAGAAAAGTGGTAATGAGACAGATTTCTCTTTAGGTCCTTTGATTTCCCCTTGCTGGTATCACATGTCCAATGCTCAACACTCATTCATTCACTGATGCTATATGATCTTAGCAGCTGACAGCATCCTTAAATTACATGCTTAAGAAAAAGTATGGAAGAATCTGAAAATATATCTTGCCTTCTGTCCCTAAGCGCTAACTATAAATTGTGCTGGACATGGTGCAGATGAAACCGAGTCTATACAGCACGTGTTTTAGTGATGGAGCAACATTTCATCTCAGCAGCATGTAAAGATGCACAGTGTCCAGGTATGGGGAAGTGAAATCCTCCTTACAAGTATGAACATGTTAGGAATATCCCTAAGGTAAACACGTTTTGTAATACTATCTCATCGTCTTGGAGATACAGCCAATGTCTTAACTGCTAGAAGAAAAACTGTACGCTGTTCTTAAAAATTACAGTACTCCAATATATGTCCACAATAAAGTCATAAAAACCCTAAATATGTAGTTGCCTAGCTACTGGATTAGCCATGGGGGCCTCTGTTCTGCCACTACATTCTCCAGACCCACCAATCCTTGATTTCTTCTTTTGGGGCTACATATCAGATCAAGTTTATGTTCTCCCACTGCTGGTAGTGTTGAAACATTTACAGCAGAGAATACAAAATACTGTTGGGTATGTTTATGGAAAAATGCTAGAAAGTGTCATTTTGACATGTGCAAAGTCACAGAGTGCAGATTGAACTCCACTAGGTACCACAACACTTTTGGAAATTCTCTTCCCAGTGGTGTAAGTTCAATTTCTGCACACTGGTTGTGTAAAATAAATGTCTGAAACCACTCAGATCATTTGTGTTCACTGTCTGTGTGTACACACACACACATTCATGCAGGCTATATTTATTTATTCATCCACTCACTCAGTTACTTATGGTTTATTTTATGATGCTCTGATAGCACAGACCAAGCAGTAATGAATGGTACAATGATCAACAAGGAATTAATTTGAAAGAATGCAAAAGTGGCTGTGACCTACCCTGAGGTACTATCCTGGAATTTTCCTGAAGGGACTGAGGAAAACTATGACAACTGTCAGGATATTTGAAGCCCCAACCAAGATTTAAATTCGACACCTCCGGAAAAACTGACAGAAGCAGCCCATATTATCATCTGTTCATCTAACTAAATGCAACAGTGTCCCTCTTGAGAGGCTAGCAGTCAATTGGCTCAACGAGAAATTACCTGCCTTTCATGGAACCCAATGGTTCATTATCGATGTTCACAGAAGCATCCTACTGGTCCTTTCCTGAGCCAAATAAATCAAGTCCACATCTATCATCCCGTTTCTTAGACACATTTTAATATTACCCTCCCACCAACACTTAGGTCTTGCAAATGGTCTCTTCTGGAAGGGTTTCCTGCCAAAATGCATATTTCATGCCTCATGAATCCCATTCTCCCTGATTTGATAATTCTAATACTATTTCATGAATATTCCAAATTATGGAGCTACTGGTTATGCAACTTACTTAAACTTTTTCTGTCGCTTCCTCCCTCTCAGGTCCAATATTCTCAGCCACCAATATCAAGAGTCAACAACAATAACAAGACGTCTGGGAATACAACTAATCGCATTACAGCCAACTACTGAAAGCTGTGTCCAGTAACTATACCTCAGACATTGCCCAATGTAACTGCAATTGGGAAATTAGGTAAAAGTGTTACCTGTTTCAACACATTTGTCAGTTAGAAGTATGCCTGGTGTGTAGACAAGATGTCATCTGCAGTTTGCCGATGCCTTGCTGTTCACTAGCAGATTCACCTGATACCTCTTCCCTCTCCATTGTTCCTCTCACTGTATGTCCACCACTCATATCTTCATGACTGACATTCTGGACAATGACACCACTAACACACCCTGATGAATTTACTAGTGACTTAGGAGACACCCTCGGTACATGAGATTCCAGAAATTCACTATCCTCAGGATAGTTTGCCTCGACAAGCCTGTTCACCAGTTGTCGCACAAACTTTTTCTTAAGATCAGAATTGAATGTTTTTGATTTTACAAGATCTTTAAATAAAGTTACACCCTTCTCAATATCTCTACTTAAAGTGCTGGCAGCAGGTAACTCCCAGACCTTGTCATTATTTGTAGTGAATTTACTTTCCACAATATTTGCCACTGGATGAGATGACATATTTTCTGTGGATGAAGATTCTGTGATGGCATTTCTGTACAAACTCGTATCAATCGTAAGTGTATTGTTTTCGTAAACATGCCCAGGAAGATATTCAAAACTATTTGCACTACCGACTACACCAAATGAACCTCTTCGGCCAGTAATATTTTTATTTCCATCTGTTGACTGGGGAGTGTCACCTACAAACCATGAGCCTGTTGTCTGTGTGCTGCTGGTTACACTGTCTAAGGTTCCAGAATCCTTTTCTGTAGTTTCTTCTTCACTTTGGTTCACACAACTCTGCAAGGGTGATTTACTGTTATCAATGTTCAACCTTCCTTCAGACATCTCATCAAATCCTTTTCTTTCTGTTGCAGATGAACACCACTGATGCTCACTGCTTCCTTTCTTGTGTGCACCTTTACATAATGCAGAACTTTGACTGGTAATTTTTCTGTTACATTCTAATTTATGGTGGTTCTTCTTTTCAGAAGAAATGTTTTCAGACAGTATCTGTGAAACACGAGTGTAATTCTGGTTCATAAAATGTAGAGGTTTTGAATTCTGAATATGTTGAGCAGTCCCTGTGGTTTCAGTCATGTTACTATTGGTTTTGTCAATTATGTCTGAATATTATTATCTAACTCTGTCTCTTGTTCAGGATTCAAGGCTGTGACATGTCTAATAGCACTGCTGCCATGTTTACATGGCAAAGAGGATGTGGTAGTCAGTGATTTACAATCCTTTTCAGTTTCTGATACCTGAATACCAACAGAATGTCCTATAGGTACACGAAGTGCTGAAGTCTGAATATGTTTATTTGACATCCTAGAAGATTCATGGCTTGGCACTATGGTTGATATTGAAGATGATGACACAGAGCAGGTAGCTAAGCCAGTGTTTCTTTTACGCTGATGCTGCAGAGGAAATGAACTACTATTCAAATACTGACAAGATTTAGTTTTGTAATTTTCCTCTGATAATAAGTTCAGATAGCTCTGACTTCGTCGAAGTGTGTTTTTATGTGGTTCATGAACACAAGAATTGACTTAGATCTGTCAGAGAACTGCTGATTTTCTTGGATAGAATATTACAACCTTCCTCTCCTTTAGACTTTGCATTCTGAACCTGGTTTTGTACAGCACAGGTGGATTTCCTTTCTGCTAAATGATGATAATGTACCACACCATGGAAGATATATCTATCTGCTGGGCACCTCACAACTGGTGTTATTTCACATTCACTGTCAGTTCCTGTTGCAGAACCTCCAACTGTCTGTCCAAACTCTATAGGTGTTGATACAGCCACAGGCATCTTTGAAATGCATTTTGAACGTTTGGTGACTGGCTTAAACTGTACTGCATTCAACTGCTGCATTGACCCAGCTATTCCCTCTGGTTCAAGTCTCCGTGCAGCAGAAAATCCCCTTGCTAAAGCAATTCTTTCTATGGTACTAAAACCCTCATCTGGAATAGATTCACCAGCATTAGGCTGGTAATTCTGATACCCAACATCAGCACCGCTATCCCATTCTAGACGTCGGCTTGATGTCACACTGGAGACAGATGCAGGTGATGGAGGTCTTCCACTTCCTGCTGCTTCGCTTACTATCGCAGAACTATCATGAGTTTGACCTGATGCAACGAATGGCTGGTGCTGGGTATCAGGTGGACTTGGCAACATTACAGAGCTCCTAGCTGAAATTATACTCTCTCGATTTTCTGGCATCTTACCACATTTAACACCCTTCCTTATTTCATTCGAAGCATTCATACTGCCATTATCATTTGTTTTACCTCTTTTTCCTTGTGTACTAGACTCTGGTTTTAAATCTTTAACTTCTGATGACATACCAAAGGTGCCAAACCCACTCCCACGTATGTCAACTGATATGGCTCCAGGACAATCATATTCTTTTTCAGCATAATTGTGTTGCATTAATTCCTCTTGCACTGAATGACGTGAATCATCCTCTGTTCCCATATTATTGACTACTTCCAATGACTCATCTACCATCCCTGTTGCACTGTCACCAGTGGAAGCTTGGCCGACAAGAGGTGGTCTAATCTTCCGTTTTCTTTCCATGGATCTGATTACTGTATACCAACTTCAGGCGTATGTGTTAAATAAGCCGTTTCTATTTCTGCAATGCTCTTTATTCTCATTCCTACGAATATTTTGTGAATGCTTTGGTGTTTACACATCGCCGCTGAAACGTTAAAAATTCTGAGTACAAAAATTACCGTTAAATATAATATTCTGTACGAATGCTCTTCGCTTGCACTGTTCCAGACGACAACCTACATGCTCCACAGGTTCTTGAAGGAGTGTTCTTATGACTAAATCGTTCTGATCGCATAAATTTTTACGATGTTCCACTACCTATGCTTATACGTTTAAATTGCACGACTGACCGTTATGATCACAGATTAGTATACTAGATGATCTGTGACAGATTAAGACCTGTCACAGATTGAAAACTTCGTGGAAACGTAAGACTTCACCGCCATATGCGGCGCCTTCGTGCATTAATTTAGTGCGTTGACTCCTTTTTCTCATTTAAAACGTATTATTTAATACATTATTTTGGGTGTAAGTTATTTAACTTATTTTAGATGTAGATTATAGACTATGTATAACTTGAATTATGCACCAACAACGTTGGTGGTACAAAGTTGAAGAGAAATTATATCTGGGGGTACGCAACAAAAAAGGTTCAATACAACTTATGTAGAATGACATGGGCAAAACAGCCTCCTGCTTTACCATACCCTCTCCTTCACCCTTACTCCATTCATACTGGCACTAAAAAAAAGTGAAATTCTAAATTATTACAAACCAACGAAATACCCTTATTAGGAAATATTATTCCACATTATATTTTCTCCGACATATTTCTGCTCACATCAAAATATAATGTAAAATAATAAGGTATATTTATTGCATAACACGCATATTCAATTGTTTTGTAATAGTGATACAATGAACGGAAAATGCAGAATATTAAGATTCAAAATTATAGTGTTCCGAGTTATGGGACCGTGTAGTCTGACTGGTGGGTACCGAGGTTACAGTCAGGGCACACTACCTCCATCTTCCAACTGCCTGTGAAGACAGACCCAAATGCTCCTCCATAACATTCATAACCATTACCAGACTAAATGGTGTCTTAACCCAGATCGCATTATGAATCCTTTCCACTGTGAGCACCTCAAATCCTGTACCAAAGAATACACAGAACAAGTGAAGCGTGGATGAAAATGACGCATTCGGAAAACTGAATTACAGGAAGTGCAGTATGTTTTTTTAAGACACAGATTTTAATACCATATTCTTTTCCCACCAACTGTATACACTTTTCTCATATTTTGTCTATCGAACAAACCGAGGAAACGTGGTCTGAAACATTTCCTGGTAACAAACATTATCAGTATAAATACACATTTTAGGGGCAGGATCACATACAATGAATTTCAAAGTTCTACTAAAATGATATCAAAAGCACAATCGCACACTCAAAACTACTTACAATGTTGAACGTTCTTGAAGTAGAAATAACTGCCTGCATTACACGCAACTATCGCCACATGAAATGGCTTAAATACATATACCATAACTATGATTACATGAATAAAAAACTTCATTTCTGATGGTGATATTTTCTTCACAGCACACACAACACTAATACACTAAAGCTGAGCTGCAGCATTACCCAGTGTTACACAACAGTCAACACAAAAACAACAACACAAAGTGTAATACAAAATACAAGTTCAATCTGAAGTCACTGAGGTCCCACACCATGTGCACAGACGACAACATGGTCATTCTTCATCACTTGGAATGGCATTTTGTCACTGCTGCCTGTGAACAAGTACATGATTTTAAATGGTAATCCACCTCCCATTGTTCACACAGTCTGTGCTGTGAGCAACACAACTCATTACCATGAAAACAGTTAATAAAAGGTAATGCTGTCTCCATGTTTCATTAAGCACCACACAGTGAGGGTATAGAGGGGTGTGAAGGTACAGCACATACAGCTGCACACATTCTTCCCCTGGCACTAGACAGACGTAAGTGGTTTGTTTCCTGGCCCAGCCACTTTACCCTGAGCATGGACTGAATATGAGGCTGGGTTGGCCTCAGAGGTTGACTGGTTACTTTGAAGATGAGAGAAAATTTTTCCCCTGCCTGAAAATGATGGATGATTCCTTGATCATCCAGCCCACAGCATTGCCTTCTTGTAAAGCAAGCAGTTGCCTAACAAGTACAGAAGCTTCCCACATTACATACAGCATGGATTTACATGGGTTTACAAGCACTCTGAGCCACATCAAACACCTTATGTAAGATGATGTTATATCTTCCATCTATGTCTAGGCCCACAACTAAGCTCTTCCATTAAGTCATGAACAACTGTGAAACTGCTTTCTCTCCCATTCTGTTTCTCTGACCTAGAAAGCATATAACTTCTGAAATTTCCTATGCATGCTACATGCCCTGCCAATCCCTTCCTTCTAATTTTGTAACCTTGACATTATCTGGTGAACATTATATTTTATTATGCTGTGTAGTGCATTATCACCATAAAACACAATGCAATACTTCACAAATTGCCTATTATTTTAAATTATAAAAATTATATGTTCACACTAATTTGTTCCAGGACAGTGCTGAGGTAAGTATCCCTTAGTTCACCATGACAGCAAAGAGTTCCTTCTCTTTGTTAATGCCAGTGTTCTTTCCTTCCTTTTCTGCAAAAAAAAAAATATAATACAGATTAGAACACAATACACATAAAAAGACAAAGACTTGAATACAGTCACGCTTGTCAAACACCAATTACAACACAGACACTCACTACTACAGTGGTTTTCAACATTTTTACGCTTTGTCTGCTTCGGTCATTTTGGTCATTTCGGTCTTTAGGTGTAGGTTTAGGTTTAGGTTAGGTTAGGTTTATTTATTTATTTACTTGTTTCTTTATTTATTGGCAGAAAGTAATGTTCTCCAACCAAACACTACATCTAGAATGTCGTCATTCATAACTGTAAGTGAAAAGGGCAAACATTTTGGAAACTGTTGTGGGTAGACGATCCATGGCTTGAATTTTACCCCTCATCCCAATCAATTACCTCTATTTTGAATGAAAATATGTATTGTATTGCATACCTTAAATCTTGAAATGTGGCTGGCAGTAAACTGCAATTTGCAGCAAGGTGGTTGAGCACAACCATCCAGTTGATATCGTGTCTGCAATAGTTCCTTGTTTTCAGCACTTATAAGTGCCATTTAAAAATCTTGATTCTCAGTTGTTTTATGTAAATGGAGCATTACGAAGGGACCAATTCAAAACCACCACATATGCCACTTACATTTTCCCTGCAGTGAAAAGCAGCCATATCACTCATATGCATGTCATTATACTAATTCACTATTATATTTAGTCATATTGGTCATTAGTTGGGTTGTTTTATGTTATTTTTTTTATTTCAAGCTTCCATAAAGTAGAATAACTTGCTGAGCAACTCCTAGCTTCTCATAGGGAGTCTGCTCCATAAGTTTTTGGTCTCTATATTAGGCGATATATATGAATGATTTGCAATGCTTAACACAAATACTGAACAGTCACAGAAAGTGGCAACAAACTGTATCCAACAGTACTGGTAACCTCATGCCCTTCCCTTGATACCCTATGACATTTATTCATATAATTCCAACAAAGTGTACTTCCATTTAGTTGGAATTATATGAATAACAAGCTTAATGCACGGGATATTAATAATATTCAGATCCTATGACCTATTCCTCGTGTCTGCGAGACTGACAGTAAAGCCTCGATAAAGAGGAGGCCCAAACCCACTTGAGGTAATCTACGCTTGTGGCTGTTGCGCCATGGGGGAGGGGGGGCTATTCATTACACTCCAACAGCCACCTAACACACTGTCAGTCACATTCACCAGCCCACTGATGGAGGCACCTTATCCTTCAAACTGTTGCACAACCCAGCTTAACCTTAGATATGAGGTGCAGCTTATCACATCAAACAGGACAGCTCCAAGGTAATGGTGTGAAGGTTCTGATGTGTTACATAACTTTAGTACAGATACTCCTCATGTACAATGTCTCAGAGGGTAGGAACGAAATTGCTTAGTGCTACCTTCGTGGTTCCAACTCAGCGATACGTCGCACAACGTTGGTTGCTAATCACGATGTAATGCAATTTTGCTCGCAAAAGTGCTTTTCTCTGCCATGTATGTGGTACCAAACACACCCACTGGAGGCCGGCTTAGTAACACACGTGGGCACCGCTTGTGGCGCAATAATTCCCTGTTTGCAGGGACCCATTGCATTGTTTCCCGGGGTGTAATGATCACAGAACTTAAAGTATGTCTTGATAGTCTGCGGTGTCGGCCACGGATGTGAGCCAGGTAGAGCAGTGTGTAATAACTTCGTCAGTTTCTCATAACTACTGTTTTCTCCTGGAGTACCTAGGAGTAGATGAAAGAAAACATGAAACTTATATCTTACAGAAACAGGACGAAAGGGCATTGACTGGACTGATTTGTTTTAGGATAAGGCCAACTGTTGTGGACACAGTAAAGAACCTTTCGGTTCAATAACGTAGGAAATTGCTGGTACGCCGTTGGCGTATCAGTGGGGGCCTCTAGTCCGTGAGTCAACAGGATTATACTTTTCGCTGCGTCAGTGCAAGTAATCCGTGGACGATGACGGTATGCCCAAGCGCTGGGGATAAGCTGTAATTCAGCCAAACAGTGGCAAGATGTTACGTATGACCTCCGACCCATGCGTATAAGATTTGCGAAGACCTGCCAACGTGTACATACGTAACGCATTCCACTGTTACGTTATGAAATTTTTCTGCCATCTATCGGCAAAATAATGAGAGAATATAATTGATCTGTATGTAATACTCGTAGGAATAAGCCACTTGCTTAAACACAAATTTCAACATATATTAATAGTAATATTCATTTGTAGTGTTATGGCCAAAGGAAGATTATATCTCAGAACCATCGTCATTCTACCATACATTTCTTTTCACAATTATGGCGAATGTATAAGAGATAAGTTTCGATGTTGCCTTAAGTAATGTATATAACGATTTAAAAATCTTGATGGTAGGTGAAAGATTATTGACTAAATGGATTCCATCATAGTGTATTCATTTCCAATATTTTTGGTACATCTTCTGCACCTTCACGTACTGACAGATTTATATCCGGTACTTATAGAAGAGGAGGCTGGGCGGGCCACATAACATATCTGGACGTTGTGGAGAAGAGAAAAATTTGTTGCTCCTGCCCGGGTCGAAACCCGCTTCGTGCAGCCTCTAACCTAGTCACTATAGTGACTGTGTTGTCCCGACTGCTAATGATTGTACGGAAATTAGGTATTTGCTGGCAGCTTGAAGAGGAGTAAACCTTTTAGATATTAACCTACATGAGACCCCTCCTTTTACTATGTTCTATTGTTCCGACGTTCTTGAATGTAAAGTACTTTTTGGTGTCTGACAAATTTTGCCAGAAAGTTATTCCCTATCACATTATTAAAATGAATTAAGCGAAATAAACATGTTCTAAGTAACGGTGATTCTGTTTCCTTGTGTTATATGAGTGTCTTCAAGATGAACTACTAAGGGGATAACATCATCAAAATGTGCTTGACAGATAAAGTCATTGTCAATTTGTACGAAGAAACTAGTTGTTCCTCCTTCAACAATTTTATAATTATATTCCTATTTAGACCAGCACAATGTTTGATAATACTGCAATATTTTATTAAATTTGCTTTATTAAATTTTATTTGAAGTTTACGGATTGTAAGTAATTTTTCACTCTAGCGAAGATATTATTCATGCATCTTAGCAAGTGGTCAATTTCTGGACGTAAAAAATCCACGATGACTAAAGTTTTAAGGGTTCGGTTCGTCTGGGACAGAGTATGGGTTTGAGGATCCATTCTTTTGGGACATGGAGCTGCGTTAATGGGTAATCGGGTGCAACGTTTTGAAGGAATATAATGCACCTATCTTCAAGAGTTGATGGGTCCAGTTTCAGATTATCACTTACGCAGCGTCAAATCCCAGACGAACGAAATAATTAGGTTCAACGCTGCGAAAACTTCAAAAGTCGCATAGTTCAGGTTGAGATTATGATTTTACGACTGGAAGCAAACCATTGATACACATGACAGAAACGCGAGGTAATATGTGATTATTACATTACGGATATTATTTTATGAGCTGACTCGGAGAAACGGTCACTGAAGAGGAAGACTGCAGATAACTGTTTCTAAATCGGAGTGATGGAAAGTCTATCAGTAATTCCGTTCACACCATTAACATTCTAACCCCGTCGTCTTTGATTCATGGTCACCAGTCTCCAAATGCGCCCCCCCCCCCCAAAAAAAAGGCAAAATACGAATTTTGGGAATATTGCCGTACTGCATTGCACTGCGCCCTGGTGGTGAAAATTATAAGTACGAAGGTGGTCCGATGGCTTCGTGGTATTATCTGCAAGGTTCGATGAATCGCACGGATCGTCGATCTGATCCATCGTTTTAAAACCAGTAAATCGTAGTGGTGTGGGTCGGTTTATGTTGTTTATTGTTTATGATTGTGTGAGATTGGACGCACATGTTTTGTATGATCCGAAAATAATGAAACAGCATGCTACGTGCGAAACTTGAAATAGCGAGAGAGGCATGATAGATGAAACAAATGTCACAGTATCTGGCGCTGGCATTTTTTGGTTTGATAGCTGCTTACTGACTGCATCAGATATGTTTAAGGATTTTAGTACTTGAAGTAAAAGGTTAGAGGTTTTGATTGTAATCGTTGCTGTAAGAGTTTTACTTTGGAACACAACAGTGCAAGATACATTTTAATATTACCCTTTCATTCACTCCAAGGTCTTGCAAGTGGCACCTATCTTTCAGGATTATCAATACAGTTTTGTTTTTATATCTTGATAGCCGTGTGTTTCGCTCTACTGTTTTGTACTAGTCAATAAATATTAAATTTCACAGGTCCTGGTGCTGGTCAGTTTCCAGGTCAATATCAGGGTGGCACCTGGAAATAGGTCACAGTGGTTATTTTTCCTAATCTTTATGTACCCATAATCTAGTTTCCAAATTCACATGATGTTCACAAATTAGACACCAACGAAATGCACTATATTTTCACTTTCTATTCTTTAACCCCTACATGTGTTTCAGCCTTTACAAGCCCATTTGTGAGTTGTTAAAAAATGCACGGTGAAGATAATATAAAATTTATCATGTGATGTTATTTAACTTCTTTAACTAGAACAGTATTGTTAAATAGTGTTAAATAATATTAAATCATGTTAAATAAATCATTATTGAAAATCATACACATTCATCAAAAATTTGCCCTGAAAATCATTGGGGCTTTGAGTTTGTAAGTTTTTTTGCATAGGTTTAAACCGTTCCATCTGTGTGGAGGTAGTGGGCTGTGGGTAAGGCAGCTTCCATGGAGAAGATCTCCAGTTCACCACCTAAATTCCAGTGCAGATTTTTTTGCATGTATTTCTCTTCCACGTCATATGACAACAGTAAATCTTTTGAAAATTAGGGATATCATGTCTCCATAGCAGGTCATATTCTACATTAAACCGTCACAGAACCTAATCATTAAGACATGGTGTTCTGAGGTATGATGGTGCGCAGTCTGATAGATATGCATCATTCTTTTTGGAGGAACCTCTTACCTTCATCCTGTACCCTGAATTTATCCATAAGGCTACACAGCCTTTCATCATAGAAGACCAGAATATAATATTCACCACTATGACTAGTATCTCATGTCTGAACATAATCATTGTTACCATCACAGGGTGCTCATATACCAAATATGGATTCCAACAATCGGTGTGTGCACAGTGTGCTGCAGGTGTGCCCAGGTACAACCTAATGTCTCAAAATTTGGTATTTTGTGACTCAATTTTTAAGTTTGTATTTTTTAAGTAGAGTTTAGTGTTGGTTTAAAAAGTTTACTTAAAGTTTTAGTTTCTGTAGTTTGTTTGGTGAATAAACATAGTGTCCTTTATGACTGAGTATTAAATAATTAGTTGCCTTCTAAAAAATTAAAAATAAAATTCCCTGTCTGCACACCCTAATGAAATGTGCTGCACACACTTATGATTCCAACCTTTACCCTAAATTTGCACATGGTGGTTAGAATGGTGAAAGTTCATGCCTTAAATCATAAGCCACAAGATACAAATCTTAATTTCACTGTTGTGGGTCTTATATTTCAGATGGGTAGGTGGTTAAACTTTGACAGTTCGAACGAAAACATCCAGAGTGTGAGCAGATCATTTTGACGTGGGACTTGATGAGTAAGCTCATCTCATCTTCACTTTTTGTGATTGCTGCAAGAGCTTAATTTCCACACACAGCCCCCGTACAGTGATTCGTATAAAGTGGATCACGGCAGAGCTTTGCTGTTTTACAATTACAACTCATGTTTCTTGTACTTCAGTTTATATTACAGTTACTGTGAAATTCAACAGTTGTTTTTGAAGGTAAGCTTCTTCTCATATCATTGCTTCATAATATGGCTGTGTCCTGACGCAGATTTACTTATTTACAAGCCGCACAAATGACAAAGTATGTGCATAGGACACAATGGTGCCCGCCCTTCTTGTATTCTATTCTACTTGTTTACCAAGAGACAAAATTATGTTTCCTTCTGTTTGGAAATTTTCAATATTTCTCCAACAGAACGTAATTTAATGACGGGTTAGTTTAAAACTGTTGCTGTGTTACAACTTTTAGAAAGCGTTTTATTGGAATTATTATGTCAGTTTTACAAAAATGGGTTAAAATATTCTTAGGAAACTAAACTTTTATCTTCAAATAGCTGTGATAGGCTAGTATTTTACTATTTTAAAAACTGAGAAGAAAATAATAATGGCCCCAAGATCGAGACTGAAGGGAGAGTGGTACATAAGTAGCCAGCCATAGTGCCATAACCAATCACAAGTCCAGTTGGCAGTATGCGGCCCACCGATTTTCATCTCTTTGGACTCCTTAAAAAGCTCCTTGCTGGCAAGCAATTTGCAACAGATGCCAATGTGAAGCAATCTGTCACCTCTCGACTACAGCTACTTGACACCAATTTCTTCTATACTGGGATACAGGCCTGTCTGTCTTCCTTTCCTTAAGTCACCATGAATTAAGAAGCAATATCATTGGCCTTAGCCATATGCAGACATGTCTCTTACAACTCCATTTTCTCATGTAGAATTTTTAAATCAAAGATAGTCGGCTTATTCCATTTGCTTAGTTCCGTAGTAACTAACAGTGTCCACTGTAACGTAAAGCGTTCCTTGTGCACGTGTTCAGCGTGAGTGGAGGTATAGATCCACTCATGCTTAACCTGGGTATTAGAAGGTGGTGAATGGTCAGCTTCACGTCCCGGCCGGTAAACCTCCGGTACGCATGGGGTAAACGGGGTGGGCTTCAGAGCCAGTACGGACGCTTTGAAAAAAAAAAGAGAACTCTTACCCATCGCGGGAATCGAAACACGGGTTTTTGGTTGTACACACGTAGTACAGTCGCTGTACCAACTGTGCTGCCCTGGCTTCCAATGTACGTTGTTAAAAAACCAAATATAATTGATGCTATAAATTATGTAAATAGCAGTGGATGCCTCACGTAACTGCTGCTGTAACTGCGTGTATGTGACGTAGAACGTTGTTTCTGAACGGGATCTCTCGTTTTTATTACTTGAATTTAAATACGAAGATTCTAGTCACGACTGGTTTCTAGGTTGTTTACGTGATATGGGGGTGAGACTGCTGTCTTGCTGTGCAAACACGGCGCTACCCTAATTCTGCACCCCTTGTATGTCGCCCCCACCCCTTCTGTCGCTCATGCTGTGGCTTTGTATGTCTGACACAGCACTCTGTCTTTATCACCAGACTCGCTTGTAATTGGAACAAGATTGCACCAGATAAATTACTGTCACTGTATGTGTATTAGTAAGCCGGGTAACTCCGTAAGTACAGTGACTCGGATATGGAATGAACTAACGGAGAATTGTATGTGGGAGCAGCGATTTTTCTTTGTCACTCTCTCAAGGCCGTCTGTGGGCCCACTGTCCTGGCGGTAAAATGGCCACTCACCTCCATGTAGCGCCGAAGGTTAAGAAAAGGTGGAGTTGTACCTTCACAAGTAGATCAAAACCTATAGTGGGCTGTTGTGTGGATTTTCTGCGTTTATCCATATGCATTACTTTTAGATAAAAAAATGATAATATGACGAATAGCATGTTCGGTTATTCTGACAGCTGAGGGACGTCTACCCGTCTGGGTGGCCTTTACCCATGTTCATGGCTGTGAAACCGTCTCGTAAAGCTGAAAGACTAAACTGATTGCTGCAAATGTAGCCCTGGTAGACCTACAGGAATGCTTGTACAGAATTATCATGATGCATTCGCGGATTCTACAAGGCGACTGTGAAATAAACACATAAGTTAACTGGCTATATCTCCTAAAAGGAATGCTGTATTGCTACAAGTCTTGCACCCTTTTAAAACTCATACACTGCCATTTAATGCCAGACTTCAACATAGGCCCCATCGATTTGCAGATACTTATGCAAACTTATAGACACAAATTGTCTCGAATTCATTGTTTCATTTCACCAAGTGTTCGTGGTTTTTATCGGCATTATCTCCTCTTTCGCTAGCGCCACAAAAATAAATAACATGCAGTAGGATGGGGACCTCGCGGAGGCGATTTTTTGTACCTCGACGCCCAATTCACCGACCAGGAAAATGGTTGTTAAGCCACGCACGAACGGAGTGCGCAAAATGTCGTGGTACTCCATCTTGCATGAAGTGAAGTTCTTCGCAACTTTCCGAGTGAGAGTCAATGCGGAACACGAAACTGTCGGGCATGTCCAACTGGCAGTTACTGGCTTTCCAGTCACCGCGCTTTTGAAAACTTTGCCCTAACATTACTTTCAGTAGGTAGAATCAAGTGGTACAAGTAAATGAGCGGCACATGTAGTCCACATGGAGGTAACAGGAAATATACAACGCATTTTGGTTGGAATATCTGAAGGTAGGGATGACCTGGAGAAGACCCATTAAAATGTATCTCAGAGAAAAATATTCCAGCAAAACAAATTTTCTCAGACGATTATCCTCCTCGTGGTTGAGTTAGAAACCAAGATTTCAGATATTTCCCATCTCCATATACAGTGGAACCTCGAACTTCGAACACAATCCGTTCCAGGAGACGGTTCGACTTTCAAGTTGTTCGACTTTCGAGTTAAATTTCCCCATAAGAAATACTGTAAATTGAATTAATCCGTTCCAGACCCCCAACATTTACCCAATATAAAACATTTTAAGTGCCTATTTCAAAAGATCATAATGATAAAACAAGTATATTTAATTTCAATAATTGAAAATTTTTATTTATAATAGTACATACATAAAAAATTGTATAATAATCAATCAATAATAATAGTAGGAGGGATATTACTGTTCACTGGAAGGTGAATTACCTTTCTTTCATCTGGACCAAGCAGAGAGAGAAGGCGACCACGTGATTCTTTGTTCGACTTTCGAGTTTTTGTTTGAGTTTCAAAACCGGATTTTCCTCGAAATTTTTGTTCGAGTTTCAAGTTGTTCGAACATCAAACCGTTCGAAGTTCGAGGGTCCACTGTATATATATATATATATTGTCACTTCCCACATTAGCCGTAATGACGGAGGCAGAGCACGTCTGAACCATTGGTTTGCAGCTTAACACGGCTAATTGGCCAAGAAGAATTTAATGCATTTATCACAGTGAAAGCCTTAAATAATGTATTACAAATTGTAGCGAAGTACTGAGCCTTCCATTATACAGAGACTTTTTTCCTTCGAATTTTGTTCAATGTTAGCCGCTCATGTAATAATTTTCGGATATACAATTGTAAATATATCAATGAGTCCAATAAAATACACCCAAGTGTGTTTTGTTGTACTCATTGATATATGTCTAATGCACGGAAAACTTGGAAAATATTAAGAATAAAACTGCAGAATTTAATGAAGTATGGGTCGTTGTACAGCCTTGTTTTATATCATAACCAGTTGTTAAGAAAACTAACAATATTTAATTTCAGAATTGTATAATGAAGGGACACTGTATTGGATCATTACGGAAGAAATTTAAATTAGATTTGTATCTTTCATTTCAGATCCTTAATACTAGATGTGGTCGAAATTCTTGAGTAGTTTCGGAGATAAAGTACGGAGATGATAAGACGTGTACGACCTTCCCATTACGCGTTCATTTTGTACATTCTGAGCAAGTAACATACTCTTATATCGACGAGGATAAGTATCTCCATTCCAACTGAGATTGAATGCCCGTGCATCCACTTCCCGCATTTCAGAAGCTGGCCTACATAGTTCGGGGACTTTATTATTGGAAAGTTAAGTTGTGTAACGTTACTTCGATTAAGTAAACAAACTAATTGTCAACAACTGTTGCTTCCAAGTTCTGTGGGGAGTGGTGCTGTGTGGAAAGACTAGTCTGTCTGAGCGGTGAACTGCAAAATTTTATAGGACACAGGAGATTTTGGGCACGCCTTAGTTCTTAAAACACGATGGGTTTTAAATTTACAACCGTCACAGCGCAGTCGGTATAGTGACTAGGCCACGTACTGGACGATCGGTGAATCGTGTTTCGATTCCCGGCAGGCGTAAGGGATGTATCTATTTTTCGAAACGTCCATACGGGTTCTAAGCCCCACCCAGCCTCCTCTTCATTTTGTATCAGGGGCTCTTTCCCTGGAGGTAAAACAGTCGGGGCATGAAGCTGACCACTCACACCATCCAGTGTTGAGGTTATGAATGAATGGAGCTATACTACCACTTCTTATGTACCTTTGTGGCATGCACAGAGACAACTTGTTCTGGAGTTAGTTAGGTTGTTATGTTGGCAGTTTTTCAAATCTGATTGTAGGAACATATTTTGGCGCCTCTGCAAAGAATAGGCGCAGAAATTCTGAAATTAGCTAATCCATGTTTCTCTTTGTCTGTCCTGCTGTCCGTGCGTGTGTTGCGCATCCCGAAACTAAACTTGTTAAGTATTCTTCAGAGCAAGAAATGTTTTAAACAAAGCACGTAGAGAAATGAAACCTTTATTATCGCCGACTACAATTTTTCCGTTTGTTTTCTTGTTTTCGAGGTAACATACGTAAGAGAACACATCATAACTGTTAAACTATGCCAGCAAGTACATTTCACAACTTACTAATTTCTGTAAATGGATCTGGGCGGATTATATTAATTAGTCAGCGATATTTAAACTGGCAAAGTAAAGCATCTCGTCTTAGCCAGCTAATAAGTTTTCATGTGTAGTTACTCTGGTAATCAGTTGTGTAGCTGTTTAGATCGGGCTGTTCTGACAGCAGTAATGAATGTTCAGATTTCATATAAGGCGGAACATTTCGTGACTAGCTGTCAGATAACTTCTCGAGAAGGAATCTGCTGCATGTAGCTAATTTAGCTACCTAGGTATTTAAGTAGTTCTTTAGTTACTTACTTACGTATGTACTCAGCTACATTTTTACTTCGCTACTCAGTTAACTACATGGGTACTTATAGTCAGCTAGTTAGTAAATTTATTTATAGTAAGCTAGGTAGTATTTACAGTAGGCTAATTAGTGAATTAAAGTATAGTAAGGTAGTTTTATGTTTAAGTATTTATTTAAGTGCCGATCCCAGTGGCCGTGCGGTCTAAGGCGTGGGTCTTCAGCCGCTCGCTTACTAGGATGAGGGTTCGAATCCCACCAGGGGCATGGATGTTTGTGTTGTGTTATACGGTAATATGAACATAAGTGACATGAAGGACGAAAGGATTTAATACAGTACAAAAATGGATCAAAGGGGAAAAACCCTGGACAGACAAAAAAAAAATCCCACCGGGGGCATGGATGTTTGTGTTGTGTTTGTCGTAAGGACGGTAGCATGGAACGTAAAGTGACGTGAAGGACGAAAGGATTTAAACAATACAAAAATGGATCAAAGGGGAAAAACCCCGGACAGGCAAAAAAAAAAAATCCCACCGGGGGCATGGATGTTTGTGTTGTGTTTGTCGTAAGGACGGTAGCATGGAACGTAAAGTGACGTGAAGGACGAAATGATTTAAACAGTACAAAATGGATCAAAGGGGAAAACCCCGGACAGGCAAAAAAAAAAAAAAATCCCACCGGGGCATGGATGTCTGTCTCTTGTGAGTGTTGTGTGTTGTCAGGTAGAGGTCTCTGCGATGGGCGTCCCTCGTCCAGAGGAGTCCTACCGACTGTGGTGTGTGTATGTGTGTGATCATGAAACCTCGACGAAACGAGGAGGCCCAGGCCCATATAGGGCTGTCGAGCCATAGGACAAAAAAAATTAAGTACTTGGGTATGGGACGATCCCAGTGGCCGCGCGGTCTAAGACGTGGGTCTGCGGCCACTCGCTTGCTGGGATTGTGTGTTCGAATCCCGCTGGGGGCATGGATTTCTGTCGTGAGTGTTTGTGTTGTCAGGTCTGCGACGAGCTGGTCCGTCGTCCAGAGGAGTCCTACCGAGTGTAGTGTGTCTGAGTGTGATCGTGAAGTCTCGATACTGAGGAGGTTCTGGCCCACTAGGGGCTGTTGCGCCCATGGATAAAAAAGACTTGGGCATGGGTATTAATTTGCAGTAAGGTTGATTGCTGTTTAGGAATTTATTTAAATACTTGGGCATTGAGAGTAAGCTAGTTAGTAAATTAATTTATAGAAGGTAGTTTTCTGTTTGTATTTAATTAAGTACTTAGACATTTATAGTAAGCTAGTCAGGTAAATTGGTAGGCCGGGATAGTGCAGTCAGTATAGCGACTCGCTACAGGCTGGACTGTCCGGGGATCGAATCCCGGTGTGGGCGAGATTTTTCCGTACCCATCCAGATCGGCCCTGGGCCCATCCAGCCTCCTATACGGTGGGTACCGGACCATTCCCAGGGGTAAAGCAGCCGGGCGTGGCGTTAACCACCCACCCCCATCTAGCGCCGAGGTTACAGAAAGAGTATAGCAATACTTCTGCTCCCCCTCTGGGCCCTCATGGAAGGTTGTAGGGTGAACTTTACCTTTACCTTAGTCAGGTAAATTAATTTTCTGGTTATTTATATGTTTAGATACGTAGTAACGTGATTGTGTCGTTCAGTATTGCAATTCGGGTAAGAAATGAATAGAGATGCTGGTTTATCAGCCATGAGTCCGAAGAGGACTGTCTCTTTTTTCCATCCTGCGCCCCAGTTTTCTGAACAACTTCTGTTCCTTTGCGCCCATCCGTCTTTCCCACCGGCCGCCAGCAACCGAATTGCGCATCAGTCGATCGATTCCCTGGCGCCGAGGCGACTGCATGCGGGGGCGGACCATCTGGCAAGTTATCACATGACTGTGTGATTGGACATCTCTCAGAATGACGCTTTTATGGTTTGTTCAGGAAATAGTAGCCGGCGAAAAGGATCGCGTGTCTCTTGTCTTGTCTTCATGACAGCTGTTCGTTCAGCTGGTGTTCAGCTGTTAGTTTTGTGAAATTCGCCTTTCTTGTAATATTTTGTAAACCTTAAGATGTGATAATGAACTAGAAAACTGAGTTGTTATCTAAGCAAGTAATTAACCAATTATGTGAAACATGTGTTCTCGATCACAATTTCCCCCATTTCAACTCGGAAGCCTGTCTTTATCCTTCGTAATATCCTCCGAACTTCACCTCGCATTACATTAAAATGTATTGGACGAAAGCTTTGCATAAATTTTTATTTCTTCTACACGTGCTATATACCACAGTCATGTCTTCCTTCTTGGTTTCAATAAAGCTGTAACGAAGGTTTGCCACTTGACACTCTCCTTATGCACTTTAACTCAATTCATATACCCATATCCCAGTTCTGTAATATCTATTTAATATTATCCCCCGCTCATACTTATGTCTTCCAATCAGCCTCTTTCCATTTTCAAGACAGCCTTTTTTATACAATTATGGTTTCTGATAAGCTTGCTTTATCAGGCGTCCAAATCACGTTCTAGTTAAGAATGTCCCTGACGGTATTAGGTGTTGGGTGTAAATTCCGAAGTTCCTTGTTATGTGATATGCGCTATTCTGGGATATTACGCGGCGTCGCGTGGTAATTGTTTACCGACGTTTCGGGACAACGTATCGGTCCCATCTTCACGGTTCAAGAGTCCGAGTAAGAAAGAAAGCCAACAACGTATAACGTAGATTACATGGGCAAGTGCGCGCGGGGTAGCAATCAGTAGGTGTGATGACAGCCAATAGGGTTAAACCAGGGTGAGAGGGGTGGATACAGACAACGCAAAGGAGCTAGGAGTACCGAGAATGCAATCAGCTAAGACAGATGAAAAAAAAAACATAGGAATATACTAAGATTAAGGGAGTTATGTATTTGTTTCCCATTTGTCTATTACCTTAGAAATCTCGAGGTCCAAATATTATTTGTAATATTTAAATAGCTGAAAAGAGAGACTTTATGAAGTCCTGATTAAGGAATGCTTTGTTGAAGATTCAGGTCTTCTGGTTAGTTCTAAGTAACCCAGAGACACAACCTGAAATATCAGAAACTTGAATCTTCAACAGCACCGCTGTGCGAACTGCAAATCTCACGAATACCTTGTCGATGGAAAACAAAGATGCTGGTAACATCGCAAGAGCACGTCGTTTTACTGTGCCTAAGCTAGACTGATTTTATAAAATTGACGTCAGTATTATCCTCCGATATCGTCGTCGGTCTTCAGCTTTGTTACTCCCTATAACCTTCCCTACTTCCGTCGCCCTATTTACATGTCCAGTCCATCCCAACCTCCTCGACTTTACAGGAAAAAGTAAGAGACGGATTTGCCTCAGTGCTTAATTAAGCTACACGCCGTGAAGGCACATCAAGGTGTGGTGGTATAGCTTGAAGAAGTTTTAACCTCTGCACTGAATGGAAGTGAAGTCATAAGCTCACGGAACCGCCGGTTTCCCCCCGGGGAGACAAGTTCCTGGTAGGCAGGGGTTAGGAGGCTGGGTGGGGTTCAGAGCCGGTCTAGACGCTTTCGAGAAGAGAAAAATCTCTTGCCCCTGACGGGGTTGGAGTCCACATTTCTGGGTGATCCAGCCCATAGCTGAGTCACTCTGTCCCCTGAGCTGTCCAGTTCTCATTGATTTCACCAGTCTAACAACAGAAAGACAAATTCTTGACTGTGTAATGCTTTCCTGTTTTTATATTTGTGTTCGTATTTCAACGAAAACCACTAAATGTAAAAAGACTGGATTTATTGTCTTGCAAAGCGATTAGTCAGGCCCACTGTCCACTGCATAGCGTAGTAGGTACGACTCGCTACTAGCTAGACGGTCCGGGGATCGAATCCCGGTGGGGGCGAGATTTTCAGCACCCGTCCAGACAGGCCCTGGGGCCTACCCAGCCTCCTGTACAGTGGGTACCGGGTCATTTCCGAGGATAAAACGGCCGGGGCGTGGCGTTGACCACCCACCCCCCATCTAGTGCCCAGGTTAAGGAAAGAGTAGAGTTATAACTCTACTCCTTACCTTTACCTTTACCACTGTTCACTGCGCGTTTCTGTTAATTCCCAACTTTTTCCGCCTGCAGAGAGATGTGTAGGCTATGCTTAAAACAAACATGTCGGAGAAGTTGCCGCTGCAGCACGGCGCTTCGTTTCGAAACGAATTAACATGTCTTAAATTGATTTTTGGGTTTAGCGATGTTTATCTAACACAGAGGTTATATAGCGTTCAGTGAAATGGGCAGATATTCATAAATTAGGATAAGAATATGGAAGGAATCAGTCTGACCTTATGCTTCAGGGTACATTATTAACTTGGGCAGACATGAAACACCTCGGTCAGAATAGCAGGTAAACCGGTGAGAACACAAGCTATGCACCTTTTGAATATGGCGTATCTGCTGTAGGTGTTAACTGTTTAAAGCACTGTAGTAACTGCATGTACTCTACCGCTAGCTTCAGTATTTAAAAGTTCTGCGTTTTGTCCACACAGAGTATTTGTGCGCGTCATATGATTCGTACAACAAATGGCGATTATTTCCCTATACGACACTAACCGGTGGGTTTTATGACAACAATTTAAGTCTTTTGTGAGGTAGAAACTGAATTTCTTTTATACATTATTTACATGAACTTCAGGTATCAAAGGGATTAACCGCAAAATTTAGTAAATCAATTTGAGATCAGTAAATTTAATTTAAACTCTTGTCACGATGATTAACATTTAACTAAGTGAGGGTAGAATGTAAAGTTTTTCCATATTCCTAAGCATCACTCTGCGAAGGTTTGTAGGGCTAGAAGCCAAGCTCCACGCTTTCGTAATCTGGGAATTAGGGGAGATAAGTGGAGATTCACATTGCTGCTGCTGTACTCCGGGAGTGAACCCCCACTGGGTTGGGAGGCTGGTTTGGGTCACATTGAGGTGGTGGAATAAAGACTTTGCATCTGTCGTGAATCTGACCGCTGATGTCGACATAGCGGGGGCTCTCCGGGTTTATTTTGTGTCAATAGGAGGACAACAGTTTGTTAAGATTACAGTACGTGGTGTAGTTTGGTAAAAATTTGTCTCCGTGTCAAGGCAATCTACTGCCTCTATTTTCAGGGTGGAGGAAATTATGAATGGAATGTTTAGTATCTGTCTGTGTATCTCCCGTATATCTCGCTACCTTTCCTCTGTATTATGGAGTGCGGAAGTGTGTCATGAAATTTGGGTATTGAGACACACAATAAACTTATCTGGCTCCTTCGATTCTTATCCGCATCCTTCCAACATAGGCTTTATTCGACATAAACTCAAACTAAAACCTAATACGAGTGTTGGCCTTAAGGTAAGTTTACATAGCGTATAATGCCGTAGCTAGGCCGTGCCATGGCTCAGGCGGTTAGTCGCCGGCCTCTCACCGCGGAGGCCCGGGTTAGATCCCGGGTCGGTCCATGTGGGATTTGTGGTTATCAAAGAGGCACTGGGACAGTTTTTTCTCCGAGTACTTTGGTTTTCCCTGTCAATTTCATTCCATCGGTGCTCTACAATGGAAAAGCAGAAAAAACTTCAACTTTATCTTCCTCATAGGTTGCACAATAAGCCTTCAAGGCAAAAAAATGCCGTAGCTAAAGAATTTAGGATGGTAGTCATTACATGAGTGGAATTCTTCGCCGAACGATTATCATCTTTTTTCAGTACAGACGCAACATTTTGGCTGCTACAAAGTTGATCGCGAGGTGGAAACTATTATGACACGGTGGCTGGTAACAAAGGACGTAGACTTCAATAAACACGGGATAGAAAGCTTGCTCACGATATGATAAATGCCTCATTTGTGGCAGTGAATACGTGGAAAGGTAGTAGGACAGCAGTACAATTAAACGTGGGCTGTTCGTTTTTTAAAAAAATACCACATTCATGCTTTGTAAAGTTATTTTCGGACCGACGCTCCTAGATTTCGCAAAAGCTATACGTCATACAAACTTTTGTACACAGAATATAACCTACGGTACATAAAATAATGCAACCTATTTCCTACCGTGGACTTCACAGAGAGCACACAGAAATTTTATCAAAGTTACTTTGCACTCGTGCCTGTATGTGCGACGCCCGCGATTGATAAACTGTACAATTATTGGGATGTGTTTCGAATCCTCATTCCCGAATATTTTAATTACGCGTGTAAATTTTACCCTCTTAATTTGAGTGTTATTCCTTATTTAAAGGTCCGTAGTCTCTTACAAAGCGAGTTCTCCACAGGGTGCGATCTAGTGCTTCCTCTTTCAATTTCCAGTATATGCTCTTTTCCTTAAGGTCATCCAGTTGCTGCTTACGTCTTCTTCCTCGTCTTTCCGTCATTTCTGTCATTCCCTCTAACTTTCCTTCAATCACGTGGTTTAGAAGGCAGTTTCTACGCAAGATGTGATCAATCCAGTTAGCCTTTCTTCTTTTTATTTTATGTAGGATATTCCTCTTCTTCTTGACTGTAATACTTCTTCATTTCTCACACGAACGGTCTAATTGATCTTCTCCATTCTTTTCCAGCACCACATTTCAAAGCTCCCTTCTTGTCAGTATCAAAATAATAAGGCAGTAAATAGTAAGGCAGACTACAGAATGAAGAAGGGAGTTATATTCCGGGCGAAGATCTGGTATTTGTGCTTTTAAAATATAAGCGTAAATGTAATTGAAGAGTATAAATCTTAAGTAAATCATTTTGGTATGGCGAATGTAACAAAACCCAGAAGGTCGTGACAGCTGACTGTACATTTCAATTTTATGCTGTACGTACCGTGCATTTTATCGTGAGGTAAAGTTAAAGGTAAAGTTCTCCCTAGAACAGGCCATGAAGGCCCAGAGGGGGAGTAGAGGTATAGCTCTACTCTTTCTTTAACCTCGGCGCTAGATGAGGGTGGGTGGTCAACTCCACGCCCCGGCCGCTTTACCCCCGGGAAAGCGACCCGGTACCCACTGTTTTATCGTGAGTTTAAGTCAAAACCAACAAATGCACAAGATAATTAACAAGTAGAAAATATATTTTCAACCCCTAAAATTCTTTGATAGATACCCCCTGAGGATGGCAATTTATTTACCGAAACATATGTAGGGGTTGAAAATACTTTTATACTGTTAATTCTTCTTCTTCGATGGCTCTACAGGCTCCACTGGTCCTTGGCCCGATATAGCTGCTTCTTCCATTCTGCCCTATCTGGGGTATACTGGATCTTCAGCTCCTTCATGTCAGTATGCACTTGGTCCTTCCATCTTGTCTTGGGTCTTCCTTTTGGTCTTGTTCCTAAGGGCATCCTTTTAAACAGTCTATTTACTAGACGTTCCTCCCCATCCTCATAACATGTCCATACCACTGTAATCGCTGTATTCTAACATAAGCTGAGATGGGAAGATCTTTGTATAGTTGGTACAATTCGTGGTTCCATCTTATTCTCCATTCGTCATGTTGATCTCTGACTGGTCCATATATCTTACGTAAAATTCTTCGTTCAAAAATGTCCAGTCTTTCTTTATTACTTTGATTTAATACCCATGTCTCACATCCGTAGGTTACCACTGGCCTAATAATTGTCTTATAAATTCTTACTTTGGTATACTTGTTAATTAGCTTGCGCATTTGTTGGTTTTGACTTAAAAATATACATTTTAATGTGTGAAGCATGGTTAGCTTTGTAGCAGTCGGCTTGTGACTGTAATAACTGACACATACACCGGTGAGTTATGGAAAATACGTAGAGTTTAAATTGTAATACGTCTTTCTATATGTGGTGTAACAGTTACTTCGCCTGTTATTCAAGGATCCCAAATAGTATCTTCCCTTTATAGAGTATATTCTTCCAAAACTTCTAATTTCCATGTTCATGTGCTTAGTGTTTAGGTAACAAGATGTTCAGAAATTTGCTTGTGGATTCCTGGAGAATTTCCGTAGACTTACATAATGAGTGAATAAACATGTTGAAGCTTCAAGGCTTTATACAAGCTATATATTATTAACTTGTGATGAAACAGGTAAAAACTTAGTAATTATTGCAAATTTATGTGGAAGTAAATTCACTTCGATAAAAGTTTATGAAACCAACGTGTTATAAAATTTCCGGAGTCGTTTACAAAATAAAATTTTAGAATAAACTTTTCTGCATGTTTTGATTCTGCACCACTTTAAAACCCTCTGATCTGTTATTAACCCTTTCCACTTTAAGCATCTCCTTTTAATGCGCTGGATCTCCTCGTCTGATTTTATTCCATGTTTAAGAAAAAATATCGGTGATAAAACCAAGTTTTTCTGTCTGTGGCTGTTTAAGAATAAGAGTTATAGGTCGCCATGGAAACATACTAACAGTAAAAAGTTCCTTTAAATTCAGACTAGCACAGAACGAGTTACGAATGCTTCGATATAGCTTCCGCACCTTCAAGGCTTGGGAACAATTTTATGTTATACAAGCATCTGTGCTTCAACGTACGAATGTAAGAGGCAACGGTAATTTATATTCAGTTTTTTATTTTCGAAATATTTTTACCTTTCTACATATGAGTACGATGTGAAGTAAATTAGATTATGTAAAAAAGAGAAACGGCGAAGGAAATCAAGTTTTGTGAAATAAGGTGGGCTGTGGCAGAAAAGTTCGTAGGTTTATCCTATACGTGGTATATAATATTATTCTCAGTGTTGAAGACTCCAGATTTTCTTGAAAACTTTCCTCATTATATAATATATATGAGGAAATAAAAATTATTACGTTTGTGGTGGTATTGAAATATGCTGTCAATATCCGAGACAGTGTAGCGTCGAATGTGTCGATGATTGATTTATAATGCATTCAAAAGTATTTTGAGGGAAGCGGTCGTGTCCTATTCATAGTACTATCCCAGGATATTTGTCTGTTGGGGATCACATTAACCACGAAAGTTCAGGGATAGCCGGTGCTCCGCCATAGACTCAAACCAAGCGGTCGTGTCCTATTCATAGTACTATCCCAGGATATTTGTCTGTTGGGGATCACATTAACCACGAAAGTTCAGGGATAGCCGGTGCTCCGCCATAGACTCAAACCAAGCGGTCGTGTCCTATTCATAGTACTATCCTAAGATATTTGTCTGTTGGGGATCACATTAACCACGAAATTCAGGGATAGCCGGTGCTCCGCCATAGACTCAAACCAAACGGTCGTGTCCTATTCATAGTACTATCCAAGATATTTGTCTGTTGGGGATCACATTAACCACGAAAGTTCAGGGATAGCCGGTGCTCCGCCATAGACTCAAACCAAGCGGTCGTGTCCTATTCATAGTACTATCCTAAGATATTTGTCTGTTGGGGATCACATTAACCACGAAATTCAGGGATAGCCGGTGCTCCGCCATAGACTCAAACCAAACGGTCGTGTCCTATTCATAGTACTATCCAAGATATTTGTCTGTTGGGGATCACATTAACCACGAAAGTTCAGGGATAGCCGGTGCTCCGCCATAGACTCAAACCAAGCGGTCGTGTCCTATTCATAGTACTATCCCAGATATTTGTCTGTTGGGGATCACATTAACCACGAAAGTTCAGGGATAGCCGCCGATGCTCAGCTCGCCATAAGAAATAAGACGATCCAAACCAACAAGCGGTCGTGTCCTATTCATAGTACTATCCCAGGATATTTGTCTGTTGGGGATCACATTAACCACGAAAGTTCAGGGATAGCCGGTGCTCCGCCATAGATTCAAACCAGGCACGCCCTAAATACAGGTCTAGAGCATTACAACTGCGCTAACCTGTGCTATGCGCGCCCCATATTGTGGTCACCTTTGTAACAGTGGGTTCTTTTATATGCAATAAATGAACATGAAGGCTAGTCAGATACGGGAAGTCACGATGAACGCTTTCGGAAGTCTACTGTCCAGGGAGAACGCATGTTTTCACACTTTTCCATGCAACCTGTAGACAGATTTGTTACTTGGGATTAGAGCTCTATTTTCACGTTTTGTACGCAAGAAGTCGTAATTGCAGAGAGAGCCACGTACAAATGACTTTCCTCACGTGACAAGAAAGCCAAAAAAGTGAATATTTGATTTCGCTGCTAGGACGGAACGAGCATAAATTCTTTTGAAACTCTTTAAAGCACAGTGGTACAAGTAATTATGTGTACCACCGGCTTTAACATCGTAAAACTCTACACTCTTTCCATACATGGTATTTATGTTTTGGATTTATTATTTGCAGTGAACCATTTGATCTTTCGATGAGGAAGCAGTGACTTTACTCTGTGGTACAAACCGACGTTTTAAATTTATGTGGATGACCGTCAGCCTTCAGAGTGTAATGATAACGTGTCCGAAGTTTGTCCGTTGTAGGTGTGCGCTGCGTATCGAATATCCGGACACAGCGGTTTTCCATAAAGATTTATAGTTTCTTAGTTGGCCAGGAAATTCTGTGACATCGAGACACCCGGCAAGTTGCGAGACCTGAGTTTCTCACAGCGGTGTTCCTAAGTTTCAAGTCTACTGGGATGTTACGTCGAGGCGAATGTTAACGTCCTAGAAGATGCGAAACTTTCACAGGAATTTCGTTACCGTTTTCACAAAATCCACCAAATTTACCACATCATTATTGGGAGAATCCAGTCCACACACCCATATGTATTTAGATCCATTTATCCACGCTATCATGTACGGCTTCATCTCTATGGTCTCATCACTCACTTTTTAACGGCTTAAATGTTTGCCCATTTTCCATTTTCCACTTCATGTTACTCTTCTCGTCAGTCTTACCCTTCTTTAATCAATCATCTTAATACCACTTATTGAGCACATATTATGAAGCGTTTCCTTCCGCAGTTTCATTCAGCTGTCTGTTTTTTGTGAAGGGCCCCGCAGCAGATGCTACGAACGCACCGCAGCCTTGAGGTTTATTGTGCAACCCGTGTGATGATAATTATGAAGATGATTAGTTTTTTCCGTTTTTCCGTGTAATGGAGCACCGGTGGAATGAAAGTGACAGGAGAAAATCGAAGTAATCGGGTAAAAACTTGTCCCAGTTGCCACTTTGTACACCACAAATCCCACACGGACTGACCCGGGATCGAACCCGGGCCTCCGCGGTAAGAGGCTGTCCAGCTGTCTTTACTTTCTGTCACATCCAGATGTTTTCTTCATCCCCGATAATATTTTATTTTTTTTTCGCAACAGTCCATTCGGCCCTAGGCCGCCTTTTTGGTGTGACTGCTAATCGCACACAGTTAGACACCCACACCCGGTAGGACTCCTCTGAAGGAGTGACCAGTCTGTCACAGAGGCCACTACTTACACAACACAAACAAACAAAGAGACGAACTTTCATACCCTCAGCGGGATTCGAACCCACGGTCCTAGTAATTAAGCAGCTGCAGACCTACGCTTTAGACCACACGACTACCGGGATCGGCAGCCCTGGTTTTAGACGCATGAAAACTATAGTCTGCCGTTCAAGTGACAGACCAACTTTCTAATTCATAACCCAGTAGTTACCATATATCCTTCGTATTTGGTGGGTCCAAGGTTCAAATCTCGGACCGGAGGCCGACTGTTCTGTGGTTTCTCATGATTTTCCTTAGTCTCTCTAGGCAAATTCGGGACAGTATGTCACATTAACCTACTGATCCTTCCTTTCACATCCCGTTATTCGGTGCTGTACAGTCTGAGATGCTGATGACGTCGCTATAAGCAGTGAATAAATAATAATATAATAATAATAATAATATATACACTATTACTGAGGACTCTAAGAGCCGACCTACAACTTCGTTCCAAAGCTGTGACCCGGAACTTCTTTGGACTTTAAATTCCCGTACCGGGGTTTGAAACTCAGCCGTTCAGTCTATTACTGACTGACTATCTTGTCTCAACACCAGGTGATAAAAGTTCCAACAACATTAGGCTCTGTGGCATTTGGTTTATGGTGTGAGACACTTGCCACATTGTGTTTTTACTCCCTATTTTCCCCCATTAAGCTTTATCTTATCTATACTCTGTATCACGTCCCTTCCATCCGTTGTTTTTCATATTTTATCGTCGTCATGTTTCTTTAGCACTCCAGCGGCTTTTGCAGTGGACAAGAAGGGCGAACTCTGCGATATGAAACGGCTGGGTACAAAGTATCACGTCTCATTTATAGTCATACCGGCTGCGTACTGAAGGCGGCTGGTAGCTTCCCCCAGTTTACCTGACAGGATATTCGAACTAGTATAAAGTTCCGTTTCTCTGTTCCCCATATCCCGCCTTAAATACTCAGTAGATAGTATTGACAATCCTGTTAAGTGACAAACTAATTCTCTGTTAGACTGTGCCAGAGCTCAGGCGGTTGGTCGCCGAATTCTTAATGGAGGCCCGGTTTCGTTCTTGGGCCAATCCATGTGAGATTTGTGGTGGAAAAGGTGGCCTTTATACAGGTTTTTATTCGAGTACTCCAGTTTTTCTGTCATTACCTCCTGGAGGGATGTTCCGTTGTTGATAAATGTGGTTGGTAGATGGAGAAACATGTTATTAAATAATTGTTTGAAACAGTATGTATAATTTGCTGCGTACTACAAAAAACCTGGTGTTAACGGCCGAAGCTATCTGTAGAATTTGATTCTATTAATAAATGCTTGATCTGATTGGATTTATGTCAGTACCATTCCACCATTGCTCCATATTTATCCGTCTTCCGGGGGATGGACGCTGTGTCCTTTAGAGGCCGCAGTTCGACAGACAGTATCGTACCACCGCGACAATTAAATGCCCTCGGTCAGCAGAACCCAAAGGGTCAACACCGCTAATGCCGAAGCCCGTCACAAACAAGACTCAGAGCCAATTCCATCCTCATGTCACGTACTTCACTCCGCTGATCTCACCTATAAGCAATCCCATTACAGGCTTGGACAGACCCTTAGGGTTGCAGGAGGTTGAGGCTCCCAGATTTCTAGACAATCGGCATATGAAGGTGGTAAGGTTGTCAGCCCTACGCACCGGCCCCCAGGAAATATTCCTGGTACTCATTTCTGTTAGAGGCTGAGTCGACCCCAGGGCCATAGTGCGACCGAAACGAATTATGTCACTGAAAAATTCCAGTGACACCATCGGGTATCGAACCCACGACGTTCCGGCTTGTAGCGCAGTGCCTCAACCACTGCACCACCGCGTGCCCCGATCTCGCCCTGTAACCTATATAAATCTCGAAGTTCTTCGTCACGGAATATCCCAAACTGATTTCTTACTGCCTGCTGCTTGTGTCAAGATACTTTCTACAGCACTCTGTTTTCAAGTAGTTGTGTAATTTTACGTTATTTCGTCGTAGTAAGAGACCAAGAGCAGTTGTTACAATTAGATTTGTGTGTTTCAGATTTGAGTTTTTAAGGAGGTGAAGATTTGCTTTGGTATCTGGGTTATGACACCTTTTAGTCTGGTAGGTAATACCAGTTTTAAAACGTAAAGTTCTCACTAGAACAGGCTACGAAGGCCCAGAGGGGGAGTAGAGGTATAGCTCTACTCTTTCTTTAACCCTGGCACTAGATGAGGGTGGGTGGTCAACTCCACGCCTCGGCCGCTTTACCCCCGGGTAAGAGACCCGGTACCCATTGTATAGGAGGCTGGGTTGGCCCCAGGGCCGGTCTGGACGGGTGCGGAAAATCTCGCCCCCACCGGGATTCGATCCCCGGACCGTCCAGCCCGTAGCGAGTCGCTATACCTAGTACGCTATCCCGGCCCACAGTACCAGTTTTACGGAGGAATATACTGCTTCCTTCTTCTGGTATCATAATTCCTTTGTCGATATGTGTTGTGGTTTATGAATGAAGTTAAATAAGGTTGAAAGGAATTATGAAGCGTACAAGTGGGGATACGGAGGCGGGTGCGGCTGTGACCTCCCAGTGAAAATGCAGAGCTGCCTGCTTTATATTTTCGTGTTTTTTACTGCAAACAATTTCAAACGTTTGCCGTCTTCGCTTGAAGTATTCGCCCACACCAGCACCCCTCGCCAGCCCCGCCACCACCGTACGAAGCTGGTGCACGGCTTAGTGTCTGAAGCAGGAGCTGTGTGCTAAGAGTTCTTTGGTAGCAATACATTGGCTCAGCTCCACTTGCCCCGGGAGCAACTTGTGCCGCACCTACACGATTAACGTCCCGCATTCACACACCACATCGCCAGTCCCAAGCAACCCAGAAACGGTGACACATCCATTGTTAACAATTTAAATTAAAAAAATATTGTATTTCGCTAAAATCATAATTACGTGGCAAAGCAAAACTGTTGAATTAAATTCTAAGGCGCTTCATCCCGTTGTGTTGTAGTAATAAAAATGAGCCAATAATGAAGTCTTTTTTTTGTGTGTGTGTGAAGAGCCCCGCAGCAGATTCTACGGACGCACCGCAGCCTTATTGTGCAACGCTGTAAGAAGATGAGTACAGTTTTTTTTTTTCGTTTTTCCGAGTAATGAAGCACCGGTGGAATGAAATTGACAGGGGAAAACCGAAGTACTCGGAGAAAAACCTGTCCCAGTTCCACTTTGTCCACCACAAATCCCACACGGACCGATCCGGTGTCAAACCCAGGCCTCCGCGGTGAGGCCCTATAATCAACAGTCAAACACAATGATATGTATATAATTACAGGTATTCATATGCATTTTCGGCTTACTTTGAAGCTATCATCAGGTTGCCTACACAAAATAAAAGATGAAAGTTTAACGACTGTAACATTAAAATATATGAAAATATACTCAAGTGGAGATCGCGAACTTGTTACATTTTGTCGTTAGACAACATGAACTGATGTAACAAGTCCGCGACCTTGACTTGAGTATATTTTTATATATTTTGTTATTACAGTTGTTAAGCTTTTGTCCATTATTTTATTTATGCAGCCCGATGATAGCTTAACTACAGCAAGAGGGCCGTGCCATGGCTCAGGCGGTTAGTCGCCGGCCTCTCACTACGGAGGCCCGGGTTCGATCTCGGGTCGGTCCATGTGGGATTTTTGGTGGACAAAGTGGCACTGGGACAGGTTTTTCTCTGAGTACTTCGGTTTTCCCTTGTCAATGTCATTCAACCGCTGCTCCATTAAAATGGAAAAGCAGGAAAAAAAACCTCATCATCTTCATCACAGGGTTGCACAATAAGCCTTCAAGGCTGCGGTGCGTCCGTAGCATCTGCTGCGGGGCCCTTCAATAAAAGAACTAAAGCAAGAGAAGCCAGGAGGGTGTACTGATATTATGTGGTATTAAAATAAGGAAGTATAAAATAGAAAAAAAAATTATAATGACTTTTCTCAGTCATATTTGGCCTGCCTGAGGCCCGAAACCCGCACTGCCATCGCACCGTAATAATCCCCCTACTAGACGGTAACACTTTTGATCTGTAGTCTGGAGGTGGCCGGTTTCAGTGCCAGCTGCAGTACTTCACTATTCTAACGGTGTGTTCGTCATTTTACTCGGTTACTTCAGGCACAAGTCAGCGTAGCACCTTAAATTAGGCCACGACCGCTTCCACCCACACGCTCTTACTAATCACCGCGACATTAGACGCTATACAATTACTGACATCATCATCATTAAATTAACTACACTCACGTACACGACGAGTGCTCACTGACTGCACGCAGTCGTCCATGTTTCTTGCGCAACCGAGCAGCCAAGACCGGCAAATCTAGCTGTACTTCGGTGCTTTAAATTCTTGCCTAGAGTTTACATAACGGCATAATGGGATGAAGGAGAACACGTCAGTCAGCCTTACTGAAAGATGCGAAGCCTCCCCTCATTTTGATGCCACTTCCATCATCAGAAACAAGATTCATGCCAAGTCTGTGTGGAAGAATAAATCCAATAAACTTCAACGTTTCGGATAAGAGCTCTTTTCTCTCATCTATTTCTTACAGGGACAAAGTCTTGAAAGGATTCTAAACCAGAGACGAAACCTTTACATTAAAGGCAATTAGGTGCTTTGTTTAAAATTCGGCATGAAGCGATAGCAATAAGCCTTGATTTTATTTGGAAAGAGGATACTTTGACAGGTTAGAAATATATCCTGGCCACGAGGCATACGATAAGGAAGTTAATGTCTTTTAGACTACGTTTTAGTATTAATACAAAAAGAACATGGTGACATAAGTTATTACGATTTAGACATGTGACGCGGCTGTCGACGGGATATCGCTCCTGCTTCTATTCACGAAGTTCTGGTTTAAAAATTCTGCCCTGAAATTGGGTATCTTGACTGAGGCCTCTCCAGGCAGATACCGAGATAATATCTCAACTTACGACAGATAGCTTTCATTATGCATCCTTCCGAATCCATTTTACACGTATTCGATATCACGTAAGCGGAGTTACTAACGTCATTTTTAAATAAGCATAAGTAGATGAAGGACTAAATAAATTCATTTGCACGTATATGTGTTCTGTAGGGGGCACGCGGTGGCGCAGTTGCTTGAGGCACCACTCCACAAGCCGGAAGGTCGCGGGTTCGATTTCCGATGGAGTCATTGGAATTTTTCATTGAATTAATCCTTCCGGCCGCAATATGGCCCTAGGGTCGACTCAGCCTCTAAAGGAAATGAGTACCAGGAGTACTTCCTGGGGGTAAAGGCGGTCGATGCGTAGGGTTGACAAACTTACCACCTTCATGTGCCGATTTTCTAGACATCTGTGAGCCTCAGCTTTCTGGAACCCTAAGAGCCTGTCCAGGCCTGTATAGGGATAGCTGTTTGTGTTTTCTTTGAAATAACCGAATAAAACGACACGAGCATGATGGAAGAGCATGGAGTTGGAATATCATCTTGTACGACGCTGCATAACCGAACAGAATCCATTTTGAAGGGAGGGTCCATGGCAAGAAGTGGCAGAGCGTTACAGTCCGAGTAAAACAGGCAGCTCTACGAAGCTGGACTTCGATTTCTCTAGAGGGCAGACTGAAAGCTTTATCGCACAATAGCGTGATCTTTCCATTCCCTACCGTTTGCTCTTGTCAAGTCACAGTTTTGCTTTTCTTAATTAAACTTTACACGCTCACAAAAATAATCAGATTAATGCAAAATAGTCTCACTGTGGAGTCAGTAGTCGCTCAGCTGGCCAAGAAATTATTCCGCCCCCCCCCCCCCCGTACCATTACCATATTCACAGGAGTTCGCCAATGCCCGTATCCGGAGCTAGATAAATCCAGTCCACATCCTTATCATATTTATTTAACTTTAAATTTGATATAATTATTCCTTCTAAGCCCAAGTCTCAACTTCTGATTTCTCCGACTAAGATTTTGTATCTTGCCTCCACGTGTGCTACATGAGCAACCATTTTCATTCTGCTTGTTTTATGACTCTAATATCATTACGCACGGAGTACAAACTGTCACGGTTCTCATTCTGAACTTTTCTTCATCATACTGTTACTTTCGCCACATGTCTAGGTATTTACCGCAGTATCCTGTTCTCAAGTATCGTGTGTGTTATTTAGGCATCAGTATACGTCAACGATACCGTGAACTCAGTAATTTTTATCTTTTCCGTCTGCCCTTTCGACTGTCAGTACAGAAGGAATGTAGTTGTCTGTACCATTTTTAAGACAAGAAGATATAGCGTGTTGAACTAGGGACTAACCTTTTATAAGCCTTGTAGCATCGCGGCACAATTTAAAAGGACGGAGTGAGTAAAACTCTTCAATCGTGTTAATAGATTCCGGGCGTAGGTTTCGTGAAGGAGTTTTTTGTTTTCTTCAGTCCGTGTAGGTAAATGTCGGAATAATTCTTCAATTAAAGCCAAGAACATTTCCTTTCAGATCCTTTCATATTTATTATACACTATGCTAACATTCAGTGTACGTAATATGATATAGTGAAAGCGTCGTTAAATAAACCGTAAATTAATAAAGGTAAAATATTTAGCGTTCTCGCGAAATATTGTCTGTCATTTAAGTGTTTAAGCGTTGTCTAGCGTACTGTCAGTCGACCTGACAAGCAAGTGAACACTTGGCTTCTGCTTTCCAACGAGAGCTTTTGACTGCTGTTCCTTGGGGACCGTCTGTGCGATGTGTTGACGTGACAGAACATTGTGGGAAGAGGGAGAAAATGGAATGAAGAGAAGAATGAGGAAGGCAAAGAAGAGGAGATACATGAGGGAGAGGACAAGAGCAAGAGAAATAAGAATGAAGAGACGAAGAGTTAGAAGTGTACGACGGAGCAGAAGAGAGGGTACATGAAGGATAGGATGACAGGAAAAGGAAGAAAAAAAAGGAGAATTTGGTGGTTATGGTGATGATTATTATGCTTATGGTGATGACACGAAGGAGCAGGGGCAAGGAGCAGAGTAGGGGGTATAAAGTAAAGGAAAAGTTCACCCTAGAACAGGCCATGAAGGCCCAGAGGGGAGTAGAGGTGTAGCTCTACTATTTCTTTAACCTCGGCGCTAGATGGGGTGGGTGGTTAACGCCTCGCCCCGTCCACTTTACCCCCGGGAAAGACCCGGTACCCATTGTACAGGAGGCTGGGTGGGCCCTAGGGCCGGTCTGGACGGGTGCTGAAAATCTCGCCCCCACCGGGATTCTTTTTTGCCTGTCCGGGGTTTTTTCCCTTTGATCCATTTTTGTACTTTTTAAATCCTTTCGTCCTTCATGTCACTTGACGTTCCATATTACCGTCCTTACAACAAACACAACACAAACATCCATGCCCCCGGTGGGATTCGAACCCACGATCCTAGTAAGCGAGCGGCCGCAGACCCACGCCTTAGACCGCACGGCCACTGGGATCGGCAAGGGATTCGATCCCCGGACCGTCCAGCTCGTAGCGAGTCGCTATACCGACTACGCTATCCCGGCCCATGAGTAGGAGGTATATGGAGGAGAATATGGAGAAGGAAAACACAAAAGGAAAATAAGGCGAACTGCAGGAGATCACAAGTCCATTAAGTAACAGAGAGACTTCAAATATTTCAAGAAAGACCTTGCATCACACACTTAATCTCATGACAAGACTACGGACTGGACGATCAGATAATCGGAGTTCGATGTATGAAAATAACAGATAATTATTTTTCTCTACCATATCACATCAGCTGTCGGTAACACCAAGTCTACTACTGGGGGCCCTTTCTTCGGGAATGAATTGACCAGGGCGTGAAGCTGATCACTGCCTTTTATGTATTGCGGAACTTGGGAATGCAGGGAGTAAAACTTCCACTCCCACATTCGTGTTCATGGCTTGCTACTTAATTAAGAACAGCGACAAATTTACGTTCCTTACATTTCGCTGAAATTACATCTTCATGAAAGGACAGATCTCTACACGGACCAAAATTCTACAGTTTTGTCCGGCCCAGCCCTGCCCGAGGAGCATTCGGCTCGATCCCGAAGTTTATCTTAGCTGTGTTACCCGTACTAGACCGTAGCCCGAATTCCGTTTATGCTATCCCGAATGAAGCCCGATCTATTTGCATTTTTGACTATCATATCATGAATGCAGGTTTCTCTTAATGCCTAAATGTCAGTTATCCCCCAGGGGATTACTCGTATTTAACCACTGTCTAAGAACATGTGGCATATATTTTAGCGTTTTGCGAAAGGTACTTATATTCTGACCGGCACTGGGGCCCACCCAGCCCCCTGTACAATGGGTACCGCGTGGTAAAGCCGCCGGGTTGTGGTGTTGACCACCTACCCCCATCTAGCGCCGAGGTTAAAGGACGAGTAGCACTATACTTCTACGCTCCTGTCGGTCTTCATGGCCTGTTGTAGGGTGAGCTTCACCTTTATTTACATTCCGAAGCCATACTCGTATGTGCAAGATACTATATTTATGAGAGAGGGCAGCTAAGAAAACTCCGAGAAAATCAAGCCTGGATATTTTCCGAGGCGCTACAGAACCCCATTCTCCCAAGCTCATTCTTTAAATCAATTTTCAGCTCACCATAATAGCTGCAGGTGTAGTCCCGTCGTAATTCGCTGGAAACGTCGTTTATGTAGCATTACTGCTCTTTGTGCCAGTTGTTAACTGTCTATGTCACGACCGTAAGATGAACGCAACTACAAATGACTTTTTTTTTGCGAATAAAGAATGGCCCGAGAAAGCCCGAAATATTGTATGTTTCGTGTTATTGGTATGATTTTAAACAGGCACAAACGTGAACATTGTCTGTGGCCCCAGGCTCTGGCCCTCAGCCCGTGCAGACCTCTGTGGTGTGTGTTTATGTTACTGTGATGTGATATTCAAAGTTCCTGTAACATAACACCTGGTTTCTGAGATGCGGGGGCTCTGATACTTCGGCGTAAGTTACACATCAACGCCGCTACAGTACCTACAAATAGACAAGCCGTTTTCATAAAACACATGCTTTCTGCGTAACGGGTCCGTGATAGTCGGTACGTTCTGGACTTTCGAGGAATCGTGGTTCGAGTTCCAGTAGGAATAAGAGATTTATATCCTCCAAAGCGTCCAGACCGACTCTGGAGCCCATTCATCATCCTACGCAGTGGGTACTGGGAGTTCTTTTGCCGGTAGTAAAGCGGCCGGGGCGTGTAACTGACCACTCATATAATCTAGTATCGAGGTTAACAAGGAGTGGAGATGTACCTTCACTCGCGATATGCTTTCGTAACTTGCATAGGAACAACTTTGCCTGTTACCTTTCCCACCAGCAGGTAATTACCCTACGATCTCTATTATCACTGTACTTTACAGCGTTCAACACCGTTTTTTCGTGAAATCCATTTGTCACAAACATCGAACAGGTTGGTATTCCAATAACACTGTGGACGTGTTTTCTGGTGGTCGTTGGTCCAAATCTAGGCCTGGAGACTTCCCATCCTCACAGAGAGTTTTCGTGGTTTTACCCAGTTTCTCCACGCAAATGTCGGGATAATACTTCGACTGGACCACGACAGCTTCGTTCCAAATGCTCTCCAAATCATTGATCACCATTCATCATTCCATTCTGCTCTACATAAAGCGAGCTACAGACAACGCCTTTTATTACAAGAGCACGGGTTCGTGTAAGGAATGCACCATCAATCAATGAATCAATCAATGAATCAATCAATAATCAACCAGTCAATATATCAATCAACCAATCAGTAAACTGTCCGTCCATCCATCCATCCATCCATCCTTACATCCTTCCAACCACCCACACATCCGTCCATTACCCTACCTATTCAACCATCCAACCATCCACTGACCACCAACCACTGACATAAAATGAACCACAGACGTAAAACCATGAGCCTTCACTCTCGAGTTTGACTTTACAAAAGCGTGTTTAGAGCAGAAGAAATGAAATAGCGTGGAAGGTGAAAGAAATTAGAAAAAAAATAGATAACGGCAGGTACCCTCTCTCTTTAGGTAAAGAATATGTCAAACATACACTGTTTGGCTGTCCAGAATTTCTGAGTAGAAAATGGCTGAATATAGTGAGGAGGTTGCTTACAAGAAAATATTAAGGTATGCTAATGAAGAATTTGTTATAGATCTAGGTACATACTTTTGCCCCCCCCCCTATGGATCGACAGCCCTTAGGGGGCCTATGCCTCGTCATTTTACGACGCTTCACGATCACGCACTTTTTAAGCCGGGATTAGACGGCGCGCGGCTCGTCGAGTGACGTGACGTCACTTGCTCGGCCAACAGATCGGAACAGAAAAGACAATCTGGCTACACGACGCGGCGCAGCTCGGCAAATGGCGGACCAGCGGCCTTGCTCGGGTAGGTTCGGCTCGGCTTGTGGAATAACGCGTCGTTTTGTTCTCCTGCGACTGGCTTGGCGTGTAGACTGCAAGCCCCGTGTAGCCGCAACAGCTGCCCGCGCCGAGTCCCTTTGAGGATCGTAAAAAAACCGCTTCTGCGGCGATCCAACGAGCCTCGCTCGCCCAATCACAAGCTGCGCCGCGCCAGGCCGGATACATGGCGCGTTTGAATACGATTCTTTGTCAATGACGTCAGTTATGACGTAAAACGAGCCGAGCCACGCGCCGTCTACTGGAGGCTTTAGACACACCACAGTCGGTAGGACTCCTCTGGACGAGGGACCAGCCCGTCGCAGAGACCTCTACCTGACAACACACAACACTCACAAGAGACAGACATCCCTGCCCCCGGTGGGATTCGAACCCACGATCCTAGTAAACGAGCGGCCGCAGACCCACGCATTAGACCGCGCGGCCACTGGGATCGGCAGGTACATACTTAGAAAGAGTTAAAAATAAGTGGTGTAATGAGGTAAAAGTTTTATAAATAGTGCATTTACTTAATGGATAGTTGGCTGCCACTGCGACAACCGGAGTTAATCTGTAGGTAGTCCCAAGGGAAGATGTTGAGATTGACGGACTGTACTCAGTAAATAGTTGTTACTATTAGAGCAGAAGATGCAATAGTTAACACGTAAATGCAACATTTTTGTGTTTCATTTTGACAGGGGCACCCTGCAGTCACGTGGATCACGGAAGCAGTGAATGCTACGTGCGCGCATCTGCCTGTGTAGCGGGGGCGCAGTCAGTCCCTCAGTTCGTGTTCGGGCCGCACCGCGTTCTGTCGTACTAACAGCTGTTACCTGAGGGAGTCGTCCGATTCTTACTCTGCTCTGCTGCAAGGTAAGTCGAATGTTACCGCCTTCTGGGACATATCGTGTAGCCTGATAACTAGTTACAAACATTTCGGAGGAAACTGCTGTATCTATCTGCAGGGTAGAAGTATGAACACAACGTGATATCTTAGCATATTTCTATCGCTAATTCTGGTTATTGTGTTTGTCACCGTGATGACAGGCAAAATGTCAGTTTGCATGGTCTTAACTTGCAGTCTTTTACCAACTTTCGCGAGAACCTGAAGATGGGGGCAGCAGGTTCCTCTGAAGTTTTAATATCTGCCTACTAGACTACACGGTGTAATAAGACAACAGACAGTCGGAATTATCAACACTGTGACATCTAATTTTTCTTGTCCTCTTTTTTCCTATACTTCTAGAATTACACAGCATTTTCAGCTTTTCTATCTGCATGGTCTTTCTGTCTTTCTGTCTGTTGTCTTATCAATTGTAGTGGTTAATTTTATAAGGGCATGTGTTTAGTGGCTGAAGATATGTAACACATTTATTTTCCTTTAATGAATAGCTATTTTAACGGAAATACTATTTTCTAAGAAGCTAGTAATCGGTTAGTCACTCAGAAAATCCGCCCCCCCCCCCTTACATGAAACCCGAAGGCTCGTAAACGTGTTCACAATAATCCTCATTGGTTCCTATTTTTATTTTATTTATCTTTACCTGTTTAGTTTTTTCTTTTGTTTGTGAATTTCCCTGTATTTGCTTAGTTTTTGAAATCCAACGTCATATAAGCCGCCTTTGTCTTAATAAACTCTAGTTCAGTTTCGAAGCTTTCGTGTGTTGATGTAGTTTGTGAGTTTCCTACGATTATGCAGGCGACCTGTTAACCCAGTCTTAGCAACTCTGAACGCATTTTCATAAACACGGACACTGCTGTTGCAATGTATTACACTACAGTACGAAGATCTAACCCATGACTTTGAAACGCAGGTTTATAGTAAACCCGACTGTAATGGTTGTATAAAACATTAAAAAAAAAAACAAAAAAAGAAAGACATTCAGAGTTGAAACCATAAATCCTACGTCCGTGTTGCATAAATTTCTAGTTTTACAGATATATTAGTATTCTTGTTATATATATATATATATATATATATATATATATATATATATATATGAACGCGCATAATTTTATAATCTAAATCTGTCGCGTGTAGTATTAAATTTGCGCATCGTTATCATGTTTATAATTGTTGACCTACAAACATTATTTAACTCAAATCTTACTTATTTATGATCTCTCTTTGTACGCGCACCATTGTCCACGTGCCTGAATTATGTATCGCTATAAGACCGAAAGCATAAAGAAATTCAATATATCTGGAGTAAGTGTCGCTAGTGTCGTTCCCACCTCGCAAGTTCGCACGTCCACCATATTGACATAATTATTGCAAGAAATCGAAAATTATGGCGTTTGGAGTGCCTGGCGATCGTGCGAATATTTTGTTTGGCTTTTGGTTTGATGTCGACAACTAACGATCTACTGGAAACAGTGGCGTAGATAGCTGGTTGGAGGCCCCGCGATGCGTTGTTCGGGGCTCTTTCATAATTAGAATAGTGACGTTGCTTCCAGGTCTCATCACCCAAAAACAAATTTTAGTGTTCCTTACGCTTGGGGCCCCTCCTGATCCACGCGCCGCGGGGTCTGCGGAGGCATTATCAACTCCACTTATTGGAGCAATGCTTGTGAGATTGCGACCCTCATAAGAACATAAAGATACATGTGAAATACCGTGTGGAACTTTGTCATCAATTATGGCCTTGTTGCGAAACTTTGATGTTAAAAAACATGATTGAAGGAAAGTTAGAGGGAAGGGTAGAAATGACGGGAAGACGAGGAAGAAGGCGTAAGCAGCTACTGGATGACCTTAACGAAAAGAGAAGATACTGGAAATTGAAAGAGGAAGCACTAGATCGCACCATGTGGAGAACTCGCTTTGGAAGAGGCTATGGACCTGTCGTAAGACAGACTACAGAATGAATGAACAGAGAAATTGAACCTGAATCTTTGTTTCAGTAATAACTTCACCAAAATAAAACCGCTTTAACAATATTAATAAACCTGTGCAACAGGAAAAAACAGAATTTACGAGTTTCACTGCAACGTATGTTTGTGCTTCAGTACGTACCGTCTATGTTTGCTCAAGAGTCTGTCACTATTTGTTCTGGTATTAGTTAATTCCGATTTATAAGAGCCAGTGTAGAGGGTTTGTTGAGAGAGTAAGTATGGTTTATTTGAACGCAAAACATTCCAGTTATAAAAACGGTTTGAATAGGAAATCTCTGCGTTGGTGGTGTGATGCAGTGACCGACGGGGGGGGGGGGGGGGGGGGGGGTTGGCCAGTGCTAGATCTGGCTGTGGGCTGGCTATCTGCCTGACACATAACACTCTGCCACAAGATACAGCAGCAAAGCGAAGCGGTCCACTATGTCACTGCCACTCTGATTCGTTACGTACTGTTACATTTAGCGACAGTGGCAGGCTACCGAAGACTAGGGTATCGAATTGTGACCTTTACACGCCAATTGGACCTCGTCAGATGTTACTCCTCTCATAGGCGGTCCTGTGAATTCTTCCGAAAATTTTGGAATCGAATTATGCATGATTGTAGCTTTTAGAATGGGTAATATTTAAGCCCAGGTTGTTGTCAAGACTGACCAGATTTTCCGTATTAACACTTAAATGGTACTAAAAAGATATTTCGTTTTGGAATTCAGCACTGCTCTCTTGTGTGTCATACATCAGTGAAAACCTATCTGTTTGCAATTAGGTTAACATTTTCAGCATCCTGTAAGCTGTGTGTATTCACGTGGCGGTATAAAACAAATCGACAGGCCTTTATATATATATTGAAGAGCCATGCCAATTATTTGAGTTAGATCTGATAATCACTCCATAGAGTTAGGAGCTAATTGGATGAGATGGTTAGGGAATGTAGCTAGTGGTGGAGCGATCACAGATGAGTACAAAATTTTATTCGAAAAAGTTGCCAAAAAGGGACCTTTTTAAGACCTAAACATAAGTGGCAGGATTATATTAAAGGCATGTGTTCGGAGTGTATGGATTTATTTGGCTCATATTGGAGAACATTGGAGAGGGGGGCTGTTGTTAAAATGATAGTGACTTGCGGGTCTATCAAAGGCCGGGAGTTATTGACGATCTGAGCGAATGTTAGATTTTCAAGTGGCAGACTATTATCACACCCTCCGCTGATTTCTTACAGACCGCAAAGCTTTAGCATTAGCCTACGTTCGAGGAATATGCCAGCTTCAGCTGTCTTACTTAACTACACTCTATCGAGAACAAATAAGCCGGGAAAGCTAGGGAAGCCCATAAATGTCAGGATCTATTTTACACTTGTTTTATAATTTAATCTAAAGAAATTATTGTACCGCGGATTTGAGATTTCCTTTCAAATACATTGCTTTCGTTTCCAATCAGTTTTTCATTCACGCGTATTGAAGCGGCTTCCCGTAGATCTTCTATGTAAAGTATGCTGTCTAGAATAAATTATATTTATAGTAAAATGGGTCTTAAAGAAATAGCATGGGATGCCGGGGACTGGATTTATGTAGCTTAAAGCACTGCTACGTGGAGGGCTGTTGTGAAAATGGTCATGAACCTACCAGTTGTATAAAATGGAGAAGATTTCAAGAATATTAATATTGGCATATATATATATATATGTCACCATCAAACACAACAAACTTTTAAGTAACACCAACAAATACTACATGTTTCGGTCCTTAAGAAACATCATCAGGCACTAAAATACATGTTTTAAGACAAAAGTAAATATTCATGTAACCAACGTAGTTACCTGGTGTAAGGAGAAAAACATACACAAGAAACAGGAGCGAACGTGAACCGATTCTTCACAAAAAGAAAAAAATGCTGAGTAAATAACAACACCCAAACAAATATAACCTGCAGTAACGTCGGCTGCAAGTGCAATCCAACGTGTAAACACCAAAAGTTAACAAAGAATCGTAAAATAAATTTTTATCGGCTTCAAGAGAATTCACGCTCGCCCAAAATACACCAGGCAATATATCCAAGCAAGTAAAGAACCAGTCAAAACAATTTTAACAGTTTTAAGAATTTTAGGAACAACATAAAACATAAATAATCAACAAATGTATAAGAGAAATATAAAATATGTTACATTTCAATGCTACGACAACTTTGTAAAAGTTAGTAAAACATTTGTGAGATGTCACAAATTTCAAAACATCTACATGAATATTGACGGATGTTTTAAATCATGTGTTTTAGTGACTGGCGATGGTCCTTAAGGGCCAAAATATGTAGCATTTATTGATGATAATATTAAAAAGTTTGTTGTGTTTGACGGTGATATATATGCCAATATTAATGTCATAGCACAACGGGATGGATTCCATTAAAATTTTCTTGAATATGTGAGGACCAATTGGCTTCTTAAGATGACACTTCTTCATGGATTGAGTTACTTACATTTTATTTGGTTTATAATAGAGCAATTTAACGGTGTTCTTTTAAAGCAAATGCCCCTGTGCACAGCATAAAGAAGGTCACATTGTCTTCTTCATTTACCCTCACTCTTACAAACTTCATTATTGCCAATGCCGACTCACCCGCTACCTCATCATCAATCTTTATTTCGCCTCCACATCTCCTGTCTCACTTCTTCTGTTAATTTCACTAAATGTGACGTCATTGGGCTACATCTGTTGTGCCTGACTGAATAACAAAGCACGGCACATGTAGCATGCAATAAGTGACTTGAAGAGAATGAACACTCGTTTGAGACATAAACATACTTGGGGGGGGGATAATTTTGACTTCTGATTCGTATTCTGGATGTCCCGGTTTCAAATTTCGGTCCGGAGAGCAGCTGCCCTGGCTGAAGGTCCTCACGGGATCCATTAGTCAGACCATACAAAAGCCGTTCAGTTGTCTTAAATTACACCACAGCCACTTACTGTTGCGTTTAATAAATTTCATTGTTCGTAATTTTACGTTCAACGTCGTACGTAATATAAGCTGCTGCGGATGGTAGTGTTTTTTATATGCTTTCAAATTTTTCACTACTACAACGACCGTTCAAGTAATTGGAACCTAGGTCTAAAGGAGGGGCTTGACCTCTCATGTGATGGGACTGCAGCTGGTTTAGTGGTACAGCTGATATTGTCAAATTGTATTACACAGTGAATAGAATTAATAAAGCTCTTTAAAAAAAAATAAGCTGCTGAAAGCGTCGTTAAATAAACTATAAATAAATGCAATGTTAACACGGATAGACATAAATACGAGCTGTGGCATGGCTCAGGCAGGTAGTCGCCAACCTCTCACTCCGGAGGCCCGGTTTCGAGCCCAGACCAGTCAATATAGTAATTGCGATAGACAAAGTGGCATTGGGACTAGTTTTCTCCGATTACGTCGGTTTTACCCTGTTAGTATCATTCCACCAACGCTCCATATTGATTAATTCATCTGTCACCGACATTATGTATAATCTTAGCACTGACAGCGTCCTAAAGTAACACACTTAGTAAATTAAGGAAATAGGGTGCCAGGGTCAATACTGGATTCAACTGGCTTATGATGTGCAGTTTATAATTTACGTAAACACGAACGTTAAAATTTGATTTACAAAAAAATCACTGAACTCTGTGTAAGGAGCTGAGTGAGTAAGTTTCCACGGAAGCCTGAGTTTGGTAAGAGGCTGACTGGCCAGAAAGTGCAGGTAAAATTTTCCGTGCTCTTAACTGTCAAGATACGAAGAAGGTACGATGTGTGCAGGTACCATTTTCCAGAAGGGAGCCCTCGCTGTCCTCTCAATAGAAAGTTGCACGGGCCCGGATCTGGCTGCTGCGAAGAGAAAATATTTGCCATTCTCCGGTCTTCGAGGTTGTTGCTTAGCCACTGCACTGACTGAGCTACCCCTGAAATCTGTGATATGTAGTCATATTCCGTCCAAATGTTTTTAGACCCTTTCGAATAAATAACAAAAAGCGCTTATTAGCTTCATAATGTCTGTCTGTCCGCCTCTCTGTAGGTGTGTATCATCGCTGTTCCCACTTGACAGATTTTCGTGAAATTTTATATTGGAGACTTGTACGAAAATCTGTCGAGAAATTTCAGATTTGGTTACAATCGGTCAACAAAGTCGGGCAATTTATATGAAGACCTAAGTACGTTTATATTGTTGACAGCAGTACGAAATATTTTATAGCTTGACAACAGTGCAAAGGGAACCCATTGTTGCGTTTCCGTGGCAACACTCGACAGTTCATTGTTTTTGACAGTTACATGTAAGTGAGCAAAAAATATAAATGGAACGTATTGTTGCGTTTTCATAGCATTAACGGTTATGCGAACGCGTGAAAATATTATATGATACGTACATTGCCTATCTTGTTAGTAAGATATAAATGTAACTATTAAAATTTGACTTGCGGTTTTAATCTCTTTGATTTGCCTCTCGTGCTGCGTTTGCTCATCACTGGGCTAGAGTGACAAGTTAGTTCTTTACAACTTGAAAGCATCCAGAGAGGTGTGCAGTTGTGTATAATTGTATACATCTGTGTAATCGAATTAATGATTCAGTACAGTGCTGACAGAGGGGTTGTTGGGTCGAGTTTGGATAGGAAGCTGCTGTAATCTACGTCTTTGTACTGAATGAGGCCTGTCAGCTAAATACTGACGTCTGTTTGCTTTACTTACGCTTGCACAGCCCAAACAAGTTTATAAATGTGTACGTCTGTGTTCCCCAAATACATCCTTGAGAAGACATCGTTGATGATCACATGTACACGTAAGGGAGAGAAAATTACATAATGGGGAGCTTCGCAATTTTTGTTGTTCATCGAGTGTTATTGCGATAATTTTATCACGGTGACTGACATGGGTGTTGCGCATAGCATGTAAGGGGAAGGCAAGAAATGCAAAGTTATAAAGGCAAAACATGAAGCGAAGTCACCAACAGGGAATCTGGATGGAGATGGAGGATAATGTTAATATAGATTTTAATAAAATCGCGCGTGTGTGTCTGGACTTAATTACTTTGGCATAGACAGTGCAGGGACCAGTGGCGGGCCATTGTGAACAGGGTAAGGAATCATGATGTCTCAAAATATCGAGAAGTTTCTTGACTAGATCAGCGACTATTAGCGTATTTTTTTTTTGTGGAGAACGGCCCCGCAGCAGATGCTACGGACACACCGCAGCCTTGAGGCTTATTGTGCAACCGTGTGTGATGAAGATGATTATGAAATGATTAGTTTTTTCATTTTTTCCAAGTAATGGAGCACCGGTGGAATGAAATTGACAGGGGAAAACAGAAGTACTCGGGGAAAAACCTGACCCAGTGCCACTTTGTCCACCACAAATCCCACATGGACTGACCCAGGATCGAATTAGCGTCTTTAGAAAGGCTGTTCTTCATTACTTCGGTTAGGAGGCTGGTTAAGTGCTTGGTTGCTTAGTTTTTGACTTTGGTCGGTCGGTCAGTCAATCAGTCATGTAGACAGAACTGTCGTCAGTTCCGTAATTATATTTTCTAAGTAAATAAAGAACTGTAGAAATAAAATTACTTAGTGGTAAAACAAAAACAAAGGACTTCAAGCTGTAGAAGCTTTCAACAAAGTAACTGAGGAAAAACCGATTGGAGTTCAATAATAATAAGAACCAGACAGCAGTGTGTGAGAGTGTGTGTGTGAGAGTGTTTGTGAGAGTGTGTGTGGGAGGTTGAGACCGAGTTACTGTGTGTGTGTAAATTACTGACGAGCCTCCCCGCACGCAATAGAATTATCCGTTAACGAGAAGTAATTGGCATATTTTTCCAATTAGCGACCCCAAATGAGTCCAACCCCTCCTGCTTGCTACAGATACTTTGACGAAGAGAATCGCACTTGCCTAATGACTGGCGACAGTAGAGTTTTCGTTAGATACAAGAGTATCAAGAATGATTTAACAATAACACATGTAATTATGAGTTATATATCATGTCTCTGTCAGACTCCGTGCTGGCCAAGCTCAAAGTTCTGCTGTGCCGTGTGTAATTTTAAACGAACGCAGGAATAGACATTTTGCCGGGAGATTGTTACGTTCCTTTTATACCACAGGATGTAGGAAAAGTTGTCCTTTTGCACGCTATGAAGGCGTAAAGGGGAATGGGGAATGGAAGTTTGCCTCTACTCACTCTTAACCTCGGTACTAGATGGATATGAGTGATCAGCTTCACGTCCCGGCCGCTTCACCCGTGTAGAAATATCCACCTCTGCCCATTGAAGAGAAGGCTTGTTGGGCCCCAGAGCCGATGTGGACGCTTTAGCGAAAAGAAAAACTTCTTTCCTTTGCCCGGAATTGAGTCACAATTTCTCTGACATCCAGCCCGTACGAAGCCATCTACATGTAATAGTCCAAGCTTTAGACAAGGAATAACAGTGAATCAAAAATTACTCATGTATGGAAAACAAGACTGAATATGAGGATTCGTATCATATTCACAGAACGCTACCTAAAAGCTTACCTATCATTTCAAGAGCCATGTTTTCCTTATATATTGGCAAGAGTGCGGATAAATTTTCGCAACATCTTTGGATGTTTTTTATTAGGTTGGTAATAGGAAACAAAAAACTTATATTTTATGTGCTGTAGAATTAATGGATCTTGTTCACGAAATCCCGGGCTAATGAGCATTGCTGAAGCCCTGCATAACTTCTGTGCACGGAACACAGTACAAAGCGCATTCTGTCGTGTCCGTCCGGTGGTTGCCAGGAGATGGTATGTAGTTTAACGCATACACATATAATGATCTCGTATTTGATCAAAACTTCTCACAGTGCGGCGCCAAAGACAATGCGACGCAGACAATTTCGCTTTTAGAATATGAATGGAAATGAAAGTAAAATTAATTCAGTGTTTGTTTCTTGTACTGCATCACATAAAGAGCTCTGTTGTTTTTTGTTTATAAAGTATATGCATGTAAAAAAATAAAGTTGTCCCTCTTCACGCCTTGAAGGCGTATGGAAATGTGGAGATATAGCCCCACCCATTCTTAACCACGGCACTAGACGGAGGTAAGTGGTCAGCTTCAAGTCTTTGCCACTTGAGCCCAGGGAAATAGCTTCCCCTACCAGGTGAATAGGTAATTGGTTGGGTACCAGGGTCGATCTGGACGCTTTGGAGGAAAGAAAATTCTCTTTCCCCCCCGTGGGAAATCGTAACAACTTTCTCGGTCGTCCAGCCAGTAGCTCACTCACTGTACCAACTGAGGTATCCCGGCTCCAGTATTCGTGTAGGGTATACGATTACCATGATACGTAAATTTGCTGCCCCGGATGGTAGGTCAAATATATTGCGTACAAACGCGTTTTATAAAACATTGTTTTAATTTTACAAATTTTAACCGAAACCGTATGTTATTTTGCCGGCATTCATGTTGTTATCAAAACAAAATCAACTGCATTATTTTAAAAGTAGTTTATTGTGAGAGAAACACGGGGGTTCTAGCATTTTGGTATTTTTTTTTTATGAAATAGCAGCAGACCTTTTCATACGGTTTATTCCATCTTAACCTTTTAAAGCCTAGTAACTGTACGTACCACCATGTTTAACGTTTAAAAATTCTACATGGTGCTCACATTGCATTTATGTGTTTTGTACATATCTCTAAACAAAGAGCAACTTTTTTCTTATACAACATCAACAGATTGGTTTTTATAACCGAGGTGGAGAGTGTTTACTGCGCAGTACGCACTGAGTCCTTATATAAAAACAGATACGTTTCCTCTTTAAAGGGTTAAAGCTCATAGTAATTTCAAACAAGAGCAGCAGCCACGGAACTCCAAGACCTCTATAATCAAATCTGTCATGTTTTTGTGATGAACGTCAGAGTCAGTACACTGATACATCTGAAGCTGACACTTTCTTCCCAGTAGAGTCACGTGCTGTCGTCTTCCTTTTGCGCAGTATCGTAGACACGCAGCTTCTCCTCATCCGACACAGCCGAACTGATAACTAAAGTCACTGACTACCCACGTAATCACCCAGATGTGCGATAGACCCTTCTTGATAAGTAGATAAGTGTTCAGAGGGTTGGTCAGCTTGTCAGCGAGCTAGGCTGTCAACCAGTCATTCAGCTACAAAATTAGGGTTTCTAAACTTAATGAATGCTGGCACTGAATAGAACAAACGACGACTTATCCACATCTTGGCCGTGCTATTTTGCAGAGTTATAATTACGCACGTGTTGACGCGTCACATTTCTCACGTGATCGCATCGTCTTGATTGCTGGTGCTGACGTCTTTCCGCCGGCATTATTACGGCGACATCACTCTCAAGATAAAACTTAATGGCTTTACAGGTTGCTGGGGTAAAGCTGGGAGCAATGCTTTTTATGACGTCATTTGGTTAGTTAGGTGTGTACGTACATGAGTTTTTGATGTTTGATCACAAATGTTATCTGGTGACGTTTGCTCGTCTGCCTTCTGCGCACATACACAGTATAACGACAGTCATGTACTGCCTGACGTCCTCATATTCCAAGCCAAAGTCGTTAGGAGTCTGACGAACCTAGATATGAACCTTAAGCCGCTGCACGTCATCCCAAGTTCGTGCAGATAATCTGTCCTCATGATGGAGACATCAGGACCCTCTGAAATGTCGGTAGGTCTCTACCAGAATATCCGGCGTCACGTCCCAGAACATAGTTATTTCCAAAGGATATTTGTTTTTGGGTGCTGAGGAAGATATTTGGGTCTAAGAGGGTCGAGGTGACAGGGGGGTGCAGAAGACTACATAACGAGGAGCGTTATGCTCTGTACTCCTCACCAAATATCATTCGGGTGATCAAATCAAGAAGAATGAGATGGCACGTATGGGGGACGGGAGAGGTTCATACAGGGTTTTGGTGGGGATACCCGAGGGAAGGAGACCATTTGGAAGACCTAGGCGTAGATGGGAGGATACTATTAAAACGGATATTCAAGAAGTGTGATGGGGAGGCATGGACTGGACTGATCTGGCTCAGGATAGGGACAGGTGGCGGGGACTTGTGAATGCGGTAATGAACCTTCCATATAGTTTTACTTATTTCAGTACCGCGTTTGGGGAACTCTTTCCTGGACGATTTATTGTTGAAATACTGCCTGTGTAACAGCTATGTCTGTTATTGAACTTATCCAAGAGACGTTCTTTTACATTTAGCGATGTCTTTTGTTTACCTGAGGACCTCACGAAGACCAGCAGACTTTGGCAGTATAAATGATAGGCTTGTTTGTCACCATTTTCTTCAGATTACAGCTTCGCTCTGTCCTATGTAAACTGCAGCTAACAGTTCTGTCAAGCTAGCCGAGCGCTGCTAGACCGATAAAACTCGAGGAATACAAAATAAAAATATTTTAACTTTCCCATTCAGTAACAACTGTTAATGTTTTGTTTGCATTCAGCTCTTTACACTGTGTATCTTATACGCCACAGCATTTATTAGCTTCGTATGCTCCTGGCCATGGTAACGGGTACGTTCACTGCTCGGCTCTAGAATCAAAAACCGTTTTTGCTCATGCGTTACATGTGACATAGAGAAGGCGAATAAGGCGTTAACACAGCCAGGCCATGAGTTACATGTGACAGAGAGGGCGAATAAGGCGTTAACACAGTCAGGCAGTGAGTTACATGTGACATAGGAGGGCGAATAAGGCGTTAACATAGCCAGGCCGCGAGCTACAGGTGACATAGGGCGAATAATGCGTTAACACAGTCAGGCCGTGAGTTACATGTGACATAGAGAGGGCGAATAATGCGTTAACACAGTCAGGCCGTGAGTTACATGTGACATAGAGAGGGCGAATAAGGCGTTAACACAGCCAGGCCGTGAGTTACATGTGACATAGAGAGGGCGAATAAGGCGTTAACACAGCAGGCCATTAGTTACATGTGACATAGAGAGGGCGAATAAGGCGTTAACACAGCCAGGCCGTGAACTGCATGTGACATAGAGAGGGCGAATAAGGCGTTAACACAGCCAGGCCGTGAGTTACATGTGACATAGAGAGGGCGAATAAGGCGTTAACACAGCCAGGCCGTGAGCTGCATGTGACATAGAGAGGGCGAATAAGGCTTTAACACAGCCAGGCCATGAGTTACATGTGACATAGAGAGGGCGAATAAGGCGTTAACACAGCCAGGCCGTGAGTTACATGTGACATAGAGAGGGCGAATAAGGCGTTAACACAGCCAGGCCGTGAGCTACATGTGACATAGAGAGGGCGAATAAGGCTTTAACACAGCCAGGCCATGAGTTACATGTGACATAGAGAGGGCGAATAAGGCGTTAACACAGCCAGGCCGTAAGCTACATGTGACATAGAGAGGGCGAATAAGGCGTTAACACAGCCTGGCTGTGAGTTACATGTGACATAGAGAGGGCGAATAAGGCGTTAACACAGCCAGGCCGTGAGCTACATGTGACATAGAGAGGGCGAATAAGGCGTTAACACAGCCTGGCTGTGAGTTACATTTCCATATGAACGGACATCTACTCTTAGAGCAGGATTTGCCATTATTGAATGCAGAAAATCACAATAATATGACGCTACATGATTCATCTTCTCGTAATATTTTTGGGATTCTTAAGTAATGAAAAATGTGTAGGAGCTAGCGGGGTGTTTATCACGTATGAGAGGGGGGACAAACCGTGGGAGCTGTGCAAAGCTTTAATTGTGTAACACGAAGAGATCAGTCTATAAAGGTTTGTGGCGGAGTGGCGTAATGAGACCGATATATACCCTTTGTCTCCTTTTGGTCCGGAAACAACAATTCACCTCAATATATTGTTCGAAACAGAGTACATTCCATAAATTTACGTGATAACGGAAGAAGAGCAATATCCGACACTTTCGTCTTTCTTAATAACAAGATAGGAAATGTGGGTGTTGCGTAACATTGAGTTCCTTCAGATTTTTGCATCATTAATTCTTCTCTGAGGCGTTGTAAGATTTAATATGCTGGGGGGCCACATTTTTTTAATTGTTTACAATTGTAGACATTTTGTAGAATGTCATTGTTATTATTAATGTCTCTTATTACTTGTTCTTATATTTCTTTGAGAAATTTACTCTCTACATTGATTTTCTCTGTGGTACATTTATAGGTCATAAACTCAAAATTTTACCCTACAAAATTGTTTTGTAAGTTTTGACTTACAAATAATATTTCGCACACAATTTGTGGGTATATTTGTAATAAATCTATATCTGTCTCCATATAGCTAACTGTTTGTCCAATCTACTTTATTCATGTTATTCTATCCACTTACATAATATTTTATTTATCCCGTCTGTCTGTCTGTCCGTCGATCTGTCTGTCTCCTTGAACTGCTGCCTAATTAACAAATTCAAGCATTCCAGTCAAATGCAATAATCCCCTGTTTATTTTCCAGTAACATTGAGGTTCTAAAAGACATTACGCGCCCACTGCAGTCGATCGTATAGAGTCATGTGAATAGGTTTACTCAGATATGTATGTTCACTCGTAGTTTCAATTAGCAGGAAACAGTATTATGCAAATTTATACGTGCCGGTGTTAAAAGAAATTATGTCCCAATTAATTCACATTATCTTTACAGTTTAGCATCTAAACAGTGAATTGAAACAAAAAAATGTCCGTTTGCTCGTAGCCTTCTGTAGAGGTAAGAGTGTAGCCAAACAGATCATAGACCTAATACCAGATAAGTCGTTGCTTAATTTCTCAGTTTTCGTAAGTCTGACCGCCAAACGTATTTTACTAGATCAGACGGATTAATAAAGTATAAAGCAGTAGTCCTAAGTATTAAATATTGTGACTAATGTGTTTCTGCCTTAATTACCCGGCACGCAAATCGCATCATTATTACGGCGCTATTTGTTAGATCAGATTTGCCAAATTTGTAGCTTGTGGCGACATTTTCCCCGTGGCACAGAGTTATGTTGCCCGCGGAGACACGTGAAATAAACTGTCCTTTGTCCCTTTCCCTGTAAACACCGCGTTAGAGCGTCAAAGCGATTCTACCCGTTTTCTGGCAAATTACGAAAGGAAACTTAACACAGTTTCATACTCCCAAGTGACCCTATCGTAAATCCGTATTGTTACGGCAGTTCTTTGCTGGGATTAAAACAGCTTTGTTGGCGATTGCCGGCGTTGACTGTTACGGGGTTATTCTCTGGTTAACGACTTGCAGGAGTGCTGGCGTCTTGCTTGTCTGTCTTATAGTCGGACGTACTTTAAAAAGCTGACACAACATTTGAAGTACATGCAACACAACACATTGTGGAGACAGTCCTTAGCTTTTAGTGTTTTAGGATCTTCGACCTGGGAGCCCACCTCTTTAACTACAGAGTTCGAAGTATAGGTCCGACCGCCCTGATTTTATAATACGTTTCTAGTCGCAAATTTGTGCTTCTGTTATTATTCCTATGTTAAATAAGCGCTTTTACTTTTTCTGTTGGTTTGTGTGGTAGGAAAAGCAAATATCTTCTCAGTGCTGTGTAAATAATAATAATAATAATAATAATAATAATGGCGATAATTCAATTCAATTCCAGTTTATTAATGTGCCGAGTCAACAGCCAGATGGCCAATTACAGAAACAGCACAACATACAAACACAAATAACAATGGACAAGGAACAAAATAAAATAAACAAACACAACAAAACAAATAAATAAGCAAACAATAACTTACTGAAAGAATTAATAAGAACACCTTACAATAATGTAACAAAATATCACATCTCACTAAGTGTAACAAATTCTCTTCTAAAAACATCCATATTATTACAAATAGAATTTGCCGCGATAACACACCGGCCGGAGGGACAGTTTTTATAGTATGAGCTAACATAGAACAAAGAAAAGTCTCGGAGGTTTCGAGTGGGAACTCGTAGACCAATAATGTCTAAGGTAGACGGACAGGATTTAGAACCTAATAAAACATTAATGACAAAAATTGCATCAAGTTGATGTCTTCTGTCTTGTAAAGTACGTAAATTAAGTACTTGAAGAGCATTAGCATAACTATAACCATTGCTGTCGCGGGAAAGGAATTGATAATAACATAGAGCTACAAACTTCCTTTGAATACGCTCAAGCTTTTCTGCATCGGTAGAAGTAATTGAATTCCATACAACAGATGCATACTCTAATTTGGGTCTAACAAGTGAAAAATATAATAATATAATATAATAATAATAATAATAATAAGTCCTTAAATTTTTATATAATTTAAATAAATGTGTTAAATAATGTTAAATAAGCGCTCTTATTTGTTTGTAGGGTTATGTGGTAGGAAAAGCAAATATCTTCTCAGTGCTGTGTAAATAATAATAATAATAATAATGGTGATAATAATAATAATAAGTCCTTAAATTTTTATATAATTTTAATGAAAATGGGAGAATATGTACTCTTCATGAAGGCTACTAACAAATATATGTGTTTAATACATAATATCAGTGTTGCTGTCAGGTGGCACTGTAACGTTTAACGACACTTTGACCATGCATGAAGAATACGTAAATATATATCCGGACACCAGCAAGAAACGTCGAAACATATTTAGCGTTTCAAACGTAGTTTATTGTCGCGTCAACAAGCATTTTTGAAGCCCAATAACAAAGCCAGAGGGGCTATGATTGCTTCTTTTAAAATCACAAAAATCTTGAAGATGATGAAGAAGAAGAAGAAAGCCCTTTGAAGATGATAACGTGTTTCGAGGACGTTTAATTGTGACAGGAAATTTATTGTTCAACGAACTGAAACGTATGCAGCGCAATTAACGAGTTTCGGTTACTCCAGAGTACTGTCACTGGATGTGAGAAATGGATGTCAGTGACACTGAACAGCAACTGAGGGAAGATCTTGAAACCTTGCAGTTTTTTAGCCTTCAGTTCAGTAGTCTGGTATCGATGATGTTTCCCAGTTACAGTCGACCTCGGTTATAAAGTCATGAAAGGCCCTGAATATTTTATGTCGTTATAAACGAGTGTTGTTATAACCGAGGAGTATAATGTTATTGTTAACAGTGAGGAATTACGCGTGATTTCAGGCTTCCACCGCGATGTAAATGAGATTTTCACTCTTCTAGGATGTTACACAGCGTAGATTGGTAGTTACAGACGTTTTGTGACAATATCGGTACCATCTTCAACGGTCAAGCAGTCCAAGAAGAATGACGATGGGACGATAGGTTGTCCCGAAACGTCGGTAACTAACTACCAATCTACGATGCTTAACATATCAGGAAAACGAAGATCTCAGGAATTAATCGGCACCACAGAATATATGACGCTATAGACGAGGTGTCGCATGAACCGATGTCGTTATAACCGGGTTCGACTCTAGGCCTGTTTGTTTTTATTCGGATGTTCTTCAAGGATGGTAATATTAAGGACGAGTTGTTACAACGTATACCGTTACGTGGAAAGATAAGAGCTGAAGTCTTAACGAGTATTTCAAGTCCTTTAATGCTAGCCATCCGTGCGGTCTAAGGCGTGGGTCTTCGGCCGCTCGCTTACTAGGATCGTGGGTTCGAATCCCACCGGGGCATGGATGTCTGTCTCTTGTGAGTGTTGTGTGTTGTCAGGTAGAGGTCTCTGCGACGAGCTGGTCCCTCGTCCAGAGGAGTACTACCGACTGTGGTGTGTCTCAAATGTGTGTGACCATGAAACCTCGACGAAACGAGGAGGCCCAGGCCCATATAAGGCTGTCGAGCCATAAAAAAAATGCTAGCCATCTGGAAATGAATGTTCTCGTTCAGAAACGGGTGTCCTTTTTCACAGATGGCGCTGCAGTAATAATTTGTGAATATGTTGGCTTAATTGGGCTTTGCATTAATGATTCGCTGTTCCATGTTTTTGTTAGTTACCGCTGTATCTTTCATTAACAAACTGTACTTACAACAGTGACCGATTTTAAACACGTGACGAATGTTGTGCCAAAAAACAAGTCAACTCCATCTTTGCTATGCTTCACATGTAGCTATCAAATATTTTTAGACGAAATTGTTACGCATTATGGAGACTTGATGTTACATACTGGAGTCCGTTGGCTGAGTGCAGGAAAGTTTTATTCAGCTACCAAGGGCTTGTTCCAGTAATTGTGGAGTTTCTTCAGGACAGAAGTGATTTAGCTCTGAAACTAAAATTTTTCGGTGGGTGTTACACCTTGCTTTCCTCACATATCCTACCCCTAAACTACATATGTGGACAAAAGCAACTAACTCCATGGAACAGAATCCTTCCTGCGAAGCTAACAGGTCCTCATCTAGTCAAGAAATTTCCCGCATTTTATGGAGCCTGAAGGTTTCTTACCGCCTTCACAACTGTCCCTATTTTGAACCAGACCAATCCAATCCATGCCCCATCCCACTTCTTGAAGACCGATTTTAATATCATCCTTCCATCTACGACTAGGTCTTCCAAGTGGCCTCTTTCCCTCAGGTATTACCACCAGTTCCCTAGATGCTTCTCTCCTGTCTACCATGCGTGACACATGCCCCGCCTATCTCATTTTTCTTGATTTGATCACTCGAATAATATTTGGTGAGAAGTACAAATGATAAAGGTCCTCGTTATGTGGTCTTCTCCATTCCTCTATTATCTTGTCCTTCCTAGACCCAAATATTTTCCTCAGCACCCTATTCTCAATCACCCTCAGCCTGTGTTTCTCCCTCAATGTGGGAGTCCAAGTTCCACACGTATACAAAACAAAAGGCAAAATAGCAGTTGTGTTATCTTAAGGACAAAAATAAGACCATCTTTAAAATGATTCACACAATTGATTCAAAGGGAAACAGAAGTTATGGAAGACTCAGCTGATAAATTGTATGCTAACCCACTTACCCAGTGTTCAGATTCACGCTGATGGTACATTTTATGCGTCTGTCTACCTTCTGTGTAACGACAAACTATTAAAGGAATTTGAAATAAAATTTGAGGGCTCTGAGCTCATGAATCTCTCTGTGTAGGTCATTACTATTCCGTTTAAACGAGAGGAATGTAAGTGATATTCTTCTGTTTTCATGGTGAATGTGAGTGAATTGGAACTTGAGAGTATTACTTATTAATGAATTGTAAATAGGAGTTACCGACAGAAACTTGAGGAATGTAGTGCCACCTGCACTTAAACCAGCGACATTAAAGGTGAAGTGAATATTTGTTTTGGTTTTGCCTACATAAAGCGGTCGGGGCGTGGCGTGGTGATCCTACAACAACTACAGTGCCACACACGCAATCTGTACGCAATATATATTTATACTCGTTTATATAATAACTGCAATTTTTACGTATCAGTACTTCGGTATAGATCAATGTATAGATTCCTATAAACAGAAAACGAGTCATTTCAGCAATCCCATCGTAACACAGGGTGTTCCATAAGCAAGAAAGCTATCTACGAACGTTTAACGTAACACAATAAGAAAACATACGTTGTATATTATAAGGAACTCAACGTAATATCAACTAAGATTGCGTCTAACACTGACGGTTACGTGGACCACGTCCGCTACATACTCCACAAATAACAAGAAATCTATATATATCTTATGCAGACAAATGTACACTAATATATATATTGTACACCAATAATATGGCTGTTGTAATTTCAACGAAAGAGCCCCTGAAGATGAGCCTTATATAGGCTAGAAACATGTTGGGCAACATTTAATAAAATTGTGTTAAATAACATAATACTGTGTACATTTGTCTGCATAAGATATATATAATTAAAAATGTACGGTACAAGTAACGTAAAGTTTAAACAAGAAATCTCTTCTACCTAAAACTCAATAACTGTATTTTAACCAATTTTAACTAACATTGTATATGTCTTAATATTATTCCTTTATAGGGAATAATAGTCACTTTATGTACTTTTTAACTGTGAAGGGGAGGCCTCCACTACAGTATACTTTTCCTTGTATGTTATTGTGATTCTGTCTGATGACGGTCGATACAAACGGCCGAAATATGTCGTAGAAGATAAAAGAATGCATAGTATTTAAGGTGCTGTGTTCGTTCTGATACTAAAAACAGATGTATTTCAAGAGAGGCAGAGCTGTACCTCTACTTCTTCTCTTTTCGTAATAAAACATTACGTATACTGGGACCGTATTTTCTTAACTAAAGCAAAACACATTACACCTTTCCTTAAATGAATTCGATATTTGTTAAATCTGCTTGATTTTTCATGTCTGTCGTGACTGTGTTATGGGTCTTCTTGTTAAAGTCTTTGTGATAGAAGTAATATGTGATTCAGCTTACGTTTTTCTGTTTTGCTTTAAGTTTTGCCTCACTGGAATGTGCATAATATGTTCAAACCTTTTATTTATGGAGACATTTATTACTCGTACATTAGTAACTAACTTCGTAGAAATATGTTTTTTAAGGGCCCCGCAGCAGATGCTACGGACGCACCGCAGCCTTGAGGCTTATTGTGCAGCCCTGTGATGATGATCAATTTTTTTTAGTTTTTACATATAATGGAGCACCGGCGGAATGAAATTGACAGGGAAAAACCGAAATACTTTTGGAAAAACCTGTCCCAGTGCCACTTTGTGCACCGCAAATCCCACATAAACTGACCGGGGATCGAACCCGGGCCGCCGGGGTGAGAGGCCGGCAACTAACCACCTAAGCCGTGGCACGGCCAGAAATATGTTAAGATAAAGACACAGCTGTATTTTTAGTAACTTCCTCATACTTTTTAGTAGGCTATAATTTTATTGCACGTAATGCATAGACAAATATGTATAAAATTAGCACGTATATGTGACACATTCGTGGACTGGGATAGCTCAATCGGTTTAGCGACTTGCTGCGGGCTGGACGGCTCGGGGATAGAATCCCGGTGAGGTCGAGGTTTCGTCATCTGTCCAGACCGGTCCTGGGGTCCAACAGCCATGAGTACAATGGGTACCGGGTCTCTTTCCTGGGGTTAAAGTGGCCGGGCCGTGGCGTTGAAGACCCACCCCTTCTAGTACCGAGGTTAAAGAAAGAGTAGAGTTATACCTCTACTCCCCTCTGGGCCTTCATGGCCTGTTCTAGCGTGAACTTTACCTTTACCGTTTACTTGACACGTTACACATTTTATGTATTGAACTTCATGTTGCCCGCATGTAGACCAAATTTTGCCGAAGTTCCCTGCATATCAAAACATTTGGGCAGGTCTGTGTTTAATCGTGGCCTCTTTGACTCTGTCGCTTTTCTTGTATTCATCTTGTAAACAGAACGATTGTCGTAACGAAGGATGTGTTCTGCAAGAAATGTGTGTTACGCTTATATCTAAGACGTTTGAAAATTTTCTCAGGCCACTAAAATTTCAGCGACATATAGTCGTAAGTTTACGTAGGTCTTCAAGCAAAGTGCCTGTCATTTTTGTCCGATTTTGACCAAATTTGAATTGTTTCGACAGATTTTAGTGAAAGTCCCCAGCATTAAATTTCACGAATATCCATCCAGCGGAAGCTGTGTTGTTCCATGCGGACAGAGGGACGGACAGTCAGACATGCAAGACGAATCTGCCGCTTTTCGAAATTTGTCTAACGCGCCTAAAGATGAGAACATGGAAAATCTCCAGTGTTGTGTGTATCAGTTGAAGAAGAGAAGAGATGAGTTGGCAGATGCGGTGTAGATGAAAGGACAATCGTCGAGTGGATGTTTGAGAAATTAGGTGTGTGAGTGTGAAGAACATTTTGAGAAATTAGGTGTGTGAGTGTGAAGCACATTTTGAGAAATTAGGTGTGTGAGTGTGAAGCACATTTTGAGAAATTAGGTGTGTGAGTGTGAAACACATTTTGAGAAATTAGGTGTGTGATTGTGAAGCACATTTTGAGAAATTAGGTGTGTGAGTGTGAAGAACATTTTGAGAAATTAGGTGTGTGAGTGTGAAGAACATTTTGAGAAATTAGGTGTGTGAGTGTGAAACACATTTTGAGAAATTAGGTGTGTGATTGTGAAGCACATTTTGAGAAATTAGGTGTGTGAGTGTGAAGAACATTTTGAGAAATTAGGTGTGTGAGTGTGAAGAACATTTTGAGAAATTAGGTGTGTGAGTGTGAAGAACATTTTGAGAAATTAGGTGTGTGAGTGTGAAGCACATTTTGAGAAATTAGGTGTGTGAGTGTGAAGAACATTTTGAGAAATTAGGTGTGTGAGTGTGAAGAACATTTTGAGAAATTAGGTGTGTGAGTGTGAAGCACATTTTGAGAAATTAGGTGTGTGATTGTGAAGCACATTTTGAGAAATTAGTGTGTGAGTGTGAAGAACATTTTGAGAAATTAGGTGTGTGAGTGTGAAGCACATTTTGAGAAATTAGGTGTGTGATGTGAAGCACATTTTGAGAAATTAGTTGTGTGAGTGTGAAGCACATTTTGAGAAATTAGGTGTGTGAGTGTGAAGCACATTTTAATCGACGAAGTGAAGGTTTATATTGCAGGATATCGTAAACACGATGATGAATTTAATATTGTATTCACCGTGCATCTTGTATAAATTAAAATTGAAATTAAAACCAACTTGATGCACCTTCACTATTAAAAATTTTAATAGTAGATTAATTAACTCTTAATTAACCCGACATGTTTCGGTAAGGTACCTTACCATCTTCAGGGGTTTTTACTACATTTAGTTACGTAGACCATATATAAAACATACACAAGATATGATCCCACAAAGTCTCGTCGCATATAAAGTTTTCATAAATCACTAAAAGTCACTAAAACTCGTTTTAAAAAACTCGTTTAAAGAACTCTTAAAAATTCTTAAAAACAGTCAACACCTGCAATCCTGCAATAATTCCACCTTTGCAGAACTTATAGCACTGTTGTTGCACACTTTGTCATATCACCCACGCGTCCTGAATTTTCTATCGGAGTATGTCACGTAGAAAAGCTGTGTAGTGTATCAGGACGCGTGGGTGATATGACAAAGTGTGCAACAACAGTGCTATAAGTTCTGCAAAGGTGGAATTATTGCAGGATTGCAGGTGTTGACTGTTTTTAAGAATTTTTAAGAGTTCTTTAAACGAGTTTTTTAAAACGAGTTTTAGTGACTTTTAGTGATTTATGAAAACTGTATATGCGACGAGACTTTGTGGGATCATATCTTGTGTATGTTTTATATATGGTCTACGTAACTAAATGTAGTAAAAACCCCTGAAGATGGTAAGGTACCTTACCGAAACATGTCGGGTTAATTAAGAGTTAATTAATCTACTATTAAAATTTTTAATAGTGAAGGTGCATCAAGTTGGTTTTAATTTCAATTTTAACGATGATGAATTTCGCATTTTATTGTTCGAGACTTGCCTGGTTAGTTAATTATTCTGCGTGATCGATTTAGTCGTTGGTTGGTTAGCATTTAACAGGTAAAGAGTATGAAAGGAAGTGGAGAGACAGGGAGAGAGAAGTGACAATATAGACAAAGAAAGGGATGAACAAACAAATGATTTTATTGAAGGCAAGCAGTAGGGCGTATAGCCAGTGCCGCATTAATCTCTTGGTAATCCACTCACTTATGGTCGATAAGCTGATCGTATTAAGGGCTTTATAAACACAATCAGCTTCCAGTAATTGAAGCTGTTTTAGCCTCTGTGATAAACAGCCATTAGATGATTTGGAGAACTGCACGTGCTCTAAGTAGTATCTTCCACCCATACTTTTAAGATACAGAACATTTTATTATACGGTAGTACCTATAAAGTACAAACTGCACGGCGTCACATCCAAAAGACGTTATAGTTACTGCCATGAGAATACCAGGTCTCATATATCTAACTTATTAAGTCGGTCGTTATGGAATTTTAAGGTTTATCACTGTGTTTACAAAAGCCCAAGATCTAACGGGATTGTATCTTGATGCTGATCTGCCTAATTCTCTTCTCTCTTCAAGGTTTGTTTTAACACACCACTTGCATAGTCTGACGGCTGTAACTCTTAAGTTTGTTCCTCTGGTATTAGAACCTTTACGCCTGCGAAAATTCACCGAACATAAATTTAAATACAGTATAACCCAGTTGTAACGACATCGGTTTATACGATACCTCGCCTACAGCGTCAGATATTATGTGGTACCAATTAATTTGTCACTGTTAACCATAACATCATAATCATCGGTTATAAAGACACTCGTTTACAACACAAAATATTCAGTCCCTTTCATGACGTTATAAGCGGGTTCGTCTTTACTATGGTTTTCAACACCAGGTGTAACAGTCTGTTGGTCTACAGCAGTTTATTAATACATTTTAGGCACCCAATGTGACGTATTGTAACTATAGAGGAAAGTTTTAACAGAATTTCATATTTTGCTAACACTGAAGAATTAAGATATTAATATATTTTAATTCCTTATACATACCAGCGAAAATTCCCGGGTTTAAATTAACATAAACTGTACTGTATTGATGAAGTTGTGTATTCTGATAATCGTACCAGTGCCGATCCCAGTGGCCGCGCGTTCTAAGGCGTGGGTCTTCGGCCGCTCGCTTACTAGGATCGTGGGTTCGAATCCCACCGGGGGCATGGATGTCTGTCTCTTGTGAGTGTTGTGTGTTGTCAGGTAGAGGTCTCTGCGACGGGCTGGTCCCTCGTCCAGAGGAGTCCTACCGACTGTGGTGTGTCTCAAATGTGTGTGATCATGAAACCTCGACGAAACGAGGAGGCCCAGGCCCATATAGGGCTGTCGAGCCATAGAAAAAAAAAAACTGGTGGATAAGAAAAATTTATGAAGCTGTTTATTAATGCACTTCAAACTGTAATTCGCAACTTTGGCCTAATATTTTTTGAAATGTGATAACGAGCAGAACAAATTCTGATGTGGACTGGCAGCGAATAAGGCAGACTAGAGTGAAAATGGGCACTTCATTCGGTAGCAAAGGCGTAACTTGGCTAATAATGTGCGGGGGGGGATCGACCATGGTATTAAGAACTTTTAATTTGCGAAGTAGTCAAGTTAGAAAGAGGGGAAAGATTGGTTTGAACCAGTCCTTAATATACATACACCACTCTCACCCATTTTTTTATTTGTGACTCTTAAACTCAGTAGCCGAAAAATAACTTTTCTTAGATAGAAAAAATACTGGAGAGCCATTTTACCCACCTTGTCTCCCCCAAATTACGCCTATGTTCTGTAGTTTACAGTCTTTACCCTGAAGGTGGAAATAACATTTTTTCCCGAAAGGTTTGTATTTACCTAACTACATGGCGTTATATCCCAGAGTACTGTAATAATGCAGTGCACTGATTTTCAGTCCCGAGGAGGGAGAGATGATGGCTTACTGGACGGTGGCGTAGAGGAAAGACCATATGAATTTCATCATAAGAACATCACGTTAGACGCTGTCCATTGTTTGAGATACTCGTATACTAGGTACACACGACGTTTTGAGACCTCATGCTGCTACTTTCATCAGTTAAAAGTAATATTACAAAATATATTCTGTTGTGTCCGTGGAAACAAACGGAACTGCTAACCCCTGTCCGCGGATGGTGGAACGAAATCCTGCTTCCGGAACGTCGTGTGGTGTGTCTATCAAGTACACCTCGGGCAGTGGACAGTGTCCGTTGTAATATTCTTATGCTGGAAGTAGAGCTCCACGAATTCGCAACGGCGACACATGATGGAGACGAGTGGTTTGCTTCACGCTCGGTTGTTTTAACTGGTGAGCAAATGTTTCCGGGACCCGTTTGTTAGGAAGCTGGGTGGGCCTTCGAGTCTGCATGGCAGCTGTGGGTACAAGGAACCACCTCTCACTGCCGGGAATTGAACCCTCGTCATTCAGTGCACAGCCTTGTCACTCGGCGTCTAGGGATGACAGCGAAAAAGTTGAAAAAACTCTGACTTCCTTTTTACAGATTATTACACTAACAGCTTGGCTGGCCTTGCAAGAAAAATATCACCGAATATACTCGGAGCTTTGAGTCAAACCGTTATTAATGTGATAGTGTTTGTTTATTCAGTGCTGTAATGTACTGGATACTGAGAAACGCATGTGTCGAGTACAATTGTAGATGATAATGAAAATGTATAATATCAACGGTGATATTTATGTTAGCTTAATATTATATATGGAATTGAAACTGTGGAAGTGACACTTTGATGAGAGGCTTTGAACTGCTGAATTCCCTAACACTGATCAACGTATTGCGGCGGTTTTTACCGTATGGAATGATATATATATATATATATATATATATGGCTGTTTCTGATTTATATGGGATTAATGATTGTACATTAGCAACAACCACAAAGCTGTGTGAATGGCTAGGGTTCCCACAGAGCGAACCATCCACCGTGCTGAACTCGGGTGATTGCCCTGTCAATTCCATTTATCCGTGGGCTATTTAACCCTTTATAGGGCGAAGGTCATGACCTCAGGTGCGTTCTTGGTACTTTGATGTTGATGGAATAAAGGGAGGGTGACTTAACGACATGTATCAGTTGCATGACCTCAGGTGCGTTCTTGGTACTTTGATGTTGGTGGAATAAAGGGAGGGTGACTTAACGACATGTATCAGTTGCATGACCTAAGGTGCGTTCTTGGTACTTTGATTTTGGTGGAATAAAGGGAGGGTGACTTAACGACATGTATCAGTTGCATGACCTAAGGTGCGTTCTTGGTACTTTGATGTTGGTGGAATAAAGGGAGGGTGACTTAACGACATGTATCAGTTGCATGACCTAAGGTGCGTTCTTGGTACTTTGATGTTGGTGGAATAAAGGGAGGGTGACTTAACGACATGTATCAGTTGCATGACCTAAGGTGCGTTCTTGGTACTTTGATGTTGGTGGAATAAAGGGAGGGTGACTTAACGACATGTATCAGTTGTATGACCTAAGGTGCGTTCTTGGTACTTTGATGTTGGTGGAATAAAGGGAGGGTGACTTAACGACATGTATCAGTTGCAAAGCTCATTTTGGGGCCGAAGGACGAAGGGACATTTTTTTTAGCTTCGAATGATTTCAGGGGAGCATACTTCGACGAACGTGACAGGATTTTAAAATGGCGCATGCCAGTATGTTTTAGAACAAATAATTATCTGCCTTATTTGTTTGGAACATGACAAGATTTGAGATTAAGCGGCCGTAGTCTATTTCAAGATAATCTTGTCAAGTGCTGAGGGTTTCATGTTGTTTTGTTGAAAAATACAGATCTATGTTTATGAGACAGAATAGCTTATTCAGTGCTTTTCCTGAGGTATCAAGGTTCGATTCCCCTCAGGGCCGGATATCTTTCTCTTCGCCTAAGCACTCAGAGTGACCGCGGGCTCACTCTGCATTCTATTCAGTGGATACTGTCAGTCTTTCTTCTGGAGGAAACCGGCTGGGGCTTAGAGTTTTCTGTTCATGTCCATTTAATGTTGACATTAAGAATATATGGAGTTATACCTCCTCTGCCTTCTGCTTCTTCATGAAGTGCTGCTTAACTAACCACGTGGGCTTTACCTTTAGGCGCCCAGGCAAATGTGTGCCTTTTTGTTTGAATATAACCACAGTACAGATTATAAAAATTAAAATGTGAGCTATTATTTATACTTACATTTCTTCACTACATCTACGAAATGTTTAACATGCGTGTCTTATTCGTAACGATGTTTATATTTGACGTCATGTAATAGTAAAATCACTTGCTAAAGGCTGGATGGCTGGGTTACGGTTTCTGGTTTAGGAGGCCACCCAACTGTATACGAGTGGCACCAGAGCCCCTTCCCCCTAAGGTAGAGTTCAAGAGGCCAGAGCTTGAAGTTGACCACTCGTCTCTATAAATCTTAAATAAGCAGGGTATGAGGGTGCGGAATGGATTAAGCTCGCTCAGGATATGTCCCGTGGCGGACTTTTGAAGTCTGTGCTGAGCCTTCGGGTTCCATAAACAGGTGATGATCTTAGCGGCTGTCAGCGTCTCGAGGATTGTGTCACACGAGGTTAGTTATGGATCCTGGTAGACACCTATCGATTATGAGTTTCAAGTGCGGAATATTGTTATTATGACTGCAGAAGGTGCCATTTGACGGAACTCAATGCGGTGTTAGCGTTATTACAACGAGATATGATTTAGTGGGCGCCAGTGGAGTCGCTGCTTGTCTATTGCCAATAGGACGCCCCATTCATTAAAGATCTTATGCGCTGTATATGTAATATGTCTGCTAATTTCATTAGCTAGTTCAGTCGCTTCGCAAACATTGATAACTTGCAGAACAGCACGAGGAAGATTGCTGCATTATTTATATTGTCAGGACATGAACCAGTATTCTGCGAGTTTTATTGATTGGACGTTCTCTCGGCTAGAATAGTAAGTTAGCTTATGAAAGGCCTTCTGTGCTTGTCTCTACTTAAAAGAGCTTTCCTACGTTAATATATTCACATAGTAACGCGTAATTTGTGTTGTATGAATTTTAAATGAAATTTAAATGTTGACTAATGGCGGGACATGTTTATAGCACAGACCTGTTAAATAACTTAAACATTCGGGATATATGAGCTATGATATGAAGCGAGATATCCAATACGTGCCATGAAAAGGATTAACGAAACTGTTGCATCTACAGAGAGCCTACGTTGTGTAATAAAACGGACTATTTTACCCAGATATAAATCTACATTTTACCATTAGAAACGTAACCTTATTCATATCACCGACTACAACCTTCATTTTACAGTACGGAAAAAAGAAAATCATCAGGAAAGAGTTTTGCATTTTATATGGTCATTATTTTTGTTTTATAATGTATTTATTGTATAATAATAAATAATAACCATGGCTCAACAGCCCTATATGGGCTCGGGCCTCCTCGTGCTCCTCTTTCCGAGGTTACTAAGTCGTGTGCATTCGTGGCAGTTGGTGACTGGCCAACTGGCCGCGCTACTATTCTATCGATCCTGATGTGCCCGCCAGAGCCATCTGGCAGGCAGTCAGGAGACTTGGCTGAGAAATGGAGGCTTTGAATTTAGCTTACGTAACATTTTTATTCATGACCGTAAGGTTCTTTTACATGCCGTAAATCTACGACATGGGACCGACGGCTTTACTTCCCCTCCGAAGGAAGTGGTGCTCCGGATTTTTATCACCCTTAAAAATCCATCGACCTCGGTCGGGATCGAACCCGCGAACCTTGGGTCCAGTGGCGAGCACGCTAACCACTAGTCCACCGAGGTCGACAATTTTATTGTATACAGTAATTAAAAGAAATTAGCAGTTTTTACAAAACCAACAAATGAAGGCGATATGTGTGAAAATAATTTGTAAGGATGAGATCTCAATCCCATTGACACGTAACTTTAACAATTTTAATTTGTATACGTATTTATACTAACGTTTGGCCTGAGAATGACCTAGAATGGTCAAAACATGTTGCCACTAAATAATATGACGAATTAGTATCAACATTAAAAAAGCTGTGTTGACGGTGTGAAGTACCATTTTATTACAGCGTTACGTAATGTGGGATGAGATGGTCATGTGCCAGCTGAGTACACTCCACACTCACGCATCCATGTTTTGTGAGATCGGTTTATATTGTCCTCTCATCTATCCCCAGGTCTTCCAAGTGGTCTTTTCCTTCACGTTTTCTGACTTAAATGTCGTACGCATTTCGCATCTCGCCGTGCGTACTACACGCATAATCCATTTCGCCATTGTTCATTAGATTAGAATTTTTTAAGATTATGATTCAATGCAGTTTTCTCTTTCGTCTGTTCCTTCTCGCAAGTCCGGAAATACGAAACCAATTCTCAGATTGAAATAAAAATATCTCATTATTCACCGACGTTCTGTGCAGGTTTGTGACATCTACATTTCAATTATTGAATCACTTCCGTTTTTGTCTTGTGACAGTTAGTGCCCTCAGTATTACAGTAACATAAAGTTATATCTTCAAGAAACAATTTGAAATTAATGACTTGTTTTTAGCAACTGGACAAGACTTTGAAGTGCAAAACAGAAATATAATATTTTATGACACACCAAAGCTGATATTTTATGGTCAGTGGTGTGTGTTTGTATAATCCGGCAGTTTTATTTGAATTGTAAATGAGGCAGTTACATAACTGAGCGAGAATAAATGGCAAGCGATTTCCAGATGCCTCACTATTAAACTGGGTGCCGTTCGTACTAGAGTAGCGTCCCTTCGCCGGTTTGTGACGACGTTGTAAACTCAGTCGCGTTTCTGCACATTTAACGACAGTTTAAAAATGTATTAATAACATCGTGATGGAGTTCAGTGCTGATCTGCCATCCCGTCGGTCTTCTGTCGAAGTGTTATTTCCTCGTTTGTTTCTTATTTTGCTATAATTGCTAGATAGTGTGATCTTTCATAATAATCATTTTTATTCTTATTTTTGGTGGGCTTTGTGGTTTATTGCTCATTCTAAACATCTTTTTAATGTAATAAATTTACGTGCTGTAATATAAAAAGCATAAAATTATATAATTGAATGAGTTTTGATATTGTCATGGCTATGAAGATTCATATTGTTATAGTTTGTGAAGCCGTGTAGTCTGGCAAAGAAGTATCAGTGTTTCGAAGAAACCTGATTTGAAGGCAGTCTGTATCCCCGAAACGTTGGAACCCACATATAACACCACACAATGTCATCGCGCGAAAAATCAGAACGCGAGAAACTGAAGAAACAAATTTTGAGTAAGCATGATAAATTGTATGAACGCAGTTAATACTTACACGTACATAGAAAACATCAGCGGCCTAGTGGATAGCTCTTGTGCCTTATTGGTCTCGGGTTCAAATTTTGTTTCGATAACATGTTATTCAGACTGACGTTTTTCTGTGGTTTTTTTTCAGTCCCTCCAGGTAAATGCAGTGATTTGTACATTACAACACGCGTAGGACATGATTATTTATTTGCACGTTCTTCTTCCGTCCAATTAGAACTTGTGCAAGCTATGCAATTGCAAAATGTCTGTAAACTTACAAATTATTAAATATACATATACAGAGGTACAAGATGCTCAGGTGTAGTAGAGAGAGCTTTACCTGATTTTTATGTTTTCTGTCGATGGGAAATAATAGTTAACCGTGGAACAGAAAGGCAAACTTATGTGTATAAGGAAAAGAACAAAATGTAACCTAAAACTCAGAAAATCTTGAGTTGTGTACGTTCTCAATTAATCAAAACGTTTTATTTTACTTCGGATGTTACGGAGCGAGAAAATAAAGATTCCTGTGTAGGAAGTAGATGTGGTAATCAAGGCAGCCAGTGTAATGGAACTAATTTTCGAGCTTGAAAAGAGAGTAGGTAAGAGATTTTGTAGAATTTTGGATTCTATTAACAAATCTGTATTAGAATTGTAACAAATGTGATTATAAGAACTACTGGCAACAAGATAAAATGTGACTGAAAAAAGCAGCTGCTTTAAGAACTGCTGGCATCACGAAGAGGCAAAGTTGGACAAGGAGGTTCTGTAGGAACTACTGGCAATACGAGGAGGCGTAACTGGAGGAACAGTTTGTATAAAAACTGCTGGAAACACGAGACGTAACTGGAGAAACACCCGGTATGATAACTGCTGGAAGGTCGAAGAGAATACGGAAACGGTAGTTAACATTGAAACGAAGGAGTACGAAAACAGCTGGTAAAAGAATGGCAACACAAAGAGACGTAATGGAGAAACAGCTGTATTAGAACTGTGAAATCGAAAAGACGTAACTGGAGAAACAGCTGGTAAAAGAACTGGCAACACTAAAGAGACGTAACTGGAGAAACAGCTGTATTAGAACTGCTGAAAATACGAAAAGACGTAACTGGAGAAACAGCTGGTAAAAGAACTGGCAACATAAAGAGACGTAACTGGAGAAACAGCTGTATTAGAACTGCTGAAAATACGAAAAGACGTAACTGGAGAAACAGCTGGTAAAAGAACTGGCAACATAAAGAGACGTAACTGGAGAAACAGCTGTATTAGAACTGCTGAAAATACGAAAAGACGTAACTGGAGAAACAGCTGTATTAGAACTGCTGAAATACGAAAAGACTTAACTGGAGAAACAGCTGTATAAGAACTGGCAAAACAAAGAGACGTAACTGGAAGAAACAGCTGTATTAGAACTGCTGAAAATACGAAAAGACTTAACTGGAGAAAAGCTGGTATAAGAACTGGCAACACAAAGAGAGTAACTGGAGAAACAGCTGTATTAGAACTGTGGAAATAGAAAAGACTAACTGGAGAAAAGCTAGTATAAGAACTGGCAACACAAAGAGACGTAACTGGAGAAACAGCTGTATTAAATCTGCTGGAAATAAGAAAAGACTTAACTGGAGAAATAGCTAGTATAAGAACTGGCAACACAAAGAGACGTAACTGGAGAAACAGCTGTATTAAATCTGCTGGAAATACGAAAAGACTTAACTGGAGAAACAGCTGTATTAGAACTGCTGAAAATACGAAAAGACTTAAACTGGAGAAATAGCTGGTATAAGAACTGGCAACACAAAGAGAAGTAACTGGAGAAACAGCTGTATTAGAACTGTTGGAAATACGAAAAGACGTAACTGGAGAAACAGCTGATATATGAACTGGCAATACAAGAGACGTAAGCGGAGAAACAGCTGCTACAGCTACTGCTGTCAACACCTGCTTGAGCACTAAAACACTGTGTTTTGCTCATAGAACATTTTGACGCGTTTGATATGATCGTCAAAGTGAACAGCTATTATTTCTTTAAAACTCATTGACTGTTTATTCTTCGTAGTGAAGTCATAGTGTTTTCTATGAGGTAGGAACTGAATTTTAAATATTGTTTGGATGCATTTTATGAGTTGAGGTTTAACGCCAGAAGGACCATATAAGAAACCTACCTTTAGCCTGTATTTGTTTTGTAAATGTCTCTTATCTTTCAACTACGTTTGCAAGTCAGCATTCAGGCTTAATATTCGGCAGGAGGAGGGGTCCCAGGTTAAAATATCGACCTAGAGATCGGCTAACGTAAATGTGATTTTTTGTGGTTTTCCTCACTCTTTCTAAACAAGTGCCGGCATAATGCCTGAAATTAGCTAACGACCACTTCCTTCCTCACACTTTCCAATTCATTATTCACTAAACACTTTCTCACTTGTCATATAGTATGACCTACTGAAAACATTATGAATCGTATCGTAAATAAATTCTATGTTTTATCGTTTTTTCCCTTTCGCTTTTCCATCTTTTTTATCTTTGTATAAAAGTGTTGAAAGAAAGCAAGGAACAAGCCACAGTAAAAGAAAAAAACAGTGAATGGAATAGAAGAATGAAAGGTTAAATGTAAAACTGGGTGGGGAGATCACATTTATTCTGCCTCCTCTGCAAGTTAAACTTCTTAGCTTTGGCCGGGGTCTCTTGAGTAGGAAAGGGCTCTTGGCTGTATGTTAAGCATTCATGTCTCGAGTGACTGTCTTACTTGTCTCTAATAATGACACTCTTCAAGCGTGTCTGTCAGATACACATAGAGCTATCCTTTACAGAGTGAAAGATAAGTATGTCTAAATGGCTATGACATGTCTAGTCCCTGAATTTCTTCTCACCAAGTGTGACAGCGCAGTGCAATGATAGAATGCCATGAGTTCGATCCTCAGTTGGGCGTTGCATTCTTTCTCGCTAGTTTTAGCTCCATAAAAGTTTCCTTTCTCTGTTTTTATCACTACAGAGGGGACATTTTTATCTGGCAGTACGTTCAAACTTCAAAACAGCTGGACGTTTTGCGACTGAAATTTATAAAATGTAATTCCACTGGAGGCCACATAAAATAAAAACATGGCGGACACACAAACATGTGGGGTTGAAGCGACACTAGAACCACTGCACAATCAAGTAAGCAAAGTAACCCAATTTTTTTTATTACTGTTAACGTGTCCAGGAAACCTGTGTAGAACAGCTGTAAACATTCAGAATGCCAAGGTACAAACTGTGTGCACAGCGGTATGGACTGTAGCCTTACAGTATTACAGTATTATTATAAGCATCATCGTTATTTAGGATGCCAAGGTACGAACTGTAGGCAATGCCATATACACACTGCATCTTTAAAATTCTGTTATTATTATTATTATTATTAGTAGTAGTAGTAGTAGTAGTATTAGTATTAGTATTAGTATTAATTCACAGTGGTTTAGCTGGTTTTCAAAGAGTAAGAGTCACTGTTAACAGCTTTCGAAATATACTCGACTCTTTCTGCAGATGTTGCTACTAATATACAGGTGGCCCTGTCATGGCTCAGGCGGTTAGTCGCTGGCCTCTCACCGCGGAGGCCCGGGTTCGATTCCGGGCCAGTCCATGTGGGATTTGTGGTGGACAGAGTGGCACTGGGACAGGTTTTTCCCCGAGTACTGCGGTTTTCCCCTGTCAATTTCATTCCACCGGTGTTCCATTACAAGGAAAAAACTAAAAACAACTAATCATCTTTATCACAGGGTTGCACAATAAGTCTCAAGGCTGCAGTGCGTCCGTAGCATCTGCTGCGGGGCCCTTTACAAACAAAAAAAAATACAGGTTCTTTAAAATATATTTCTTGTGCTTATTGGTACTAATAACCTGGTCCTGGATGGCTGTCATAAGTCCGGTGGTTCCTGGAAAGAGTTCGCCAACGTTCAGGTATGCGTTCGATACTGTTTTATCGAAATCTGGCTTTGCAAAGTCATAGGCTTATTTTCCATGTAGAATTGTGGTCTTCTACGTCGTTATTCCTTTTTATATCCTTCTGACGTTTTAATTTTGTTGTGGAAGAGGATCACGTGAATTAGAAAGTGTGTAATGAACGTCTGTGTCACGTGTAATCCGATCAAGGTGGGAGTAATTTATCGCGTTGTGAAAGTAAATTCTTAATGATTTAACTTGGTTATTGTGAATTTTGTTTATTATTATTATTATTATTATTATTATTATCGTATCATCATCGTCACTCAAAATTCCAAGATATAACTGCGTGCACTGCAGTATGGACTGCAGGTTTAAACTCTGTTTTTAATACTACGGCCAAATGTGATAGCTCGGTCAGACTCAGTTTAGTAAAACGAAGAGCCGTGCTGTAGCGGCAACTTCTCCGACAGTATTGTGTTAGGTGTAGCCTACACATGACCATGCAGGCGGACAAATGCACGACGTTGACTGAAATGCGGAGTGGACAGCAGACCTGATAGCTTTTCAAGACCATGAAGTAAGGCTCCACTACAGAAACTAGAGACCATTACAGAGGAACGTGGTTGCTTGTTGTTAGACTCGTGAAATCAGAGGGAACTGGGATAGTTTAGTTGGTATCATGACAAAGGTACTGGCTGCAAGACCGAGGCGTGTGTTCGGATTCCCAGTAGGTAAGAGGGATTTCCTTCTTCTCTAAAGCTACTAGAGCGGCTCTGAGGCCCACCCAGCATTCTCTCCAGTATATTCCATGGTCACTTTCGCCGGACGTTAAGGGACCGGGCTGCGAATCTTACCGCACGCCTACACTGAGGGCAGAAGTTAATAATGCTTGGAGCTATACATGCGCTCCGCTATACAAGACCTTCGTGACGTGGTGTTTCACAACCTTAACATCTTCTTCTGCGCTGGCAAAATTTGTTGGGCTGAGGTTTGTATGTTTAGAATAGAATGTACACTTCTTGCCTCCAAATTAAACACGTCTACTGGAAAATCAATTCACCAGCACATTCGGCCTTCAACTTTGAGGAAAAGTTGCATATATTTTATTATCTGTCTTCTAGGTTATGGTGCCTCGGTAGCCATATATAAATATTTCGGAGGAACCAGCTGTCTCTATTTTAGTTTATGAAATGGAGGCAATACATCCCTCCAAAAAATTGGTAGTCTGTACCAGAATAGACGGTGTCATAGCCGGAAGTCCAGAATACATTCGGTCACTTGTTTATTTTGCTGAAAGATGCCACAAAAATGTTTTCAGTTATTTAAATCAGTGTTGTTGCTTATGAATGCCGGAAGTTGGGGTGCGCATTAAACTTGGACGTGGTCTACCGGACAGGAGGCTGTTCAGACCTCTGTTTATCGTGTTTGCAGTAGGTCTGGCGTCATAACGGAAATGATAATTATGTTTTCCTTTCTTCCTTCAACGTGTCTTTTGTTTTCGTGCCAACCCATGTCTTCCTGTGACGGGTTTAACAATTACCTGCGATGTAAGGAAAACACTTGTCCGTTTCCATGGATACAGCTATAATTGGAGTCTTGAGGTTAGGGGATGGTGTCATCTGTTTGGAATCACTGCACTATAAACTTCTAATGACAATGCTAGTTAAATTTTTAAATAGATAAGACGTATATTACAGTTTCAAGTTGGATTTTCAGGTTAAAGGTGTTTTATTATGTAATTTACAATTTGTATTTTTTAGTAAATAAGCACGGAGACAGTCTTGCGCATTAGTCTTCACATAATGTGTTATTACTTCGATCACAGAGCACGTTGGCTCAAGTGGCTTTGCTTTTGATCTGTATTAAAGTGGTCCCCAGTTCGAGTCTTGTACGGGACATGAGTTTTCTTTTTTCGTGATTTTGTTCAGTCACTGTACGTAGATGCCGAGACAGTATATCTATATAGGACCCGACGGCTTCTATGTACTTTCCAGTTGGTTATGTACTTGTCGTCTTGTGAGTAGCTCTGGACGCTGCATATTCTGACGTATTGACACCTTGTTAAATGTACGACACATCAGTAAAATAGTGGATCAAATGAAATAGGATTTGTGAGTGGGACACGCAGCACACAAGGGTGAAATGGGAATCTTTTACAGAACTTTTATGGCAGAATTGATGGAAAGCAATACACATGAAACCTGGTCGTTGGACTAACAAGGAATCGTATACGTTTACCTTACAGTATTCTGTTTTAGGAAACTTCCACAGAGGTCAGAGAAATGGGTCAATCATGTCGAAAAGAAACAAATGTATACAGATTTCTGTGTTGAATCCTTTTGGGAAAAGGCAGCTTGGAAGACTTAGGAGAAGATGGGACGTCGATGGATCTGCATAAGAACAGTGTCTAATCGAAACCAGTGGCATTATTCCTGTTAGTGTATGGTTCTATCGACAAAGAGTTTTGTGTGATTACTAACGCAAATAGAGTGCACCTTAATTTTACATGTTAGAGAAGTTGTAAAGCTGCTTTCTGCTCAGTCTGTAATTATTTTACATGTGTGTGTGTGGCGGCCAGTGCTCCAGGTGTAAGACAATAGGCACGTTTGCACCGAGGCTTCAGCAAGTGGCGCGCTTCAGATTGTTTCTAAAATTGTTCTTCCCCTGGATTCTGCAACTTCTCTGACACATGACCGGTATATCAAATCGAGAGTCCAGTATTCGAGCTCTGGTAGGTCGTTTGCAACAGATGTATTCTCTTTGCTTCATTTAAATATAGATTTGTTTTTGAGAATCAGATGATCTCTCAGACAGTCAAAAATTTCTCGCATTTTATGAAACTCGAAGGTTCGTCACTGTGTGAGTGCACCAGTTCCCACTATGTTCTGTAATGAGCCAGTTTAATCCACTCCACACCTTCATACCTAATTTATTTGAAGCAGGATTATTATTATTATTATTATTATTATACAATCTACGTTGGTGACCGCCACACTACTTATAATATTCAATTGTTCCGACCAATTTCCGTACTGTATATTTTACAGTATCTGTGCATGCTGTTTCTTCGCTTTGTCTCGTTCTAATAATCAGCTGACGAAGCTGTTCGTACGCAGTCTCTTGTGATGCAATCACTCGGTTTGCCGTTGTCAACAAATTCACTTCCATGCTCAGGACACTCATATGGTCAGACGTAAAGAATAGGAGAAATAATGCAATATTTTAGCCATTGAATCAGAAGATAGGATACCTGGGGGTTTTCTTTGACTTAAAGCGGTCGCAGCGTGAAGCTTACCATTCAGCTAATGTAGTGCTGAGATTACGAACGTGCAGAAATAAACCTTACCTTCCCCTGTCTTCATTAAGTGTAAAGGTACAATTTTACCTTACCAGAAGGAATGAGAGAGCTTATGAGGCCTATGCATAAATGAAAGGATAATATTGTATTGGATCTACATGTGGTGTTTATAGGTGTACCCTTTACTTAACTGACAGGATAGGTTCCAGTGCCTGGCTTTTGTGAAGATGAATATGGGTCTGTGGGCTACATGAAAGGCGGGGAACTTATTTTGTAGCTAAGAGACTGTTGTCTGCTCGATAGGGTCTCTGGTCCATGGAGCTAGTATGTCCGTTACGGGACAAGTGAAGAATGAGGAGTAGTGATCATGATTGGATATAAAAATGATAAAAACCAATAAATATATCCGTCATACACAACTTATATTTTTCAAAAGCTACATGTTTCGGCTTTTAGCCAGGCATCACCAGGCAGTATAAGAACATAAAAAAGATGTAAATTTACAACGGCGTATGCGAAATTATTCAAGGCTAAAATATCAAACTTGTTACAGTTGTTATTTGTGAACATCATTAAGAATCTCGTACCGTAAAATCCTTAGAGAAACATTCTTAATAATGTGAAGGCCTGATACGGTAGCTGCACATCACACTTTGATATGAGAGTATAAACATTAAAGCATTAATCTTGTAGACAATGGTTATATATGTTAGCGCACGTGGTTTAAAAATCCAGGGGTTTGTTATGACTGCATAGTCAAAGAACTCTTGAGATGTGCATCTCGCATTATTATGTCGATTATGTGAACATTCACGTGTGTAGCACATTAGAGTGAGGTGTTGTGTATCTCTCTTTTACATCCGCACTAATTAACAGTATAATTAACTGTTTTTATAAAAATATCTAAAATATTAAAATTTATTATATATGACGAATTGCAACGGGGTTTTTATGACGATCACGTTAGCTGTTATTGGCGGTGACAAGCCAAAAACAGATAACGTATTTTGGTACTCAGAAAGCATTTTCCCTTTTTCTTGTCTTCTGAGGACTGAAGTGATTTTTTTTCTGAGATAACCCTATACGGATAATGTAGAAGGTGACGTGAGTGGCTACTAACTGAACGACCATAGCTCGCTTATCCTCCTCGCCACCCTTGCTTTCAGGCCAGATCCGAGCTCACTGAGCCTCCTAATGTGTACCTGGAGCGTTTTTTCCTGGTTGTAAAAGAGTTGCAGCTAGTGGTAAACACTCAGTATCCATCTCCTATCGAGCTATACCTCCATATCTTCAAGACGTGATGCTTTAACACATGGGCACTTTATGTCTTACCTTTACCTACCCACCACTACGGTACTGCAAGTACTGGAACACAAGAATAGAACCAAATATCCCTCTGTAAAAGTTGATCTTCTTGTGGAAGTATAGCTCCACGCATTCTTAGCCTCGGTGGATTGAGACGTTAGCGTCACGCTTCAGCCACTTTACTCTCGGGAACATTCCCAGCAGGCTGCTCATTAGACGGGAGGCTGGGTGGATCCCAGACAATCTCTTGGCGATGGCAGGGAACAGTTCTACCCTCGCTGGGAGTAGAACCCCAGTTCTCCGATCACCCAACCCATAAAGTAGTCACTATACAAAGTGGACTATTCGGCTTATCGGTGCATACGTGACCGTAGTCAGTAGAGAGGTAAGATCTGGGAGGAGACGGTAGAAAAAAAGACCTTGGCTGGCTTATGTCCCAATTTCGTTGTCTTAAAACAAAGAACACAAGTTCAGTTTTAAACTTTAGCAATATAAGTCTCCTGGGAGACGTAAAAGAATGGGGGTAAGAGAACGACGCCCAGTGAATACCAGTGACTTTCGAGTGTTGTGAAGTATTCGTGACGTCCGAGTTTTCAGCAGGCATTCACTTTGCATTATGTTTGGGCCATAGAGAGGGTCGCGGGGTACAGCTTCATTTTATAATACACATTTTGAAATTGCTTTTCTTCATACCGCAATTGGCTTTGATATTTATATCTGGTGGACAGATTGGTCGAGGGACTTTTAGGTTCTCCCGCCGGTGACTGTCTCTGTCTTCTAAGATGTGATGCCGTGTAGTTTGGCAGAGTATCTTACTGCCTCTATATTCGTACACTTCTACTGCACTACCTGGTATCACATCTCAGAAGGAAGCAATCTTCAGAGGCTCATCACGCTATGGATAGCACACTGCATAGTCAAATTTACTTTTTGACATTTCACAAATTACACGCCAACGAAATGCATTATATTTTCACTTTATATTATTTATTCTTCAACCCCTACATATGTTTCGGCCTTTACAAGGCCATCTTCAGGGGGCTCGTAAACTACATTCACTTCACATCCAATGTTTTTGTCTGCTATCACATTTAGTCCAGTTTCGTTGTCATGTATATTACAGTTATAAAGTGAAAATATAATGCATTTCGTTGGTGTGTAATTTGTGAATTGTAAAAAATGCACGGTGAAAATAATATAAAATGTACTTTTAACATATTTCGTTATGTATTAAATATAACATAAAAGTATCTTGAGTGAAATTTTTAAATGTTTGCGAAGGCTGTGTCGTATATCTTAGACCAGTTATTGTACGATGAACCGTTTTCATATAAATTGATAAAAATTCATTGAAAGCAAGTTGGCAGAACCTCCTGTTACATCACAGCAGTTCCTCGCTAACCGCTTATTTCCAATATTTGTGGTTTTCCATTTGCATCTGCTTTAACGTCCGCTCTATTCTTTTTAAGTACCCATATTTAATTAGTATACGAGGCTGGTGGCTTCAGTAACAAGAGATTTGAATTTGCTGGGAGCAGAGCAATAGTGATCTGAAAATAGCTTCTGGACTAACATTATGGTATGACCTTCTGTGTGACTGCCAAATGTTATGTGTTTATCATGTTACGTCATTGACGTAGAGAATGGCAGGAAGCTTAGTCACTGATGAATGTTAATAGCTGCCTTTACACCATATCGGGCCTGGTTAGCCCTTCAAGACACAGTGATAACTAAATGTACCACCAGCGGTCAATATCTCTTCAAGTTTCACGCACTGTATACAGAGTCTGCTGTGGGTAGGAAATGAATGAGATGGATTCCGTGCTTCAAACCAATAACGACGCCACTGCCGTGTCTGTTCTTATTGTGTAAGGAAGAAGAAAACTGGTCTTTCTATAGGAGGTTTCCAGGGCTGTAAACATTTGGATTTGGTCTTCTGCATTTTGACATTGCGTAGTCTGTTACCTGGGTTACCGACGTTTCGGAAGAATATACTGCTTTTTTTCAAGGCTTCATTTCTGTATGTCACCGCGAGTATTTGTGAAACGATTGAGGTTTTAGATTTAAAGGAGATTAAGAAGATAACAGAGAGGAAGGAAGGGTAAAAGAAGGAGAAAGATAAAGTAGTCTATACTGAGTAGTGGCATTAAAGAGCATCACAGTAAAAGGTAAAGCAGTCCCATACAGGCCTTGGCAGGTACTTAGGGTTCCAGGAGGTCGAGGCTCCCAGGTTTTTAGACAATCGGCACATGAAGATGGTAAGGTTGTCAGCCCTACGCACCGGCCGCCTTTACCCCCCCCCCCCCCCCAGGAAAGATTCCTGGTACTCATTTCTGTTAGAGGCTGAGTCGACCCCAGGGCCATACTGCGACCGAAACGATTGTGTCAGTGAAAAATTCCAGTGACACCATCGGGAATCGAACCCGCGACGTTCCGGTTTGTAGCGCAGTGCCTCAACTACTGCACCACCGCGAAGAGCATCACAGTCGTAGTATATTTAATATACGATGATGGTATTGGCATGTAAGTAAAGTAGCACGAATTGATGAATTTCAGACGGGGTTCGAAAAAGTTTCATTCCAGTACGTTCCTTTCGGTGACGTCAGTGGAATCCTTTGATTTACGTGAGAGCTAAATGCAGTAACGATTGGTAGGTGAAATCAATAGTCGTTAAAAGTTCGCTGCACAAGTATAAGTCGGGTCGATACTGGCTTCTGGACGTCATGCGTGGCTTAATTGATCTGCAGGTTGTGCTGAATATTACATTCTTCATTTTTACAGTTGGTTTCTACACTTGTATGGAGCCGGAATAGCGCAGTCAGTATACTGACAGACGAAGGATTGGAGACCGAGGAATCTGGGATACATTTCCGACAGGGGCATTAGTTTTTCTGTTCTCCACAGCTTCCAGACCGGCTGTGCGGTCCAGCCTGTTTGTCTAATGGTTACCGTGGCCTTCCCCGGGGTTAAGGCGGCGGTAGGATGCATCTGAACTATAACCTCGATCTAGGGCCAAGATTAATAATAAGTGGAGCTGTTTGTCCACTCACCAATACGCCTTCATGGGGTGTTGCTTATTTAAGCACAGGGACAAATTTACGTTCTTGCTTTTATCTCATACTTGTATTTTTTCCGCTTTCTGTTTCATCTCCTAATTACTCTCTTCTTCGTTGCCTTCTTTCTCTCTGTTTTCTTTACCGGACGTCGCGCTTGAGTGGCTGTTGTCCCGGTTTCAAATTTTGGCCTGGATACTGACTGTTCCTGAGATTTTCCCTACATTTGCTTTGTCCCTCCAGACAGATGCCGGGATACAACATTAAAGTGTGCTACGACTGCTTCCTTCCACATCCCTTACAATTATCGATTCACCAGTCATTCTGTTATTAGACGATACATAGCCTCAGTTATCGACACTGTGATTAAATAAATCACAATAAATATATTCTTCGTTTTTTCTCCTCCTTTCCTCTTAATCGTTTTGTCCGTTTCTTATTATTATCCCATTTTTATCCTAGTTTTTCTTATTATTTTCCCTTCCTCATTGTTCTCTCTGGGGGCACGCGGTGGCGCAGTTGGTTGAGGCACTACGCTACAAACCGGAACGTCGCGGGTTCGATTCCCGATGGTGTCACTGGAATTTTTCATTGACATAATCGTTCCGGTCGCACTATGGCCCTGGGGTCGACTCAGCCTCTAACAGAAATGAGTACCAGGAATCTTTCCTGGGGGTAAAGGCGGCCGGTGCGTAGGGCTGACAACCTTACCACCTTCATGTGCCGATTGTCTAGAAATCTGTGAGCCTCAACCTCCTGGAGTCCTAAGGGCCTGTCCAGGCCTGTAATGGGATTGCTTTACCTTTACCATTGTTCTCTCTCCCCGCAGATTTCTTTATCTTCCTTTTTCCTCTCCTGTTATTGTTCCTTACTATCATTATTACCCTTCTCATTTTGTTGTTCAATACTTTTATTTTTTCTTTATCTGCTTTTCCTCCATTTTCCTCTTTCCTTTTTTTCCTTCTACGTGTTTCCTTTTTCTTCTTAGATCGGAGTCCTTCCTCATTTGGCTTCCCTTCGTGCCGTTTAACGAGATCCGTTCATTGCACATTACAGCATTACATTCTTCATGTTACAGCAATCTGAACTTTTTCCCAACCATCTTGTCTTTCATCTTTCTGTGTAGACGTCATTTCCCGTAACACCTGCCGTCGACATAAAGGAAGATGGAAGACTTGCCTTCTCAACTCGGCGTCATTTGGCTCCTCTAGAGTAAGAATTTACACGAAATTTTTCACATCTTGTCACATATTTTCACTGCGCCCTCTTCGACATTTGGGGCTATAAACGTGAAGAATACAACAGCTGGCGCGTGAGGCTGACCAATCTCCTGCTTTCCGTGGCGTAGCACACGTGATAATTTAACTTCACGCCCCTATACACCCTTATAGCTTGTTTCTTGTGCACAGCGACGATTTAATCTTCAAATTTGTGCCTCCTGATAAGCAAATTTCCAAATCAAAGTTAATAGAAACGAATTAGTAGACGATCGGAAACTTCTCCGCGATAAAGAATTGTAAATTTTGTATTGTTTCCCTAATATTGTTAAGGCGTTCAAGTCGAGAAATTGTGAGAGTTTTGTGTTCAAGTTTGTGAGGAAATATAATCTTCCGTAATTTGCATGTTAAGAAATTGTGCATAGCGAAAAAATTGTGGCTCTTTTGTCCTGTTATCGCCTCTAAATTTTGAATTCTTGGATGCTGGCTTCTGGTGCTGTAGAGTAAAACAGGCGATTTGGATGAGCAAGGACCTACAATATAAAATGAGATAAAAGTCAGTCCAATTGTTCTGTGGCTACGAGAAGGCTACTCATAAAGAGCGACAATCAGCTTTTGTTTGACTGCCTCGAAAACGTTACGGAAAATGTGCATTTGAAACGAAATGTTCCACATTTCTGTAAAATATTCTGTTCCAACATTCAGTCTAAGGTGCTGCCTTTATTTTCATGGCAGAAGACTGAGGATGCAGGTTTGTCTCGAACCTTGGTGCGTTTCTACCAGACTATACGGTGTCATAATCCAGAAGACAGCAATATTATAGCCACTATGGTGATAACTCAAATTTTACACACTTAATAATCTACGTAACCCTTTGACGAACAGTGTTCACTAAAACATAACCACCTACTTTAACACCAAGTACTCTGCCTTTTTCCCACACATTTTATTATGTGGTTTGTACGAACGCAAAATAGACAGCATTTATTGCCCAAAACATCATCAACTAATTTGTCTTTGTATCATAGGTGCGGTTTTTTTCGCTGTGGCTAAAGAAGAAACGGTGCTACAGGACCATGATTGATAGACTGAATTTTAAAGATGCTATAGAATAGAAACGATTGTGAAAAGACCTAAGGTAATGATAATCTCAGGCAACCATCCAAACTGCAGATTATAGTAGATCAAAAACAGCTACTTTAATTCGCCAGAATAAATCGGGGTTAGCTGAACGCCACAGTTTGTGTCACTACAGATATACAGGGCATACACAAAAGAATGGTGCGGTATCAAGAGTGAATAAAAAATGTATTTCTCACCTTACACGGGCACAACATACACCGTCAGATGCGGCAACTGTCCAAGTTTCTCATTTGGTAATTACAATCCTTCAATGTGTGCACCCTGGGTCACACGACACACATCCACACGGTAATCAAACTCATCCCAGACCCGGTGTAGCATGTCCGCTGTAATGGTCTGCAGTGCATGCGTTATCCGATCACGAATTTCATGGATGGACGTGGGCAATGGTGGTACATAAACGCTGTCTTTAACGAACCCCCAAAGAAAGAAATCGCACGGTGTAAGATCTGGCGAACGGGGTGGCCAAGGGAGAAGGTTCTTGTCTCCATTTGCAGCAGCACATCCGATCCAGCGCTGTGGAATAACACGATTGAGAAGCACTCGTACATTCCTGTGAAAATGGGGGGGAGCTCCGTCCAGTTGTAGAATGTAATCGTCATAATTGGTATTCAGTTGGGATAACAACCAGCTTTCCAACATGTCCAAAAATGAGTCGCCAGTCACAGTTGCTTCAGCGAAGAAAAATGGGCACCATTCTATTGTGTATGCCCTGTACACGACAGACTGTGAAATACAGCGGCCATTGGATTATCGATCGTCATTATTAACGAGAGTTTGGGAATCGAGAGGCAATACGTTTGTCTCTTGACTCCTTGTTTACACCGCAGATTAACGCGGAAGCAATCAGTCCTGCCCGGTTCTAACACCCCAGTAAAACGCAACACAGAAATACTGAAAGATAAATGCACCCCTGGGGGTGGCTATAAAAGCTTGCTTTCTGTTTATACACATCGCAACGACTGTTTTGAGCTTTGCAATGCATTACAAATGGAGTGGACATCAGCCAGATTGCATAGCGATTCGAACTTGTACAGTGCTTTCGCTGGCATCTGCTCTTTCTGTTTTACTAGGAGCTTTTTCGAAATCTGTAAGATTTGTAAGCATAATAATGATACAGCTCTTGTATTTTATGGACACAGTGAAAGCGTTTTATTGTGGTCTATTTAAGGACGCTGTCAGTACCACTGACCATACAGCTTTGCAAAATATAGTGATTGATGAATTGGGAAGGATTTGGAAGGAATAGGTAATGGCCTAATCGAAATGCCACTCAGATATATGCTTGGAGGGGCTGAGAGGAAAACGTCAGGTTAACGCTGTTCCGGTCGAGATTTGAACCTGGAACTTCCGAAAACAGGTCGAGAGCGATATCTTTGCTATGGTCAGTACGATCATTTATTAGGCGCCTTCGGAAAATTGCGAAACACGACTATTAGCTTCGTCATGTCTGTCTGTCCGTCCGCATGGAACGACTCATCTCCCACTGGACGGATTTTAATGAAATTTGATACATTACGATTTTTCGAAAATCCAGTTCAAGTTCGGTTAGAATTTGACAAGAATAACGGGTATTTTACATGAAGACCTATGTATATTGTGATAATATCTCGCTGAATTCTTCTCAGAATGGGAAATAAATAAAATAAAAAATCACATTTTATGTTCAGTAAAGTTTTCTAAAATCGTGCGGTTTATGAGTTAATGTGAACAAAAATGTGGTATAGCCAGACAGGCGACAGATGGCCATATAATACGGCGCAGAAAAGATGCGAGTTGCATGCCGAATAGCTAATGCAAGAATACAGACAATAAGTCATAATATTTAATACATATTGCTTATCCACGGCAAAAATTGTTACGCGAACGCTCCTCTTTAAAAATATATTTATACATTGAATGCTTAACGAGATAGACAAAAAGTATTATGCATTTGGCTATATAGGCAATGTCGGACTTGGCAGTGGTTTAAAGCGAAACGTGTGTATTTAGTTACGGGCACGGTAGATTCGAAGTGGTCTGTGTCAAGTTAAAAATGTGCTTTATTAAGCTTCACGCCATTGGGACGTGTTGTGGAAGTGGAGGTATAGCTCCATGCACCCTTAACCTTTGCACTGTGTGAAGGTCAGTGATCAGCTGCTTCATGTCTGGGGGGAAAGAGCCCCGGTAACTATTGGATTGCAGGCGGTGTGGGCGTCCTGGGCCGGTCTGGACGCGGCGGAGAAGAGAGAAACCTTTGTGCCTGTCGGGAAATTAAACCAGTCTCCCAGGCCTTAGGCATTCATTCTCCTGTTTGAGCTACTAGGCTCCCTGAAATGTGTGAACTTGAAGGAAAATCAGTCCACCGCGTCATACACCTATTCTAGTTCTTATTTGAGTGAGAAATTGGTATAAGCCCTTAGAAAAGTAGGTGTAATAAATTGTGCAAATAAAATATAGGAATCTAGGAAAATATTTAGACAAAATGGGACGTAAATAGGGAAATACAATAAAATAAATGTACAAATAAAAAATATACATGTATGGGGATTTGCACCGTAACAAGCGCGTGTTATAAACGCCGGGCAGTTCCGTGAACTGTGTAATATAGACTTAATAGAATTCATCTCGTCGTTTCTTCAGAAAAATATTTAAAACAAATTAGTCAGTCTAACACAACTGTGTTGTGTTAGACTGAACTCTGTAAATGAAGCATGGTCTCTACCGTTCATTACTCGTATTTATGTTTTATTTAAGAACGATTATAATAGCTTAGTCTACATAACGTCGAAAGAATGGATGACTTGTTAATAATGAATAAAAGTATCGGAAAGTCTGTGTGGGAGCAAGCAGTCATGACCACATTTAATACAGCACGAGTTACGGAGTAAATTCAAAGAAAACCTTGCGATGGTCGGTCTTCGGGCTGAGATGTAAACGCGGAGCCATTTGCTTACGAAGCAGGAGTGCTTTCATGTAATTATATTTAGGATTCAGTTCCCTATCTTAGAGAGCACACCGAATCTCCTTTACAAAGACGAACCTGTTTACGCGGCTTACAGAAGTAATCTCTTTATTGCAATAACCATACGAAACACATACTCTTTGTTGGCGAAATCCATAGTTTCTGGATGCTAAGGCAAGTGGCACATATAGTTACCACTGTACTTTACAGGGTTATATAAAAGCGGCCTTTAAAATGAATCAAGCTATGTGTTGCCAGTGAACAACTTAACAGTTCATTTTTGTCTGTAATTTACAGGATTAACACTCTAAATCACAGCGGTAATTATACGTACCACCTGTGTTAACATTCGAAAGCTGTGCACTTTGCCCACACGGCGTATTTATGTTTTATATGACCCTCACAGTAGACGGCTTCTATATCCCTAAACAACATTAACCAGTAGATCTTTGTAATGGAGAATGCGAGTATTTATTCTGCAGTGGGAATTTTTTTTATGTATTTGTTACATGAGAGTCGCGCTGTGATATTACTGTATATACAGCACTTACTTTTTACATTCCATCAAAGTAGTAAAGCAAGTTTATGCTCGCCTTGTACATTCTCTGTAACTTCGAACATACAAATTACCGTTTCCAAGTACCATTTTTATGTAAGGAGTCCAAATTGCAAGGTGGAAACTGCAACTCACCCGCAGTTAAATCAAGGAGATCAGCTCCCGGTGAGTATGTGAGTGTTTATCGACCGTGAAGGCGGCGAAACTGAGTCAACATTGTGACAGATCAGATGGAGTGAAACTTGCATCTGAAGGGATCTCAAAGTACCGGCTGCCATCCTGTTACAGACAGATTGAGGAAAAAAATTACTGTAACGAAAAACAAATAATATTCAAGCGGACTATTTTTGTTCAGTTACTGTTCTCCTTTATCGGTTTATACTTTAACCCTTCGAAGTCTTATATTCATTTTAATAATACTTAAGAACTCGTTTTCTACCTCACAGAAGACTCATCTTATTTCCATTACGCAATCTTATCGGTTAACGCTGTTTAGGGAAATACTCTTTATTTTGAGACTCTTAAGAAACAATTACACTTTTCTGAGCGAAATGCGGAGCCTTTTACTGTTGAAGTAGGTAGGGGAGTGGAGGTTTAACTTCTCGCATTTTTAACGCTGACTCGACATGGAAGTGAATGAATAGCCACTTTACGCCTGGGAGAACAGCCTGCCTTGTTGGTTTGATAGGAATCTGGGTGGGCCCCAGGGCTAGTCTAAGCTCTTTGGCGAAGACAAAAATGTCTGTCTCTGCCGAGACTCGAAGTCCCATCATTTAGCCCATAGTTTTTTTTGTGTGTGTGTGTGAGGGGGCCCCGCAGCTGATGCTACAGACGCACCGCAGCCTTAAGGCTTATTGTGCAACCCCTGTGATGAAGATGAGCAGTTTCTTACCAAGTTTTACAAGTAATGGAGCACCAGTGGAATGAAATTGACAGGGGAAAACCGACAACTCGGAGAAAAACCTGTCCCAGTGCCACTTTGTCCACCACAAATCTCACATGGACTTGACCTGGGATCGAACCCGGGCCTCCGTGGTGAGAGGCCGGCGACTAACCGCCTGAGCCATGGCACGGCCGTTAGCCCATAGTTAGTCACCATATTGACTGAATTATCTTTCTCTAAATTGCAGTTTGTGTGATTTTACATTGCTTGTGGACTTTGGTATTACACAGCTGGTGGTTGGCAGTTATAATCTGTCTTTTTACGTGAATGTCACTGATGTAAATCCTGTATGGGATTTTTCTCTGAAGTTGAAATTCAAGCGACGTAACATTTAAATTATGAATTAATAAACACTATTAATTCAAGAACATTCATTGTTTTTAAGTTAAGCTTAATAAACCGAGCAAAATAAATTAATATTTAAATAATAACTGTGTAGTATCTTCATAAACCATTAACTATAATGTCCTTGCCACTTCTGTATACGTAACTCTATATTGCTTTTAAACCCTTCTGTCTATGTGTATGCTTACAATCTTTCTGAACGTGACTTTGTGCTTTCCTCGTAAACAGCTATGAATGTCCTTACGACTGTTCTATACGTAAACATATACCTCCTTCAAAAATACTACCAATAAATATCATTACATTTTCTCTACCTGTTATTATATGCTTTCTTTATGAACAGTAACAACGAATATTCCTACCACTTTTCTGTAAGTGGATATATCCTATATTTTCTTCATTACAAGCTGTAATTGTCCACACCACTTCTCTATACGTAACTACGTGCTTACTTCACAGACAAATGTAAATTTTATTACCACTTCTCCAAACTATATTGCAGGTATATGGTTTCTTATTTTATTCATACACAGGTATAAATTCACCCTTCTATTGGCCAGGGATAGACAATTATTTTGGCTGGCGAGCAACTCCATAAGCTTGGGTAAGCTTGCGGGCCGCGTATCTTTGTAGACGTCAAATTGAAAACGTTCAGTTTGTACGAGTATTTTATTTTAACAGCGACCAAATTAAAGATGCATGTATATTGAACATAAAATGTTCAAACTGACCAAACTGAGCACACAACAAATATTTATTTTGCTTTTATTGCGACAAATAGTGAACCATTGGAGTTAGTCATGCGAAATTAGATGTGGAGATAGAGCATAATATATGCCGCATGTGAAGTACAAAATATCGTTTGTCAGTCAGAAATTACAAACATGGCGACGGTGCGAAATTTGATGATACGACGAATTTAAAGTGTGCGGGATCTGTAAGCCTGTTTATGTAACAGGTCGTTTACAGAAGTAAAATATAGGATAATGATGATTAGAAATAGATTTGTAGAACTAGAAATCCGTGCAATGGGAGGTTTCTGCTTGAAACTTATAAAATATTAGTTAGATGATTTTCAGGCTCCAGAGGATTAATGCTCATACGTTTTCGTGAACCGCTATGAAAGTGCTGACGTTCAGCTGTCGAAGTTCTCACACTATCTGCCCGCTTTGTTACTCAGTACGTAACATTATTCACCGGCACGTTACTGTGATTACGAGTCACGTTCTGACTTCAGGTTTTATTAGGAAGTTAGCGTTCTCGTTAGTGAGCGTTCGAATCCATTAGCAAGATCAAATCCTGCGGCTTTGTAGCTCCGTATTGTGGTTGTTACACGTCTGTTACAGCTTAGATCCATCGTTATGCACAGAATGGCACTGTCGGAGGTGAAGGAGAAGCATGAGAATTTACCACTCGCAGCTTTTCTTATATTAACCATCAAAAAATATATTAATTTATTATTCTAAAGTCTTATAAGCCGATTCCAGTGGCCGCGCGGTCTAAGGCGTGGGTCTACGGCCGCTCGCTTACTGGGATTGTGGGTTCGAATCCCGCCGAGGGCATGGATGTCTGTCTCTTGTAAGTGTTGTGTGTTGTCAGGTAGAGGTCTCTGCGACGGGCTGGTCACTCGTCCAGAGGAGTCCTACCGACTGTGGTGCGTCTAAAGTGTGATCGTGAAGCCTCGAAAAAAGGCGGCCTAGGCCCCCAAGGGGCTGTCGAGCCATTGAAAAAAAGTTATATAAATCTGTTGTAGCTATTTCGCGGATTATTTAAACATAATTTGAGGAGTTCGATCCTGCGGGATGTTGCACAGGGTCAGGCGGTCTTTCGTTGTCGACTTTTGGGACAGCGTATCGGTCTCATCTTGAAGGGTCAGTATGTGCTTCTAGGACATTTTGACCCTACACCGCGTCGAAAACTAAAAATATTCAAAACCTCTTTATTTACATGTAGGGTTTATGAAGGGTTACCACAAAGGTCCTGTTAATTTTGTTATATTGCAAATACGAACTGATTTGTGGGTAGGTCCTTGCTTCTGAATTTTTTAAATTTATCCGTTGGACTCGAAGTCATCCTGCTGCCACGTGTTCTTGCAGATTATTACCAGTTGTGTCTTGTAAGAGAATATAAGGTTGCTATTGTTTCATAAAATTAGATAGGTATTTTATGGACACTCTTTTGTGTCATCACGTCTGTATGTCCTTCCAGCTGTCAGGATCTGTATCTGTCACGTAGTAATAACTCGTGAACTGGGTGGGTGATGGTCATAAAATTTTGTATACTACAAATATCATGCCATTGAGTTCACTACAGATTTGCTATTTTTACTTTTCTGTTTTTATTAACATCAACTACTAGTGTAAATTCTGCATTTGGAGCTTTTGAAGCAAGGCAGAATTTTAAGTTCTCTAGAGAACTTCTTGTTTCTTCTTCTTCCACTGTGAACCGGTGTAGTGTCTTGTCTTACAGCGTTATTAGACGCTACGAAGAATATCGCTGTTGAAGCAGCCATTTGTCTTAACCCACACAATTTGTCAAATTGAGATTCCCGCATTACTAGACAGCTGGGCCACAAGCACACCTTCTGTCAAAATGTTATGTCCATAAAACATGGCTTCTCCTTAAATTTTCGTAAAAACATAACACGCTTAAATGTTGGTCTATTAATGACCTGTCAAGTCTCTTCTGTCTCCTGTAAAATTATGTTTCGGTGGGTAACGACAAATTGCTGCTTCATGAGCGATGTTCAATAATTTTGGTTCCCTAGGTCATAAAAATTAAATGAGAAGTCATCACAACTTTTAGTATAGGTTGCCTATTATGCTTCGTCATTAATTTACAAAGCGATCTCTGAGCATTTTTCCCATCTTGGTACGTGTTCAAAAATTCAGTCGCGATTGAAATCTGGCCGTTGTATTCGCATCCGTTCCCGAACATCAGTTTATTTCTTCACATTATTCTAAAATCAAGAACCTCACAAGTGTTGTTTCAGCAATCCAAATGAATGGTAGTCCCGTAGGGTAGGTTTGAGATTAGGGTGGATGGTCCAGAAGTTCCCAGTGCAAAGACTGCAACAACTATTTTATCCAACGTGCGCTGTGTAGGGGTTGCATTGTCGTGCTGAATTATTACACCTACTGGCAGTTGTCCAGTTCTTGCAGCAATAGCTTTATGCAGTCGTCGCAGCATGTGGCAGTAGGCGTTCAGGTCGATTTTTGTGCCCAGAGGTATGAATTCAACGTGGTTGGCTCCTTCTGCGTCCCAGAATACGGATACCATTACTTCCAGCAGACTGACACACTAATTATGCGGCTGTGTAAGAAGTTGGTTGTTCGCAATGCAGTCTAGCTTTTAAATTTTATATTGCTTTCACCGTGCAAATGTGTTTTTATAACTCATTTCTGAGACAAGTGTGTTCTTCGGCACCCCCTGAAGATAGTCTACGTACCGAAACACGTGTAGGGGAATGCATCGATATTAATAAAAACTATAAAGTAGTTTATGTTTGTGCATTTGTTGGTTACTGAATACGCAGTCCAACTTGTTCGGTTTAAGGAATGAAATAGTGCGCCCATGTCTCATTGGCTGTCACTTTGGGCTCCAGGAATCGTTTTTTTTTTCTTTTTCAAACCGTTGAAGATGTGAAGAGCAACTTCAAAACGTCGATTTTTGTGGTCTTCGGCCAAACGTCTTGGTACCCAGCGCGCGTACACTTGGCATATCCAAGTTCTTCATGGACCATGTTGTGTATATTTCCGATGGACAGCTACAGTGTAGCGGATAAATCGCTGATTGTGAGTCGTCGGTTTTCCAAAATCGTTCCTCCACTCGTGCTGCGTTCACATCCGCCCCTTATGTGCTCGGCCGACCGTTCCGATAATCAACATGGATACCGGTCGACCAGTATCGAAATCTGTATACCATTTTCTGGCATGCTGCACTCTCATTACTCCATTACCATACACTGTATCATTGACTGTATATTTCGTTTGGGGAAACATGTTTCGGCTATAGAACCAAATCATACTACGAATTTCTTCACGGGACCAAGTTTACTATGTCGTTACCATTGCAAATCAACGTATCTCCAAAATACCATCTGACTGAGAATAGCGCCATCTGTTGCATGTAACCTCTCCTTTAACCCAAAAGTAAAAAGCTTGCTTATCATAAAGTTTACAAAGTAGGGACCCGTACTTATTAACATTCCTTGTCTATATTTACACATTTAGAAAGCGTCGTTGAGTACACAGATACAAACACGAGTAAATAAATAAAGAGTTAAAATCAATCGATAAGCACAAAATTTAAATTCGCCTTAAAATATTAATATTGATAACACACTGTCCAATTTAATTTAAATCCATGAAGTAGCTACAAAAGTTAAACTTTCAGGCAGACAGGCCTCATTTTATCCTCTTCCTTCAAGCAACATATAAACTTCTCCAACGTGAAACTTGAGACAGCAGTACTTTGCCTTGTCAACATGTGACCTGCTCGTCTGACGTGTTTGTATTTGTGCGTGGTGTTTGTGGGAGGTGGGGGAGCTGTGTGGGTTGCTTTAGCCCTGACGAAGTTTTCGTGCCGGGCAAACGAGCCGCATCTGTATGCGGGAGGTACATGGACGTCGTACCATCTTTATGGATAGCTGGTCTCACACTCGTGAATGCAATGACAAGGCCCCTTAATGCATAAAAAAGAATAGCAGAAGGCTTCTCTATACCTGCTTTAGTTCTCAAACATGAGTGGAGAACTGGAGCACACGAGTCTGCTTCTTCAGTGTGTTGGTGTTTATTACTGGAGATACTAAGATAATACTCGCATTTTAGAAGCCTTCGCAAAGCAGTTGCAAAAAGCGACTTTTCGACTATCAACTTTGTCATGTCTGTCTGTATGTCGGCAGGAAACGGTGCGATTCCCACAGAAGGATTTTCGTAAAATTTCATATTTTAGATATTTACTAAAATTTGCCGAAATTCCGATTTTGTTTAAAATATGATAAAAATAACAAACATTATACATGACGTTCTGCGTAGTTATGATCTCTCAACGTAATTTGTTTCTATAATTGAAATGGTATTCTCTGTAAGTTAGACGCTCTATCCCGTAAGATAATTTCATAATTAGACAGTTTACTCTGTGTGGTAGGAGCTGAGGCTGAAGAAACTGTTGAGCATCGTAATATGGTCAATTGTAAACGTAGATTATCCAGGTTTAAGATCTAGTCATTTTAATCGCCCATCTTACGGTTATCTCGATGATAATCAATTGTAAATCTGTTGCTAAGATAGGAGAAATCTTATACTTTATGTTAAAATACTCAGTGTTTTTGTGAATTGACATCCAGAGACAGTGACGGAGCGAACGCACCAGAAGTGTTATGATCGATGAGCATTTGCTGACTTGTTACCTGTTTATATGCTCTTTATTATACGACACTGCAAATGTCGTAGATTATATAGCGTTTAATGTTAGAATGATTGATGAGTGATAGATTGGAAAGGATGTGGAATGAAACGGTTGAGGCCTGACTGAGGTACTACCCTGAAATTTTGCCTGGAGAGTCTGAGGAATGAACACAGAAACCTAATTCAGAATAGTCATTATTCTTACGGGGATTTAAACCAAGCACGTCACGTATACATCGCAGCAGCGTGGACATATTTGCTTGTTTAATGTCTGCAGTTCTTTATGAGTGTGAAGATTGCTGTCTGACTTTAACAAAGAACATAACGGAAGTACTTCAGAGTAGTTATTTAGGAGAATTCATGCGAGGAATGTGAGATGGACAGGATATACAGCATGCATAGAAGTTAATGATAAATGCATATATAACTTAAGAGAAAAATTCACTTGGAAGAGCAAGGTGTAGAAGAGAAGATAATATTAAAATGGCTGATTAACTAGATGGCGTGTTTACACACACACGTACGGCTCATAATATGACTGATATACATTTCAGCGGAATGCAGCTTTAGGCTGATTTACCGGGTTCTGTGCTTCGTGGTAATATAGAAATTATTCAGTGCGGTCGGCATTTGTCTCCGCAACTGTTGACAGGCCTGTGCCAGTGTGAAGAGCAGGACAGAAATCAGTTAATATGGTCGTCACACTTGTCACGTTTTTGGTCGAAAACCCTATCTCTAAAGCTGGATATTCCAGGCTGAGAGCATCACCACAGTATTTATACATGCACAGTGCTGCCGCTGAGAGGACCTTAACACAGTGGGGACTAGAGTGTGGCTGTTACGGCTTATTGCGTTCAAGCACAAGTTAGAGAAAATGGGTGAAAATATATTGTGGTATGCTTAGCACATACTCAAAAAATTAAATCTACTGGAAATTAGTCTTGTGGAATGTGACGTCGTGTATTGTGATAGATGTGTACCGACGTTTCAGAATAACCTGCTGCAATTTACCAAACTACACGACAGCAAATCCCAGAAGGTATTAATCGCGTAGTTGTCTTCGCAGAAAGCCTAAACGCGTAACAGATTACAGTAAAACCCCGATATAGCGCCACCCTTATTTAGCGCCCATGAAAGTCTGCGAACAGAATTCCCTGTTATACTCGTACAGTAGTTCGCTATACTGCCACCGTCGATATACCGCCACAAATTGCGGTAAACATGCAGTGGCGCTATATCGGGGTTTGACTGTATAGGCTACTGCACAATTTGTACTTCAGTTCCACACATATACAAATATGGCTTAAAGCAGGCTTAAATTAAATTACACGTATTGCAACTAACCAACACTTTTATTTCAACAACACTCAACATAAAACCGATAAACATAAAATCATGAAGACTCTGTACACAGGATGGTGACATCAGCGGTACTGGGAGCTGCTACAGGCACAGGACTTGCCCTTGTCGTAGCAATGACAATAGTGGTGTACCGCTATTACGCTCTCCGCAGACGCGGCAAAGACTGGAGCCAGCTGGAGCGGTTTGGGGACACGAGCCTGCTAGGTGGTGACTGGTCAGGCTTCAAGAAGAGCAAACCCCATCAGCCCATCTACACCGTGACCCAGAAGGTTAGTGCTTCTTTCATTCACTCAGTCACTTTCCAACTTCTGTGGAAGGAAAGGTATGCTTGAAGTGCCTTTTGTCTGTGTATACGCAACGTGGCCGATCCCAGTGGCCGCGCGGTCTAAGACGTGGGTCTACGGCCGCTCGCTTACTGGGATTGTGGGTTCGAATCCCGCCTAGGGCATGTTTGTCTGTCTCTTGTGAGTGTTGTGTGTTGTCAGGTAGAGGTCTCTGCGACGGGCTGGTCCCTCGTCCAGAGGAGTCCTACCGAGTGTGGTGTGTCTAAAAAGTGTGTGATCGTGAAGCCTCGAAAAATGAGGCGGCCTAGACCCCAAAGGGGCTGTCGAGACATTGAAAAAAGTCGCAACGTGACGTTCTGGGGCCCCAACACTCTTAATTACACCCAAAGGTAAAGCCCTTTTTGTGCTTAATTAAGCACCAGGCGATGAAGGTGTATGCGAAAATATGAGTAGAACCTAACGTGCAAAACACCAGTATGTTTTAAGTATGTAAGTATGTGTAAGTCAGCTTAACGATCCGGACGCTTTGGCCCCGGGGAAAAAATTCTGTATCCGTTGGATATGAGGATGACTGGAATCCAGCAGCAGGCTGGACGCTGTGGATAGAAGAAAAATCACAGCACCTGCCGGGAATGGAACCCCGATTCACCGGTGAATCAGCGGACTGAGGCATAGCAGTTAACCATATCGGTTCCTCTTCTCCACCAACGTCAGTACTAAACAAATTGTAAGCCCTTATTTGTCGTTATAAATAATTTTAAATTGAAAAAATATTTTCATATATTCTATTTTACAAAAGTCACAAATACTTGACAGTGCAAGTGTGTTTAGTTAATGTTGTTTAGTACATGACGTAATTGCAGCAAGAGATAACACAGACACATGGACAGCGGTATTAAACATAAGTAAAGCAAGATAAAGCAATCCCATTACAGACCTGGACAGGCCCTTAGGGTTCCAGGAGTTTGAGGCTCCCAGATTTCTAGACAATCGGCATACGAAGGTGGTAAGGTTGTCAGCCCTACACACTGGCCGCCTTTACCCTCCAGGAAATATTCCTGGTACTCATTTCTGTTAGAGGCTGATTCGACCCCAGGATTAAACATAAGTAGATACATAAAATAAGCTGCAAAATTTAAAATTTAAATTTGGGTCGCATAAAGAAAAAGGGGGTTCACTGACGCTCAGCCTCCGGGTCTGAACGAGAGTCAGCACGTCACTACACCTGCACCCCGACCCCAATAACGTTTTCGAAACAGCTGATGGGTTTCCATGAAGCTGTAATAGAATACACGCTGCTGGATTCTACGTTTCAGTTTCATAAAATAACAGTAAAGTTCGAAATTGAATGGAAGAAAACATGAAATTACAGAAACGCTAGTTAGTTCAGTAAGGTGACCAGTCTAAAGGATTCATTCAATGATTCCCACTGTTTACCGGACTTACTATAAACCCCAAATGTGAACCAAAGCAGAAACAGGGGTAGGGGCCGCCGGCAACCAAGAAGAAAAAGGAATCTGAACACTCCTAGTCATAGCCGCCAGAACAACAAGAAAAGAAATCAACTCCATCTCTTCAAATCCAAAGTGGTGGTTTGATGAGAAGTGCAGAGTTGTTTGTCGTAATAAGCATGTGGGCATTCGGCAGTCGATTTCCGAAAAGGGCTGGTATTTTTCTTTTCTGCACTGGTCCAGAGCGGTTGTGGGGCGCAACAAACCTTTTTTTGTCATTCACACCGGTAGGAACTTACCTGGGAGTAAATGATTAAGAATGCATGGAGCTGCACTTCCATCCCCATACGCCCTAATGGTGTGGGTTTCATTAACCGGTATTATGGGCATGACACACAGCAGATGTTATGAAAGTGCTAACGTTCTAGAGGAAACAGTTCCCTACGTCTTCAGTGTAGCACATGAAGGTAGTACGTTTCTCCTAAACTTCGGTGAGTATCAAACTACACTGCGTCACATCCCAGAAGACAGTAATCTTGACACCGCTGTCAGAAACTCAAATCTCTCAACTTTAATAATGCTCTTCCACTCAGTCTTGATTTCTTGCGGCGAGAAATTGCGGTAGCTGTCTGTTCAGCTTCGCCATATATATCCATCCGTCTGTCCAAATGTAACAGCTTAAGAACCGGTAAACGAATCTTCTTGAAATATGATATCAGACACGCTGCAATTTTGGTTAACACTCGCGTATCTAACACTTTGCACGGAAACCTACATGAATTTCCACTGTGCGTCTTGCTAAGTATCTGTCGCAGCCAACAGTATTTCGTGATGAATTTGAAGAGAAAATTAAAAATGTGCATTTAATCTCCAGTACACTTTTGCCTGTAGGTCTTACGGCTTTCAAGATAATTAAAGACGAGGGTTGTAAAACCCCAGAAATGTTTTGCTGCCCGCACTCTTCCTAAGTTGTATTTTTTCCTTTCTTGCTTCTTGATCTTCATTTTTGTTTGTTTCCCTCAGTGAGAACACGGAAGTTCTGTACTCCAACGTACAGCCACACAACATGTCTACTCTATCTGCCTTTATTAAATTTACCTGAGACGGATATGTCCTATCCGGGGAAAAACAAAGGTCACTTGACTGACCTCATACCGAGGAGGAAAGGGGAGAGAAAATGGCGTCAGATGTAAGACGGGAGCCTTTCCTTTACTTCTGAAGTACAGATTAATTTCTCGACACATGTTCTTTGATATTCTACATATCTCATTAACCTCGGCATTCACACACTTTTGGAAAGCTAGTCATGCTGCATTAAGTAAGAATTATTTCTCCTCATACGTCATTATGTATTATACACAAATCTTTGCTTACTTTTTTCATGGTTTATTTAACGACACTCTCAGTAACTCAGACTCTGTAGGAAATGACAGGATGGTTAATGAATAATAAATTGCAGATGATGTGGGAGGATAATTGGCCTAATGTCAATCACCGTTTTGCCAGCAAGGACTGAAGGAAACTACAGAAACGTCAATCAGGATCTTTGGATTCCAGAATATTACCCAGAACCTCCTGAATACGAAGCAGGATTTTAAAAAATTTCACGAAAATTTTATTATACTTACTTGAAATAAGAGTTTTAGAGATGAGATTTATATTATTAGCGTCATACTTTTCAAATACCGAAGGAAGTACATAATATTTCGTCCTTTATCCCGTTTGTCCTTTCTCCGATATTTTTTTCCTTTCATTTTCCCTTGATAGTATTATTCCTCTCCCCTTTCTTTCCGTCGTCTCGTCTACAATAAAGCTGACGTAAACATCGCCATAACATGCTTGCACAGACCAACATCGATGACACATATCGACTGCATTACATGCTGCGTTATGGCAACCTTACCGACGAGGTTCACATCCTCTGCGAGCACGAACACGCGAACGAGTGCAAGAACGCACGAACAAACGAACACGAACTGGTTGTTTATGTTGTACGACGTGACGAGTTATATCCTGGTACGATGGGATGGCGAGATAATGAGACATAAGGATCTCACGGCGGTGAAAATGGTCAGTATAATAGTCAGATATAAAAGTGTGGGGACAGTTTTAGTGATCGTAAAATGTGATTCGCAGGAAATACACTTTTAATAGCCAGGCATATTCATGGAAATCAGAAGTAAGTCCTCAGCAGACATGGGTGTGGAGCTTACAACAGTCAAAAGAGTAACATTCTGAACATGTAAGTTAAATGAGCCGCGACAAGAACCACGGTTTCGTTACAGAACTGAAAATGAATGAGAGAATTGTTATAAAAGAATACTGCAGAGTGCAGGCTGTGCACACTGAGGCTTTCCAGGAATAAATTACCCAACAGAACATTGAACCTAATAGTTAGTACTTAATATGCCATAATGAGAAACTGCTCAGTCTTTGAGATCTGCGCTCTTCTGGGATATTACGCATCGTTGAGTGGTATTTCTGTACCGACGTTTCGGGTTAACCTATCGGTTGCACTTCTTGACTCTTAGAAGATGGGACCGATAGGTTATCCCGAAACGTCGGTATAGAACTACCACTCAACGCTGCGTAATATCCCAGAAGAACGCAGATCTAATATACATCGCGGCGGAAGCCTGAAATCACGCATGCTAAATCTTTATTTAGCAAATTTTTGTGTTAATGAAGCTACAAAATATAGGATCTCTATGGTAAGAACAATACAAATCACGTTACATAACAGAAATCAAAAACACTTGATGTCTTTATTTTACCTATGGCATTTGAAATGAAATGTAATCCGACCCATTAACCGTTCTTTTGGAATTTGGGCAATCAAAATATCAAAACTTTCTACAGCGGAGCTCTCCTTTCGCGGGTTTTCTTATTCGCGAATGAATTATTGTGCCAATATTTCTGTTCCCTCGTGTTTTGATGATTTAATTGAAAACGAAAACACGCAGAACAAGACACTGTGCCATGGATGAGGCGGTTAGTCGCCGTCTTTCACTGCGAGGGGCCCTGCTTCGAGCCCGGGCCCAGTTTATGTGGGATTTGTAGTGTACAAGGTGGCACTGAGACAGTTTTTTTTTTCATTACTTCGGGCTTCCCCTGTCAGTGTCATTCCACCAATACTCCCTACTCATTCATTCATCTACCACCCAAGCTATGTAATCCTAGCAATTTACACCGTCGTTAGACAACACACTTTACTTCAAAACAAGGCGCAGCAATCGAAGACTTCTTCTTTGTCTTTCCCTCTTACATGAGTTACATATTTTGCTATCATCCTGACAACTTTTATTTGTATATTCCCAATAAACACCAACACCAATATGTTCATGATATCAATTGTACGTATTACTTACCATGTTTTGCTTGTTTTGGTTACCCTAGCCCCATTTTTCGCTTACGGTATATTTTTTTTATCGAAGGGCCCCGCAGCAGATGCTACGGACGCACCGCAGCCTTAAGGCTTATTGTGCAACCCTGTAAGGAAGATTATGAGGTTTTTCTGCTTTTCCGTTTTAGCGGAGCACCGGGTGGAATTAAATTAACAGGGGAAAACCGAAGTACTCGGAGAAAAACCTGACCCAGTGCCACTTTGTCCACCACAGATCCCACATGGACCGTCGCTTATGGTATTAATTTCACGCATCCCCATTTTTTTAGGGAACTTTCAAGAACGTAACTCCCACGAAGAGCGAGAATGTGCTGTAGGTCACAGGGGTATTAATACGGAACAAATTTCCTTGCCAATCGAACTTTCAAAATTCCATATTCAAGGTGGCGGAAATGTCACTTGACACGGCCTTACTCATGTTATACATCAAGTGTCTAGCTTCTTTTCTGCCACGCGATATAACGTCTCTTCATTCAATTTAAACTGAGGGTCAGTCTAAACACGACTCTTATTTTACTACAAATTGTGAAGCTACATGTTTCGATCATATACACTGATCATCAAGAGGCTTCGTATAAAACATTATGTAAAAGGGAAAAGGGCATATTTTTATACACAATATGCAATTTATACCTTTTATCATTTATGTAATGTTTTTATACGAAACCAGTTGATGATCCGTGTATGTGATCGAAACATGTAGCTTAACAATTGAAATAAAATAAGGAGTTGTGTTTAGACTGATCCTGATTTTTATATTGTGTGATAATGAAACCACAGCAGGTGAAAATCATCAAAATAACTTATCTTGGCATTCCGAAAGCAAACGTTGTGAAACGAAATATGAATTTCGAAACATATGACGTTACACGTTTTCTCATTCTCTGTTCCCATACAGAATAAGGCCTTTCGTAGTGCCTGAACCTACGGTGGTCGTCTAGACTGCTCTTTCCTTGCACCAACCGTAGCTCCACATATGTTGATAATGACATAAAACTACTGCATGCAATTTTCTGACAGAGAAACCAGCACTGATATTGCAAGTGTTGTGTAAGGTTTTCAAAACATATACTGAAAGCTTTCTAAGAGAGAAACAAAAATAACGATATTGGAAATGGTCCCATAAGGATTCTGAAACGTTTTCTCTCCCATATTTCGCTCGTATACGATTCGGCTTCTGTCCTTTCGGAGACCTTTATGTTTCAAGACCGAAATTTTGAATTGAACTTCGATCCAGTTACAAACCCTGAGTGACACTTAGAGGCTAGACTGTGGGGAGTTCGGTTAAAGGTAAAGTTGTTCTCGTACTCAATTAAGCAACACGCTATGGAGGTATAGCATCACACATTCGTAACCTCTCTACTACGTGCAGGCCATTGATCAGCTTCAATTTCCTGTCGCTTTATTGCCACATGTAAAGCCCCCATTTTCCCTTTGAATCGGAAACTGGATGGGCCTTAGAGCTGGGCTGGACGCTGTGGAACGAGAAATATATCTAGCTTCTTGCGGAAATCGAACGATGATTCCTTCACCATCCATTCCGTTGCCTAGCTGCTATACTCTCCGAGATATCACAGGTCCTTCTGCTTGAAGATGAAACTCGGTTATTGTCGAGATTGTGGCTGATCTCTGTCTATAACCTACGCAAGTACTTCTCCGTTATTACATTAAGCCACGAAAATTAAATTTTGTGAGAGACACGTAAAAGGCCGTCCTATAATGAATTAAATAATCTGACCCTACTGCCTCCAACAGCGAATTGCTCCAGGCTAGTTTAAAGTCTTCTGCTTACTTTCATCCATCCGGAAGGATCTATGGAAATTACTGGTTTCTGTTGGATGTACGAGAGAGCTGAGAAGCGTTTATCATTGCATTTCATTTGTTTGTTTCTAATACACAAAGGATTTGCTCTGGAATGAAGCGACTTGCTTTGTATGGAACACGTTTCATCTGCGTTATTTTCAAACATAACGGAAAATGCGGCACAATAAAAGCGATGACACAAGTGGAGGGCAGGAGATAAATAAAAATAAAGTAATAGAGCAAGAAGAGAAAGAGTGTTAAACATAAAAATATAAAGATAGTACAACTGTATAAACATACGGCGTTTTCTTTTTTATGTTTCACGCCGCGGACCTCAAGCAGAACTCCCAAATTTGTGTAATGTACTCCGCACTCTTTTCAATATGTAGGGTAGCCATACCTGACCTAAGTTTAGAGCGATGTGCAAGTGTTAGAGTGCAGTTTTTGGGTGCAACCGTAATCTTATTCTTAGACTCATCTCCTTTACTGATATGGTAAATGTACAGTTATCTCAGTTTCACCCTCCGGCCGCCTTATCTTTGATACTAATTGGTTAGGAGGTTGTGTAGGCCTCTGAATCTTCCTGGAGACAGTGCTGGTTAAGAGAAAATTTATTGCCGTTGCCTAGAATCTAACTCCGGTCATCCAGTCGCCGTAATCAAGAGTGTCCAGGTTTGTGTTGTGTATGGTGTGAAAGGTGGTCTGTCGCATTAAAGAAAGAACACAAGCTGAGAGGTTTCAGGAAAAGAAAGATACTTTGGGCTAAGACGGCGGAAGTAATGGATAAAATTGCATAATTAGGATCTGCATGATTTGCACCAAATATTATTAGAGTGATTGAATCACGGAGGATGAGATGGGTGGGGAATGTGGCACGTGTGGGAGAGCAGAGAAAGGAGTACGGGGTTTTGGTGGGGAAACCTGAAGGAAAGAGAACACTTGGAAGACCTAAGACCTAGGCGTAGATGGGTTGGTAACAGTAAATAAATAGGCTGGGAGTATGTGGACTGGATTAGTCTGGCTCAGAGTAGGAACAAGTAGCGGATTGTTGTGAACACCGTAATGAACTTCTGGGTTTCATAAAATGCGGGGAATTTTTTTGACTAGCTAGGGAAGTATCTGTTGATTTCCCAAGTAAGACTCTGCTCCATGGAGTTAGTTACTTTGTTTGTCGCTTTATTTGTTTTTCAGTATTCACGTGTGTATTTTGGACCGACACAAAATCAAATTAAATTGGCCTAACTAGTTTCAGTGAAAATCTTGTGATTTCGATGCTGAAACATGCGGACAGACAGACAGACATAGACAGCTCGATTATGCAATCCTTTCAGACAACTGAAATTCATCCCATTGCAGCGAAGTTCGCCTGCTGATACAGCCAGAGCCATCTTAACGCAAAGAGATGGAAGTTGGGGAAGCTACTGCATGGTAGTGGCACCTAGCGGCCAGTACATGACATTGTTATGGAAGATCCAAGCCCACACGCTCCTTTAAAATTACGGTAATTATTTACCAATTGACATGGCGCCTTATCCCAAAAACTTGTGTCCTCACCAGTACCGCTGTGAGAACCTCAAATATCTGTTTTTATAGCGTTAATAAGCGAGTTTCGATTTTATGTTGCACACAGAAATCTGTGAAGAGATGAAATTCGCTTCTCTTGCCGCCGAACCTTTGTTTCGCACTTTTTGCGGATGTTCCGCTTACTACTGTATCATTAAGAAGAAATAGACCCATTCTGAAAATGCACAAATATCTCATGTCAAACACAACAGCGTTTTCAATAAACGCTTTTGAATATCTGCAAACGTAATGTTTTGTTGCAACAAAAAATATTTCTTAATTATTTCTACTTTCACCGAGGTATCTCCTTCATGTAACAGCAGTTTCGAACAAAGTAGGCAGCAGCGTATTTATTAGCCAAGAACGTGAAGTAACTCGTAATTGGTCAAAAGTTAATATATAATAAACGATCGATTTACAAGTAGAGATTTATCATACTTTGTGTGGGTGTGAAATCTATACCCCCGTTCTAAGGAAAGCATATTGCGGGTGTGCAAACACTAGGATTTGAGTAGTGAGAAAGTGACAAGAGGACGGAGATAATTACACAATGAAGAACTTTATAAATAAAATTACCTGCGGGTGTTTTTTTTTGTGGTGAAGGGCCGCGCAGCAGATGCTACGGACGCACCGCAGCCTTGAGGCTTATTGTGCAACCATGTGATGAAGATGGTTAGTTTTTTCGTTTTTACAAGTAATGGAGCACCGGTGGAATGAAACTGACAGGGAAAAACCGAAGTACTCGGAGAAAAACCTGTCCCAATGCCGCTTTGTCCACCACAAATTCCTCATGAGAGGTCGGCGACTAACAACAGCCTGAGCCATGGCACTGCGCACCTGCGGGTGTTAGTGTCACGTGATGAGATCAAGATGGCGGGGCATACGGCTCGCATTTCAGAGAAGACGGATGAAACGTTTCGTGAGAGAGCCTGAAAGAAAGACACCATTTTCAAGATGTAGGTCTGGATGGAATATAATATTAAAATCGACCATAAAGAAGTAGCATATTTGTGTATTGACTGGACTCAGATGAGTCACGATATAGAGCTGTGTCGGCTTCTTGTGGACGCGGTAATTAACTTTTGTTTTCCTTAGAATGAGGGGAATGTGTTGACTAGCTGAGGATTTGTTCTTTTCTCAAGAATGATCCTGCTGCATGTAGTTAGATACACAGCACGCAGGCGAAAGCTACGGGCACACATAGTTTTGAAAGCCGTAGAAATTAGTAGGAGGGAAGTTTTAAAAATAATCTTATAAAAATGCATTTTAGCGGCTGGATGTTACTGAACTGTCTTAGAATAGAGTCCAATGGCGAACTTTCTTTTAACAAGATGATGAGCTTTCATTTGCCATAAATTTATGGAATTCCTTGACCATGAATGACTATTAACTAACATGTAAATCCCTGTACCATGAATTCAAAAGTTTAGTTAGTTAATGTGTCAGCCAAAATTAAGGTATTACTGTAGTTTCATTTCGGAGGAACATGCTGTCTCCATCTTTAGGGTAGAAGAGTCCTCAAGTCCTGAGGATGGAGACAGCAAATTTCTCCGAAGCGTTGATACTCTAGCAGTCTATATGGCGTCACATCCGAGAAGGTCATGATCTTGACATTTACCTACCTTAGAACCTCAAGTCTGAGTTTGTTAATTGGCTTATTAGTTCTTTATGTCAGTAGGTAAAGCTTTTTAACTCGTTAAATGCAGAAGGGAAGGTTGTGTAAGCCTTCAAAGGCCTGTGATGTCTGATTAATTGATGCAGCTTATACGGAATGTGTAATATTTACAAATGAATCAGACCGCCGGCTACGAAAGCAAATTCTCCACCTCACTGTGCTGCGTATAATATAATCAATTTTACAAGCGCCCTATAAAGTCAAGTCTTTCCCTTTTACATCGGGGTTAAAGGTCGTTGTAGAGATGAGCTTGTGATATACGTGTAGGCGCTAGCTCCACACATTCTGTAACTAGGCGTGTGTTAAGTTTCTTGCTTCAGCCACCTTACCCCAGAGAAAGGTCCACTTTATTCCGGTGTAGATGTCGATTTATTCTAGACCAAAGAACCACTTTAAAAGAGCAGCTTTTACTCAGGTAACCGAACAACATGGCTCAAATCGCAACGCTTCGGATTTCTATTCAGAAGGACAGTGGTTCGAATTCTGACTAGGACATCGACTATACTGACAGGTTCGTGGTTTTTCTCAGTCCATCAATACACGTTTCTGGATAACACCTAAAATTTGCCACAACTGCGTCCTTCCACTGCCTTTCCAATTCACCTCCCACTAATTATAATGCTTCCACTCGACGGTGTCTGACCTATTTTGCGAAAACCAATACAAGTTTTCAGAACTGGATGGGAGGGGCGGGAGGAAATTTGTTCTTCGCTGTATTGCCGAAGAAATCAGTCCAATTACCAGCATTACAGGTGATCGAAATCGTACATAAATGATGTCTGTGAGAGAGGAATAGTGTTCGGTAACAGCGTGGTACGCATGCGCATTGTTACCTTCCCACTCCGCTCCATCTCGTGGCGTGCTCGTAGTAGTGAGAGCGTTGTTAAATAAAGAATAAATTAATATAAAATAATCTGCCGTTTGCAGCAGCAATCCTTGACAGGGGGACAGAGGACAGGATTGCCCGTAAATCGTATTAAGCAGCAAGTCATGAGGACAAGGGGATTGAAGGTAAGGCTCCACGGATTCTCAACTTCGGAGCTAGATGGATGATTGTGGCCAGCTTCGCACCCTGTCATTTTACCACCGAGGAAAGAGCCTCCGAAACCCATTGGACTCTGTGGGGAAGATAAATGTAGTTTTCCCCTCAGGTGAATCGAAGCCCGATTCCTCGGTCTTCCATTCATTAGTGCAGTCGCTGTATCGACTAACGTTAAAGAACCCGACACCTTGCTAAGAAAGAGTATTTGTTAGTTTCAACTGGTTTTATCATAGACAACGACTAATTTCCTGCACGTCTTTAGTCGAATTAATTTCGTATGCAAGCTGACCTATTTCTTGTATATAAGAAATGAACTTGTGTGTTTGAATCAGACCCGCTTTAGTCTTTAAATTGTCGAAAATTGTAAAATTTCAAACCCGAAACAGGGCGTCTACCTCAAAGTCACCACTTCTGGCCTAGCTTGTAGGTGTAGTAGACAGTTAGGTGCAAATCTTGGGGGGTGTGCGTGGTGATTACACCCCCTTGACATCAAAATGTACTACTGCCTGTGCGGTCGGCTGGACCGACAGACTTGTGCAAGAGGGGTGGGCGGCTGTGTGGATTCGACTGGATCCCTACAAACGACAACTGTTTATCTGCAGACTTCTAATTTAGTGTTTGTATAACGTCACTATCAACATCTCGGATCATTTGGTAACAGAGTGTACCTGTGGTCCTGTCCCACACGATGCTGCTGAAGATGCAATAGTGCAGCGGATCATACCGTTGTTGTCAACCGCCACAGCTTCGTGATCGCGTGTAGAGGGTTGCGCAGCCCTCGCAATGATCGATCGAGCCACAACGAGCTAGGCTACCACTCGACCTGGCTGTCTGTCTGTCTGTCTGACTGACTAAGATTGGCATGGGGATTGCTTTGCATGTCTGGAGGTGAGGGCGACAGCTGTTGGTTAATAAATCGGCATATACACAGACGTGGGGTAAGGTATGCCGGGAGGCATAGTCTTCACATGCTACCCCCTCGTTCATTCATTACACGTTAGAAGCCGCTCATGACGCTGGACTTTCGTGTAGCATGTTGAAAGAACAAGCGGTCTGGTCTAGCAGTAATGCATCTCTTGTGTTTTTATTGAGCTTTTATTGTGGATTTCCTCAGACCATCCAGGCAAATGCTAGGATATCTCGATTAGACCACGATGACTTTCAAATATATTCCCATCAATCCCGCCATTCCGACCAATCATCTTGCCAGTCCCACGACAGTCACCCTGCCATTTACACCAATCACCCTACCAGTCCCAAGAATCACCATTATAGCCCACCAATCATCCAGCCAGTCCCACCATTCACACTGCCAGTAACACAAATCACCCTGCCAATCCCACCAATCATCCTGTCAGTCCCAATTACCCTGCCAGTCCCGTCAATCACTCTGCCAGTCCTAACAATCACAATGCGAGTCCCACCATTCACACTGCCAGTCCCACCAATCACACTGCCAGTCCCACCAATTACCCCTCCAGTCCCACCAATCACACTGTCAGTCCCATCGTTCAACCTGCGACCGACGCTATATAGTCTGCGACTAAGACAGTGTCATAAAATAAGTAACAAAATATCTTGAACATTCCACGTTCGACTGTGGTCCGGACGGTGGCTGTCGTGCTGAAGTTTCCCTCAGTTTCTGTAGGCAAATCCTGGGACATTACTTTAAAAATGTCACAGCTTCTTTTTACCACGTCCTTAGCAACGCACTCAGCCATTCAAGAACATCTGACAAACTGGCATCGTTTTTATATACTCGACAAGTGAAACAAAATGTCCTGCATGCTGTCTAAAAATGAAAGGATTGAAGTATGCATAAATGAAATCTATTTTGAAAGGTATGAGGAAGGTGGAATAGTACCCATAGGTACCTAAGCATCGGGGCACGCGGTGGCGTAGTTGGTTGAGGCACTGCGCTACAAGCCGGAAGGTCGCGGGTTCGATTCCCAATGGTGTCATTGATTTAATCCTTTCGGTCGCACTATGGCCCTGGGGTCGACTCAGCCTCTAACAGAAATGAGTACCAGGAATATTTCCTGGGGGTAAAGGCGGCCGGTGCGTAGGGTTGACAACCTTACCACCTTCATGTGCTGATTGTCTAGAAATCTGTGAGCCTCAACCTCCTGGAACCTTAAGGGTCTGTCCAGGCCTGTAATGGGATTGCTTTACCTTACCTTTTACCTAAGCATCTCCCCTAGTTTTTAACCTTGCCACAAGATGCGTCAGGCTCCATCCTTATCATACTCTAAGAAAAATGCGCCTGTACCCAGTGAATAGAAGGCTGGGTGGGTCCTAGAGCTGATCAGCATGTGGTGGGGAAGAAAGGAATCTCTGACCTCGGACCGGAATTGCGTTCGGTCATCCAGCCGTACTCCAGTCACTATAGTTACTGTGCGCAGACTGTAAACCGACAGATGCTGCGACACGCGACACCAAGGGCGAGTGATTTCAATACGAACTTGCCTTGGGTTAGAGAATTCCGAGTTCAGCCAAGTGTATTCCTTCTAAGAATTATCTGCCGAGGGTGAAAGCTTTGGGTCGTCTTCTGTCCATTTGAAAGGGAACGAGATATACAGAGGACATGATGAGAGCGAAAGGAAGAAGAGGAGGAGACAGAAGGAGACAGGAAATGGCATGGTTAAAGGATTCAAGGAATAATAAGAACAGAGTTTTAAACGAATGCTCTAGACTTCTGAGATATGACGCCGTATAAACTGGTACCAGCGTTTGGCAGGGATTTGCTGCGTTAAGGGTGGCCAAGACAAAGTAGCCAACAAGAACGTGGAGGCAGACAGCTCCTCCATATCGTTGGTCTCTATATGCCACTCTGCACGGCGCCGTATTCCAGAAGATTGGAGTCTTCACCAGCACCACTGTGAGGAGCTCAGATCTTGCAAGACTTTACAAGTTGGTATAGTAACTACGCTACGGGCTGGACAGTCGAGGAGTCGGGGTTCGACTTCCGGCAGGAGCAACGGCTTGCTCTCCTCTGCACAGCGTCCAGACCAGATCTCGGGCCTACTTTGCATTGTATCAAAGGATCACCGGGGGTAAAGCGGCCGGGGCATGAAGCTGACCACTCACCTCCATTTAGTGTGAAGGTTAAGAATAAATGTAACATTACCTCCACTGCCCCATGTCTTTATATCGTGGTGCTTAATTACGCTTAAGAAGGCCTTGCCAAATATATCAATATTATATGTCAAGAATGGAGCCGGAGTGGCTCATTGTCTTGACTTAATATTACTGTCTTGTCGGATGTGACGTCATGTGGGTTGGTAAACAGGTATCGGCGATTTCGAAGAACCTGCGCCCTCCATCTGCAAAGAAGAGGGGCGAGAAAAGTCTCGACCTCACATCCCATTACAGAGCAGGCAGTTGCTCGCAGTTCCCGCCATGAAAGTATCGAATCTCACCCAGAACTGTGATTGGCTACGGACTCGGGCGATCGCTGTTCCACTCCCGGCAGGGCAGATATTGTTCTGATCGCCACAGCTTTCTGTCCATTGGTTACCAGGTCTCTTTCTTCGGAGTTAAAGAGTTAGGGGCATGAATCTGACCTCTAATCTTCATAGTAACGTGGTTAAAGTGCGTGGTCTTTACCTCCACACCCCCATACGTTTTAGTGTTGCGGTGCCAAGTTAAACACAATTTTCCCCTTTCCCAAACACAAGGCTATAGTCTGTAAGTTGCAAATTCGATGTGATCGCTACCTTGTTTTACATTCTACAAAAGTTGCATGTTTTTTCGAAAATCTGTTAGCACACAAAATGGACTACATGTATGTGTTACCATTAATGCTGCCCCCAACTCAGTGGTTCCACCGGAAATCAATGGTATTAAATTTAAATTAAAGGTGGGCGAACTCTGTAAACAAAGTTATGATATCCGATTTCGTGACAGTCAGAAAATAAGTTCAAAAATGTAATTCGGTTGAGCCGGGGAAAGGGGGGGGGGATGTAGAAACATGAACATGATACCATAACGTTATCTTTCTTGAGCAAGAACTGTAAATTCAGCTTAACTAACTCTTGAAAAGCTGATATTCGCTCAGCTATTCAAGAAGTTTCTCGCGTGTTACGGAACCCGACGTTTTATTACCTGTTCACATGAACCCCGCCACTGGGCCCTGTTCTGAGTCAGGTAAATCGAGTCGCCGCCGTCTCAGCAAATTCTCATATATATTTCAGTACTGTCGTTCCGTCTATGCCTAGGTCTTGCAAATTGTTTCTTCTTTTCATATTTTCCGACCAAAAGTTTTATGCTCCTCTTTTTGGTCCCTAGCGCGCTACGTGTTCCGCCCATCTTATCGTCCTTGTTCATTGCCGTAATATCAGGTGATGAGCACAAACTGTGAAGCCCCTCATTATTCACTTTTCTCCACCCTCCTGGTACTTCCTCTCTCTGAGGTGTTAAGTATTCTCCTCAGCTTCTGTAGCAGTCGTAGCTCAGTCAGTGTAGTGACTAGGTCGTGGACTGGGAAATCGATGAATCTTAATTTGATTCCCGCCCTAACCGTCCAGACCGGCTTTGAGGCCCACCCAGCTTTGTACCCAGTGGGTACTGGGCGACGTGAAGCTGACCAATATAAAGCATGAGCAGTGCTAAACATTCACTCCACAATATGACTTCATGGCGTGTACAGGGACAACTTTGCTTCTACTTTTACCCTGTTCCAGAGCATCCTCAACCTCTGTCCTTGTACGAAAGAAAAAAAAGGAGATGTGTAACTGTATGAATAAGCAGCATCACAGCCCTTGCGCATCCTAAACCGCGCCGCTACAGTGTTCGGCCTCAGTTCCCTTACGGTCTTATACGCATTAGAAATCTCTTTCCTTCATTCTGTCTACTTGTTATTCAATATGACGACGTAAGCCTCGTGTTGAAGCCTTGTCACTTCTTTAACTGCACAAGGCACTGTGAATTATTGGCATCAAAGAGGGTTGATGACGCGGATACTTGATTACATTGCCCTCTTTGCGCAGCATGAATAGAATTAACACAGAATAAGATATGGTGGCACTGGTACTTCGTGTTCTGGAGGTCAAGTGTTCAAACACCGGTCCGAAGACCGGCTGTCCTGACTGGGAATGTATTAGTTCCTTGTCCGCTTCGCCCAAGGCAAATGGCGGGGCAGCATCAGAAATGAAGCCATGAAAGTTTACTCGTTCAATTATTGTGCTGCCCAACATACTTGTGTATAGTTATTGTCAATTTTTTAAATAAGCCAAAAGTAAATTAAGTCACTGGTGTGTCCTGTACATATTTAACAACCATACAGTTGCCATGGTTGTCGACCTGTTTTTAGGCGCATTCGCATAGTCACGAAAACCGCCTGTTAGCTTCGTCATGTCCGGGTGTCCGTTTGTTCACACGTACCAGCGCGGCTCCACTGGACGAATCTCCGTGAAATTTGATATTGGGGACTTGTATGAAAATCTGTCGAGAAACTCCAAATTTGGTTAAAATCGGAAAGAAAATATTGTGTAGTTTAATTAATGAAAACCTTAGTACGTTTTGCTGTTTCTGGCGACATAAATTCGCGATAAAGGCATTTTTGTGCAACCGTCAATATTGTTATATTGTGGGCAGTGACATATACCTCAGCAATACAGAGAACGCATTGTTGCGTTTCCGTTGCAACAATAGTTACGCTAACGCGCCACAGTTTTACGTTTTAGTGCATTGACTATCGTGTTTTAATTATGATATATGTTAAGATACGTCCCAAGTAAGATCATTAGAAGCCGGTCGTCCGTCGGACAGTAGACGAATCCAACCAGATTTTTGTACACAGTGTTTCTGTGTCCATTGGTGCACAAGACATACTGGCTGCTAACTTTTTGCAACAGATGAGGATTTGCTTATCGATTGCTGTTCTTATGCGTCATTGCAGATATTCAATCTGAGCGGTAAGAACCATTCATTCTGTATATCTTCTGCACACATCGTTACAGAGTGGCTGTATTTGGATTTGCCATCTACCTCGTACGTATAAAGTACAGTAAAGTAAAGTAAAGTAAAAGTAAAGTTCTTACTAGAACGGGCCTTGAAGGCCCAGAGGGGGAGTAGAGGTATAGCGCTACTCTTTCTTTAACCCTGGCACTAGATGAGGGTGGGTGGTCAACGCCACGCCTCGGCCGCTTTACCCCCGAGAATGACTCGGTACCCATTGTACAGGAGGCGGGGTGGGTCCCAGGTCCGGTCTGGACAGTTGCGGAAAATCTCGCCCCCACCGGGATTCGATCCCCGGACCGTCCAGCCCGTAGCGAGTCACTATACCGACTGAGCTATCCCGGCCTAGTTCTCGTATGTATAACACTTCGTATCCAAGACACCAATTTTTTATTTCCAAACAAGACCACGTGAACTAACCCTTTAAGGCCAGTCTACGTATATGGCACCTCAAAGTGTTATATGTAGTTCCCAGTATCTACATGGCTCACTTCACTGTTGTTATGTCATAACCCAAAAGACTGCAATACGAATACGTATAGACCTCTATGAAAACACATCAAGGACGTTTGAAAAGCGGCAGTTGAAAATATTTGGGCCTCCGAGAGAGGAAATGAGAGGTGGTTGGACAAAACTACATGATGTGGAGAGCCATAGTTTGTACTCTTCACGCGGTATTAGCATGAATATGAGAGATTAGAAATGTATACACAATTTTGATCAGAAAATCCGAAAGGAACCACCTTGAAGACATATGCGCAGAAGGGAAAATAATATTAAAATGGATCTTAAAGGATACAGTTTGTGGACCAGATTAATTTGGCTCGGACAGGGGCCAGTGGTGGGCTGTTTTGAGTATGAGATCTGCGCTCTTCTGGGATATTACGCGGCCTTGACTCTTGAAGTTGGGACCGACACGTTGTCGGTAAACAATTACCACACGACGCCGCATAATATCCCAGAATAGCGCAGATCTCATCAACATCGCGGCGGAAGCCTAAAATCAATGTTTTGAATATGGCAATTGATCCGTGGTTCCTATAACATGCTGGGAGTTTCTTCAGTAGCTGAGCAACTATTAGTTTCCCAAGAAAGCCTCTGCCCAGAGGAGTTAATTAAGGATCGAAAATAACAAAGTCAGCAGGCTAAATTAAAAATGAATGCTGGGATGGAGCAGGAGAAGCTGAGATGTATCGGCCACTGGTTGCGGGGAAAACGAGAGATTTAACTGCGTCACGTAAAGAGACTGTTACTCTCTCCGAACAGAGAGAGAGAGTGAGAGAGCATGCACACAAGCAGGCCCAGGCCAGTTACATCGCATCGCAACCTGTTGAATCCTTCCCCCGAACCCCGACAGCACAAGCGTCCGAACTCACTCAGTGCACCTCTCCAGTTCGCAGATGGTGGGTGGGGCCGTGAAGGATAGACTGTAAACATGTCCGTAGCCAAGACAGTCAGTTGCGTCGTATTGCGGGACAGGGCGCTTGATTATAAACACATATTCAAAGAAGACTTTTGATGGTACTGGAATACCAGGAAGATTTCCTGGCGACACTAGAACGGACCTACGTATCGATAAGGGCTCTACTTTTACCGCCATATACACGTGTATTTTGCAATATTAGAGTATATTTGTTTTACATAATAATATAGTTAATTGGAGGCCATGTTTAGCTTGTGAAAGTGTGTGTTGCAATTGAAATATTAGTGGCGTTTCTTAGCTTTTCACTTGAAAACAAAACAAAATATTACTAACATTTTAAATTTAATTACATAATATATATATTGTCATAGTAAAAATAAGACAAATCATTTTCATTTTTCTGATGTTTAAATATCTGTGCTTGTCGGCCTAGCTACTTATTGAACAATATTTACGTAACATCGTTAATAAAACACGTTTTAAGTACGCTGTTAAGTTCCAGCGAACTGAATAAATTGTGATGAACTGTTAGAATTGCAATGACGATACGGCCTAACAATCTAAAAATCAGAAGGAATTGTTTCCTGTATGTCAAATCGCGTGGAGACGAACAGTATCGTCGAAGAGAACGTTGAGACGTTCCGTTCTTATGTGGAAATGAGCTGGTCATTCTAACAACACGCTTGAGGCCTTGTGGACAAACATGAGTGGTGGCGGACTGGGTCCGGCTGGGTGCTGGATAACTCACAAAGGACTGGAGACATGGGCGCGGATGGCTAAGGAGCGAACCACTCAGAAAACACAGGTAGGTACAGTGAACAGACTGCCGTTTTTGGTCTGTCATACTCATTTGTTCTTTTGATCGGGTAACACTGTGCATATGGAACTGCGGCTTCCAACGGGCCCATTTTATACCCCCCCCCCTCCTCCGGATAATGGGTGAGTGAATGTGGAGAATTAGTGGTATGATATTGACAAGAGAAAAGAGACGTACTGGGAGAAAAACCAGTCCTAATGTCATTTTATTCACCACAAATCCCGCATGGAGTGTGGCTTCCGCGGTGAGGAACCCGGAGACATGGTACGACCATCCGTTCATACAGAACTGGCATAATTAAAAATGTTACGAGCTTCTTGCACGGCACTCACGAAGTGAACGCGTATTACTAGAGCAATATACGTCGGCCCATATCTTTTGTGTCGTAAACCATTTGACGGATTTCGATAAAATTTAGTGTGGTTGGGCGTGGAAACTACTAAAATTGCTCGTATGTTGTTTTTACTGAGCAGATCGGTGCAGAGTAATTTCCGGCAGGTGCTCTGTTCTAACCTTGGCCAAGAAACAGGCTATACTGACAAAGGTTATTCGTGATTTTCCTCAGTTCCTGCAGTAAATTAAAGTAGACCACGACCACATTCTTTCACGTCCTTTCCAATTCATTATTCACTTATCTTTCTGCCATTCGAGGAAGTACTGAGTTACTGAGAGCGTTAGTAAATAAACTAAGAATAAACAAACTTTCCAGTATAATTTCTTGTTACATACTTTAATCTTAATTCACCGTGCATTTCTGTAATCAGCAATAAGTCACCAACAAATGCACAAAACCGTCAATAAATAATTTATAATGATAAAAGGTTAATTTATACCTTTATTGACGGTTTTGTGCATTTGTTGGTGACATATTGCTTCTTGTTACATAGTTTAAGGACTGTTTTTCAGTATATACTCGCATGTTATGCAGCGTCAAGTGATGAATTTGGAAGGGTGTGGAAGGAAGCGGTCCCCGTATTTTTCTGGGACTAAGGAAGGCAGAAAGGCCTTTCCGGTTAGCTTGCTGCTTGGCTGAGAGTCTTATCTGGGACCTCCATAAAATGACTTGAACAAGTAATTAAAGCGGTTTGCGCGATTTGAAGAAAATATGATGAGTACAGGGTCATTATTTTATTTGACAACTATCGTTTGTCACTTTCCGCCACTACTCCGCCACACGTGTGGGTAGTAGAGTGACTGGACTTCGTTAATACGATAAGCGAACCGACAGAAACTGACAAGTGCTAATTGTCAGATAAAGTAATGATCCTATATAAGAATCTCCTGTCCGTCATTCTACTGCCTAAAAACGCAAAAATTGAAGTATACAGAAGCATAATTTTTCATGTTTTTTGCATAACCAACTCCGTAACATAGAGCCCTGTTTTATATGTACACTAGCATTTACGTACCTAGTTAATAAATTGGCACATATTGTGGAAATCTAAAGTTTATTGCCTTCTTCACAAGAAACCACCACAGGTTTTTGTTCTGATGCCCATGACTCCAGTCCATATCCTATTTCTTTAAGATCCATTTGAATATTAACTGCAACCAGGACTTTCAAGTGGTCATTTTCCTGTAGGTTTTCCTACCAAAACTTTGTATGTGTTTCTCTTCTCTACCCGTCTCATCTTCTTCATTTGGTCATCGTAACATTTGACGGCGAATACAAATTGTGGATCTACACACTATCGATAATTTCCTTCATCGTCTTGTTGCTTCCTCTATTTTTAGTTCCAAATATTTTTCTCAGCACCTTGTTTTCGAACATCCCTGGTGGATTAGTGTTCTCTCTTTAATGTGGGAGACCAAGTCCCACACTCAGAAACAACAGGTGAAATGTGTTTATATGGATGCGACATTTGAACCTTCATGGGGAACCACAGACTGAAGGTGTTCGTGAGAGCAGAGTGGTGATGAAGATATGTGGATTCAAAGGGTGAGGAGGTGACAGCAGGTTTGTGCAAACAGCGCGTGCAATGACCTGAACAAGTTGAACGAAGTTTTCCGAATTTTTCATTATACTGTTACTAGTGTTACAATTATTACTTGTTGCAGACAGTAACTGCGTGTTGCAAAGTTACTCATACTGCTCTCTCTCTCTCTCACACACACACACTATATATATATATACACACACACACACTTACTACATATGTCATACTGCACAAATAAAATATTTTTTTTTTGTATTTTGTTATATATATTGGCCTGTGTAAAATTTCCTCATTACTCCTACCACTACTGCTACTACTGCATGGTAGTAATAGCAGTAGTAGTGGTAGTAGTAACGGTAGTAGTAGTAGTAGTAGTAGTAGTAGTAGTAGTAGTAGTAGTAGTAGTAGTAGTAGTAGTAGTAGTAGTAGTAGTAGTAGTAGTAGTAGTAGTAGTAGTAGTAGTAGTAGTAGTAGTAGTAGTAGTAGTTAGTGTTAGTGGTAATAGTGGTGGTGGTGGTCGTCGTCGTCGTCGTCGTCGTCGTCGTCGTCGTCGTGCTTACGTATGTACCTTATGTAGAAACGTTTCAAAGTTGCAGACGTACTGAGAGAATTTTATTTTGCGCCAATTTGTTGGTATGGCGGACTTATTTTTGAGAGAATTGTATACATCTAAGAAGCCAGGTTTTTTTCTGGTACAAGTCACAGTTACGTTTTATCGTATAAATTTCAGTATAGATTCCCAATGACATTAGTAACTGAAACCAGTTCAGTAATTTCAGAGATTAAATATGCAGTTAACAAGATTTCCCACATATGCATTCATTTTAACCCCAGAACACATGAAAGTACAGGCACAAGAATTCAAACAGAGGTCGGTAGGAATAACATCCACCACTGGCAGTGCAATTGTACAGCCGTTCTACCTGCAGTTGGAATCAATTAAGAGCTTAATGATAATTTCCGACGGGAAGTACAGTGCTAGTGAACGATAAGAGGCTGTCAGTTCAGTACAGTTTCGTCAACTGCGCATGTGCACTGCTGCCTGGGATCAGCAGTAAGGACGGCGTCCTAAATGTCAAAGGGCACAACGCATCACCTCTCTCTATCCTTTTCATATCGACCGCGTGACGTCATTAAAACATCCTTCCTGGTATGGTAACGGAAACAATAAAAGCAATCATTGGACGCACGGCGCAACATAAATATTGGTACCGTAAACTATAACATGCTGGAAAGTACGATGACCTGTAAATAAATGGAGAGGAACTGCGTATAGGTATATGGGGCATATTCATGGCTCGTCACCAGAATGCATGACACATGTACAATGTACTTGATCAAACCTCTGAAAATATGGCAAATTTCATATGTCTTGGAGCGACAGAAACAAAATTACATTCGGGATTAAAATAAGCCTTTGAAGCACAGTGGTTTTTCCATGCGTGTCGCCTGCTTTAATAATGAAAAAAAAAAAACTACATTCTACTCACACTGTATGTATGTTTCACATACAATTCTTGCAGTAAGCTGTGATTATTTCCCTCTGGTTTTTGTTATGGAGGTGAATTTTGTTTTCTTTGAAGCAGGAATTAAACTTTAAATATTACGTAGGTGAACTTCAGGCATTAAAGAGTTAAGAGCAGATTAAATTCAGTGAACTTGTGTAGTTATTCAGCTCAGCTACAGTAACCTGTCCAGAAGCTCAAAAATTGAAATATACAAAATTGTAATTTTATCTGTTGTTTATATAGGCGTGAAAATTGGTCTCTGACTCGACGGGAGGGGGTAGATTGACAGTATTTCAGAACAAAGTGCTGAGGAGCGTGGGTCCGTGACTAGGTCGTACACTCTCCAAAAGAGTCAGCAAAGCCCGATGGCGTATATAAGAATCGCATTAAGCATGTTTCTAGACTTGGAAAAACTGCGAGTTCCGCAGTGACTAGTCTGCAGTATTTAAATTGTACTCTGGTATCTCTGATGATGTTGTCTGGACGTCAGCTTATGTAACAGGAGAATGCTGAGTATTTATGAATGTGTATCACATTGTGTAGCTATGTTCATGTCGCTAGAGACCAGTGCGGCCCGAAATCTCCCGGTTTCCGGCTTTCGTACTGTTCGTAGGATTGCGTTAACGAGGGATCAGCCCCTTGCAAGACTGCTTACACACGATAGCATAAACACAGGAAGAACTCTGGCTTACATTTATGTTCCGATTGGGTTGCAAACCTACGATCCCATTGTGCGAGCGGTAAGTCTCATTATGCTCTTCATCTGATATTGGGAGACAGTAAGGGAAGGAAGTGTAACAGAATAAAATGTTCTCGGGCTAGCAGCCGCGTCAGATTGCTTAATGGTGAGTAAAACAACGTTTCGAGGACCATCTCTGCCCTCGTCGTCAGGGAATTGACTACCTCCATGTAACAGGCATAGAAGGATGAGACCTGCATACGAAATATTCAGAAAGTAAGAGACTTAAACTCGGATAGGATAATATAAAGGATGCATTAGACTCAAGTGGATCGTGATGTGATCCAATTACGTTTTTCAGGGTCTTTAAACACTAGCATAGTGCGCTAAATCCTAGACCACCTGGGGATCAGAAACCTTTAGAGAAAATTGTATTTCCCAGTATTATGAGGACTATGAGATGGGCGGAGCACGGAGCGCTCTTTAAGATATGTCATTCTGCTCTCACAATTTGAAGAACAGAAATCATTTGGAAGACCTAAACGTGATACCAAAGCGGATCGTAAGACATTTTATGGGTGTGGACTGGATTTGTTTTGGATCGGTATAGATACCAGAAACAGGCTCTTGTGAACCTTCGAGTGCTGTAAAATGCGAAGAGCTTGTTGGCTTACTGCACACATATTTGCTTCAGAAGACGAGATGTACTTTCGAAGTGAAGGCTAGTGCTGAATGGAGCGCCTGTGAGGGTAACATTTAGACTACACGCCGAGCGCAGCGGTACAAGAAGTTGCCGCCAGAGCGAGGCGTTTCACTGGTAACTGCTGTTAAAACGAATGGAATGTCGGCTTGTATTTTCGTGTCCGTTTTTCCTGCTTTTTGTAGGACATAAAGGAAGTATACAGATGCGGAAAATATACATTTAGCTTCAGTATTGACCGCGATAACTAACTGCAGTCAGGAATGTGAAATTTTGTATGGAAATCAATAAAGTTACGTACGAGTTTTGTACGAAACAGTTTCAGTTGTCAGCAGTGACGAATGGGCCGGGATAGCGTAGTCGGTATAGCGACTACGCTACGAGCTGGACGGTCCGGGGATCGAATCCCGGTGGGGGCGAGATTTTCAGCACCTGTCCAGACCGGCCCTGGGGCCTACCCAGCCTCCTGTACAATGGGTACCGGGTCATTCCCGGGGGTATAGCGGCCGGGGCGTGGCGTTGACCACCCAACCCCATCTAGCGCCGAGGTTAAAGAAAGAGTAAAGCTATACCTCTACTCCTCCTCTGGGCCTTCATGGCCTCTTCTGGGGTAAACTTTACCTTCTACTTTTACCAACAGTGACAAAGCATGAGTTTATACATGATAAATCTAGCCCGTGACAAATTGTGAATTTATACATGACATTTAACTGTTGAAAAAGTGTGAAATTTTACGTGGAAAATTTGACTGTTGACAAAGTGTGAGGTTACGAATGACAAGTTTATCTGTTGACAAAAGTGTGAGGTTGTGTATGACAAATTTGACTGTTGACAAAGTGTGAGGTTGTGTATGACAAATTTGACTGTTGACAAAGTGTGAGGTTACGAATGACAAGTTTATCTGTTGACAAAAGTGTGAGGTTGTGTATGACAAATTTGACTGTTGACAAAGTGTGAGGTTACGAATGACAAGTTTATCTGTTGACAAAAGTGTGAGGTTGTGTATGACAAATTTGACTGTTGAAAAAGTGTGAGGTTACGAATGACAAGTTTATCTGTTGACAAAAGTGTGAGGTTGTGTATGACAAATTTGACTGTTGACAAAGTGTGAGGTTACGAATGACAAGTTTATCTGTTGACAAAAGTGTGAGGTTGTGTATGACAAATTTGACTGTTGACAAAGTGTGAGGTTACGAATGACAAGTTTATCTGTTGACAAAAGTGTGAGGTTGTGTATGACAAATTTGACTGTTGACAAAGTGTGAGGTTACGAATGACAAGTTTATCTGTTGACAAAAGTGTGAGGTTGTGTATGACAAATTTGACTGTTGACAAAGTGTGAGGTTGTGTATGACAAACTTAACATCACCATAACTTGGTACAATAAAAATTATACGCGGAAGTATTTCACTGTACTTGCATTCACATTTAGAGTTCTTGCAAGTGTTAGAATACAATCTGTTGTATTTGGAGGACAGCAGGCCACAATTTCCTCGTAGAACTTCTTGTTCAGGAATCTCTCTGCTTCACACACAAAGCAGCTTTTACTGCAGCTGTGGCCAATGCACCAACATTCTAACAAGTGAAGGTTGGCCAAATCACTCATGTTTTCTGGAGGTGTCCGTAGGAGCGAAAAGTGTGCATCTCTTTCGGAAATGTTTATTGTTATTATTGTTATTAGGAGTAGTCTCAGGCTATGCCTGGTGTTACTGAGCATCCAGAGTACGGGTCATTTGACCAAGTATCTTCTGGGAGGTTATGGCAGAGAATTTTGAAATGAGTACGTAAGGCCCGGCATATGGTAAAATGACATTATTAGCATTTTCAAGCTCCTCTTCAGGTGTCTTCATCACTGAGGAATTTTCTCACGACGGAACAGGTGTTTAGCATAACCACTTTTTACGCCGGGGACAATAGGCGTGGCGGTAAATTGAGCTTGGTGAGGCCTTTATTAATCTATTAGTTATGACCCCTGTAGCAGACAAGACTATTGGAACATTATTTATTATTATTATTTTTTATTAGCGAATCGAGAAGCTTGAAATGAGCAGATGTGTAGCACCCAAGGTACATATGATCAGTGCGTCCCAAGGTTTGGCCGGAGGAGGTGTAAAGAAGAAAGCATTTAGTAAGCAAAGACGTGGATGGAATGATGATATGAGGATAGACTAGAATAATATAGCTCAGGGTGGTTGGTAAGGTAATGAACTTACAGGCTGCAAAAAAAAAAAAGCGTGGAATATGTTGAAAGCTAAGCGACTGTCAGTCTCTGAAGAATGACTTTGCTCCATGCAGTTAACTTCATTGCTGATGCTCATTCTGTTGCCTTTCCTGAAGGAATTCAACGTGGCCAAGCAGCAACATACAGTGCAACCGGTTCCAACAGTGGCGCCGCATTCTGTGAACCCTGAGCTGATGAGGTCGCCTCTGGATTCCTCACCAGTTCTGACTCATCAGTCCAAGTCTTACCCAGGAGGTCAGCCCCGTCTGGCCAGAACTCCGTCTGTGTCCTCTCAGAGCAGCCTGGACAGCAGCGTCTCCAGACAGGTAAATAGCAGAGAGATTAGCGGGGCATGTAGCACTCACGGTGGAACAGATTATTATTAAATGTTTGGAAAACCCTAAGGAATGGGGCTGTTTGGCAGGATGTGCAAAAGGAATTGTGAAACACCAGTTTTTTGATAGAAAGACACTTAGGCATATGGCATAATTTGGGAATTTGTGGGGTAATTGGAAAGTAAGTACATAATATTAAAAACGCTGCTTGCTAGATTGCTGTAATTCTTGCACCCGTACACTTATCTTTTACTACCAAATTTCGACATAGGCTCCAGCATTTTGCACATACCCCTGCAACCTAGAGGACACACATTCAACACTTTTTGGCAGGGGCAAGAGATATTTCTGTCCTCCAAAGCGTCCCAACTAGCTCTAGAACCCACCCATTGTCCCATTCTGTGGGTTCATACGGCTCCTCTCCAGAGATTGATGCGGCGGAAGCGTGAAACTGACAACTTCTATCTACTACTGCCGAAAATAAGGCGTGGAGTTACACCTGCACTCCTCCGTATGCTGCTATGGCGTGGCGCTTAATTAAGTATTGGGAGTTTACCATAGTAGGATCATTACTGAATAATACATTGGGAAGGAAGTGGTCGTGCCCAATTTCAGGTACTACACCGGAATTTGTTTTGGGGAACCGAAGAACACCACGATAACCTGTCACAGTAGGCGGTCTCCGGGTCGATATTTGTACACGGGACTTCTCGAATGTGAATAATTCGAGGTAGTTATTATAGTGATGGTTAGTGTAAGCATTGCTTCTACAAAGTGCGTGAAGTGAACATGAATGCATAGAGGCGTGAGCTACAGGAATTTGGTACTGGGAGTTTACGTTTTAGTTGTCAGGGTAAATGTAATTTTGATATCCATCAATCCACCACAAACTGTGTTGTAGGTAAGTTCAAATAGACTCCCGCTTCGTAAATAAAGACAGGTGATCATACAAAAACTTGTCAGTTACGTAATATACACGGATCTTTTCAGCAGGAGTTAAAACATTTGTGTGAAATCTCTTGTGCTCCTTCGCAAAGAACAGTCGTTTCGCATGTAACAGATCGAGGGTTGGTGATGAGGTTTTCACAAAATTTGATGTTTGGGCCATTGCAACATTTTGGCTAAATTGACAACAATACTTAACTTTAACATAAACCTACACGCTTTCCCGCACCCATCTCGGGTGCGTCTGTCTAAATAATTATCGGAGCGAAAAATTTTTCGGACAAAAGATGGAGGAAAAATGAAGTGGACATTTTGTGCCCAGTATAAATTTTCTCTGTATCGGCTTTTGAGATAACGAAACTAAAGTGAGCGAATGCCCCATAAATGTTGGGACCCTGTGTGTAGGCTGCATTTTTTAAATGTTCATTTTTGAGTTCTCACTTTTTAATAACTATGAAAATTGTTGTCTTTTGGAATGTAATACCTTGTAGTCTGGTAGAATTTACAGTTTTGGCGAAACCGGTTAACTCTGATCTTCAGGGTAATACTACTAGCTATCTGGCTACACGGCGTCACATCCTTGTAACTTGTGATTTCATTTTCGTAAATTTTTTGATCTGATGAACATTTAAATAAGTAAAGTACATTCTGAGGCATTGCAGTGCCCCCTGTAATGTAATTAACTCACCAGTACGATCTGTCTTTTTCAGCAGGGGCATCGTGGTTCTTCACCACAGATAAGGACATTTGCACCGGACGGTCGAACGACCAGTTCGTCAGCATTGCATCACCTTCATGCAGCACAGTCTACAGACCCAGGTTCAGTACCCAGTAACAGTCAGAGTCGCTCTCCATCACCTGCATCATGTCATCGAGCCGCATCCCTGGACATGAGGTGCTGTTCGCCTGGTGGTGCCTCCTCTGCTTTCTGTGGCTCCACGGGGGATCTTCGAACCCCATCTCCATCCCAGTCATCCCTCGCATCATTCAATGACCGTGGATCGGTTTCGTCTGCATGTAATTCACCAGTACCACCACAGTCCCCCAGAGGTGTGGCAATGTCAAGATGCCTATCTCCCTTGCTGATTCCTCAAGTCCCGTCAAGACCGCTGGCGTCTGATCCTCCAGCGCCACCTGCATCTCCCCTTGGAGCCCTACAACCAGACCTGTACCAGCGTCGGGATGGTCCACTGTTTCTAGGGAGCCGAACGTCAGGCCCAAGCTTAGGAAGACTGCATCTCAGGCTCAAATACGACTTTGATAGATCTGATCTTAACGTTCATTTGATCGAAGGTGAGATTTGATCAGTAATAACCATAATGACTGGCAGTCATTAAAAATGGATCTTTAGTAAATAGGTACCGAAGATTTTACGTTGTGTTCACCGTGCATCTTAACATTAATCTTTAGTTTTTCAACCAACAAACGCACTATTTATTTTCGTAATTTTTGTTCACTACACCATACATGTTTCGGCCGTAACTCGGCCATCATCAGGGGCACCTTGTTAAGTACACTTCACTGTTCACTGTCCATTTGGCACTATCACTTAACTGTTATTCCGTTCACTGCTAATATTCACACTGAGAATCACGAGTATATACAAATTTTTTCAAGTAGTTTTTTGAATTGTTCCGATGTATATAGCATCCATCCGTGTCCGAAGTATATAGTCCAGCACTACAATTTGTGATTGTTGGTATCTGTTGGAGTCGTCAAAATTATTAAAACTATTGTTATTAAAATAGTTAAAACTGTTGGCAACTGGTCATGTATACATATTGAAGTCCGTGTCCTACTGTTGTTGTTGTCTTGCTGCGTGGCTGTGACTGAGTGTCAGTGAAGTATACTTAACAAGGTGCCCCTGATGATGGCCGAGTTACGGCCGGAACATATGTAGGGTGTAGTGAACAAAAATTACGAAAATAAATAATGCATTTGTTGGTTAAAAAACTAAAGGTACCGAAGAAACTTGCAATTTCTGTGTGTGTGTGTGTGTGTATGTGTGTGTAAAACACACACACACGTCTCCATATTCTGCCAGAGTTATAAATACGTGGAGTTTTATAGCCACCTTTCTTTATAGGATTATGATTAAACATATGGAGCTTGGTTAAGCTTTGAAACAGTGGTAGGTATATATACCAACGGTTTTAACATTAAAATAATTTTGCCCACAGAGTGTGTTTAAGTGTCTCATGGTCAATTGTGGTTATTTCCCTCAACAGCAGTGAGCATTTGGCCCTTGTATGGATACACTGAATTTTCATGTATTTGCATCTCAAAGGGTTAAAGCACACATGAAACAATTTTATGTTTTTATTCACAGCACATGACCTTGCAGGAAGTGACCAGGGTGGATTCAATGACCCTTATGTGCGTTTGAGTCTTGTTCCTGCAGTAGACAATCGCAAGAGGCAGACAACAATTCACCGGAACAATCCTAACCCATTCTTTGATCAGCATTTTAAGTTTCCTGTGTCACATGAAGACTTACAGGACAAGACTTTGGTGCTGCAGGTAATCAGTTTCTGGCTACAGTCCTAATCCTTTCTCCAACCTACTCAATCTGAGAGTATCAGTTAAATTTTAGTGTGGTGCTGTACTAATTGCATTGACCTTTATTTAATAAGAAGCAGAAATACCCTTTCTTTTCCTGGGGTATGGTTGATTTTTTTTTTCCATTAGTGATGTATAATAACTAAAACTTTGAGAGAAGATATTTGCCATTTCCTTCTGTGATGCACAGTTTTGGAGGAGCAACACGGTGGAATTGGACACACAGGCAAACAGGCAGATGTGAGAGACAGATATGTTCTTCCTTACTTTCAATCAGTGCATAATAATACAAAAGAAAGCTACTGTAGCCAATAATAATGTTGTATGGCTCATCATCATGTAGTCTGTCTTAAAATAGGTCCATAGCCTCTTCCAAAGTGAGTTCTCCAGAGAGTGCAAGCTAGTGCTTCCTTTTTCAATTTCCAGTATCTTTTGGTTTCCCTAAGGTCATTCAGTAGGTGCTTACATCTTCTTCCACGTCTTCCTGTCCCTTCTATCTTTCCTTGAGTAACATGTTTTAGATGTGACCAATCCAGTTAGCCTTCTTTCTTTTTATTGTATGTAATATATTCCTTTCCTCCTTGACTCTTTGTGGTGTGGATACAGCCTGTGCAATAGTAGTAGACTTTTTGGTAGTAGTGACAATGCTTTGAACCCCAAATTTGTATCTAATATATCTGTTTTGTTCTAGGTGTTTGATTATGATCGGTTCTCACGCAATGATGTTGTGGGAGAGGTTTGTATGAACATGGATGAATTTGATGTTGCATCCAATGTGGAAGTTTGGGGCGAAATCACCAAAAATAAGAAGGTATTACTATTCATCATCATCATCATTTATTTTACCTTCCATAAATCCACAGATATGGAAACAGTCATACAACATATAAAGGATATAAACACTAGATTGAGGACATATCTACATATATATACAATAGAATTGAATAGAATATTGAAACAATAGAACATTGACATTCATGTTTTAAGAACTTAATATTATTTTATCATTTTAACCAATGTATAAATTCACACAAACAAAGTGATGTATTAGCCAGTTTTTACCATTTTAAACAGTGTATAATTGTACCATTGATGTAAAAAGTCAGCATAATTTAAAATACTGAGGTCCTTGAAGATGAACCAGGATAAGGTTCAAAACATGTAGGACTGTGTTTCACAGAAATTAATAGTGAATAGAAGTGTACATTTGTCAAACAATAAACATGACATTCATGTGTTTATGCTGCTGCTGTAGAGTCAAAATCATACAGCGTATGTGCCACAAACATCACTCTTAACAAAGGTTTCGTTTAACTATCTTCCCTAATATAAAATACTCCTGTGTATTTCTTGGCAGGTTAGTAAAAGAACTAATTTTTGTGGTGGCACTTTTCAACAAGTTTTGGCACATTCACAAAAAGAAACTTTAAATATTTAATTTATTATCTATCTTCACAATGTCTGTGTGTCTCTCTATCTCTGTCTCTGCCTGCATACAACTATTTGAAAACTGCTTAGAGAATTTTCATGCATTTCATGTAGAGGAGTTCTACTAACATTTAAACTCATTCCAGTACTGTTTAACTTTGGACAGCAATAATTAACATACCTGATTAACAACTAATTGATTTTGCCTGTTGAGCGTAGATAATCTTCACTTTATATTCACCGTGCATCTTTTTATAATTGAATTATTTGTACCAACAAATGCACTAAGACAGTTTTTTTCACTGTTTTCTTTATTATAAGGATGCCCCAATACGCATTTCGGCAGTTATTCTGCCATCATCAGGGGGTATTTTAAGTGAGTTTTTACATAGACCAATTCTTTGGTTACATCATAACAGTGAGTCAGTATTTGTTACCACATCATATAAAATTGTTGTAAAATTAGTGGTATTGTTAAGCTGCTAAAAGTTATTAAATTTTTTTAAAAATTACACTAAAATCAAGTAGTATGTTATACTACCCTCTATAGCATAATTATTAATTAATGGCAGTGTGGTCCTATTTTCAGCGTGTGTTCCAGTTATCTGTTGAAATATTAGAAATATATAGAATTAGGGTTATGATAACTGCTATTATTTACATTTCACACACACACAAATGTAAATAATAGCAGTTATCATAACCCTAATTCTATATATTTCTAATATTTCAACAGATAACTGGAACACACGCTGAAAATAGGACCACGCTGCCATTAATTAATAATTATACTATAGAGGGTAGTATAACATACTACTTGATTTTATTGTAATTTTTAAAAATTTTTAATAACTTTTAGCAGCTTAACAATACCACTAATTTTACAAAAATTTTATACGATGTGGTAACAATAAATGACTCACTGTTATGATGTAACCAAAGAATTGGTCTATGTAAAAACTCACTTAAAATACCCCCTGATGATGGCAGAATAACTGCCGAAATGCGTATTGGGGCATCCTTATAATAAAGAAAACAGTGAAAAAAACTGTCTTAGTGCATTTGTTGGTACAAATAATTCAACTAATTGTTTTTCTATGTGTACTGCACTAAATGTTTATTGGAACAAATTTTTTTTTCCAGTAAATGCTGTAGATAAAAATGAAACACATTTTATGGCCGTTTTAGTTTTTCTGTAAGATATATGTTTTTTTGAACCAATTAAATAACAGTGAGTGAATGAAACAGAATTTTTATACTGTCTTGTTCCACATCACACTGAAGCAGTGTTAAACATCACTTTGCTCTGCCTTTGCTCTAGCCTCCAGAAGAGATGCAAGAAGTACTGCTGTCATTGAGCTACCTGCCATCTGCTGAGAGACTGACCGTTGTTTTGCTCAAGGCAAGGAACTTATTCCTGCCACAGGATAAGGATAATATAGGTAAGCAAATAACTCTCTACATGAAATTCATCAAAATAGTATTACAAAATTCATTTCCTACCTCTCAATTACAAAGACCAGAATGTTAATGTTGTTCAGGGAAATAATTGCTATTTGTTCTGAGAATTGTATGAAACCCACAAATAAATTATATAGGCAGAATTTACAATTTATAATGTTAAAGCAGACGGTGTGTACAGTAACACTGTTTTTAGAGTTAAGAATGATGAAGTAACAGACAAATATTGAAAATCACATAATGAGGAGATACCACAATTTCTACTTGTCACCTAATATTGCTTGGTTGTTACTGTATACACAGTTCATCTTGGTAAGCAAATGAAAGGCAAGTTGGAAGCAGGATTCTAACAAAGTCAGTTAGTATACACATCCAGTAGGAAACATTGCTCTGCTCCAATTTTTTTGCCATTTGCTAATAGTGATGCATACTCTGACACTTGTCAGCAATTGCTAACAAAAAACAATAACAACAGCGATAAATACTACGTAATTTACCAAATTTTTCTTAACAGTCAGTAGAATGTCTTCTTGTGCAACTGAGCGGCTACTATGATGGCAACTCTCAAGACAACTTGTACAGTCAGTAAATCATATAAAATATAACGGTATATCCAAATATACTTCAAGTACATTAGACTGCACACAAGGTCTTAAAAATATGTTGGTTCTGTAAGTATGCTTGTAGCTTGGTCCATATATTGACTGGACTAAATGGCCGAATAATCAAGGTTCAACTGCCAAGAGGGCAGAAATTTTTATTTTTGCTGCTGCATCTAGATTGGCCCTGGGCGCCACCCAACCTGCTACAGAATTGGTACTGGAGTCTCTATTCCATGTGACAAGGAGGCTAGAGTGTGAATGCTAAGTACTCACTTCCATTAGTCCCAAAAGTTAAAAATGAGTGGAGCTATAGTACGACTTCCTTGTAGATCTTTATGGTTTGGTCCTTAATAATTAAGCACAGGGACAAATTTACTTTAGTTTCCTTTCCTTTACTTTACTTTAATGTACTATATTTTACTTTAGCTCACCCACCACACCTCTCCTCACTTCATCTCACCCTGCCTCACCTTACTTTACCTCACCTCACCTCACCTCACCCCACCTCTCCACATCTCACTTCACTGCACTTTACTAGCAATGATTAATGCTTCAGACAAGAAGTTAGGATGTTTACATGAACACTATTACTGTAAATATTTGACATATTGACATTTAATTAATCAGTAGAATCTCCAACACAACAGGATGCAATACATCAAAGTAATCACATTTATTTCATAGTAAATTTGTGATTTATCTGTGTTGTTTTAGATCCATTTGTCAAGGTATATCTTTTGAGTGGGGGCAAGAGGGTGAAGAAAAAGAAGACTGCTGCAAGGAAAGGCAGCTGCAACCCAGTTTGGAATGAAGCACTTTCTTTTAACGTGGCTTCCTCTAATCTATCAAATATTGCTGTTGAGGTGCGTGGTGAAAGTGTATTTAAATAAAACAGACTTAACTACCTCAGGTTTCACCTGATATGTTTGTTGACACTGTGTATTATTTCAACAAATACCAAATATCAGGCATGTATGTCACTTGACTCGCCATGATATGAGAGGCTATATTTATTAACAACGTGAACAGAGACGGTTACACATCAGGTAGATGCTTAGGGCGAACCTTTTCCAAACTGATTCCTGGGATCTGTATATAATGCTGCCTTGTTTCCTACCCATGACATTCATCCTGAAGACCACAGCTGTATTGTTTTCCAGAATGCTGGAATGTTTCCAACAGGTGGTGAAACTCAATGCTGAAAATCAATTCTACACTTTTGATTTGGGGCACAGAAACTTATCCTTTGAAGTCTAGCAGTCTGTCTAAGTAATATAAAAGGGTTTAGTTTCTACCTTGCAAACAACAGTGTTTTTTTATTACAAAGATCACTCAATTAGTTATGCATAAGAAGATAATCACTGCTTATTATGAGAATCATACAAAACATATAAATACACTGTTTGGTCATCATGTATGGGTAATAAATGTTTAAGCAGGTAGTGTATATTTACTACAGTGCTTTAAAGAGTTAAACAAAGGGATGCTGTTTAACCTGAAGAGATTTGTATTATCAAGTGAGCTGGAGTAGTTGTCATAAGTGCTGAATAGGTAAGGATTTGAAAGGTCTGTTTCAAGGTACTATCCTGGAATTTATCTGGAGACATTTGACAAACACCCCCACCAAGATACCAATAACCGCACAGAATTCTAACAGTATTCCACTTGGCTGAAACCTTAGGAAAAATATCATTGCATTAACGTGTCAAATGGGAAAATATTAACGTGAATGTTGAAGGAACAGGTTTTCAGAGTGTGAAATGTAATGAGCTGATTCAGGATGGGGCCCAGTGGTCTCTGTCAAAACATGGTAACAATTTCAAAATGCATAACAACCTGACTCAAATCAGCAGCCCAAGAACTGTGGGGTTAGTAACTCAGTTAGGTCACCTGCAATATTGTTTCACTCACAGACACTTTGAGCTATGCCTGCTGTGGGATGGGTGACCGTTGAAACTGTCTCCTACTGTCTGTTTTGTCAAATTCTTAGCCAATGAACAGCACTGGACACCATCAGAACAAGTTCCATATACATATTGGCCAGTTTTGTTACTCATTACGTCTGTCCCTAATGATAGAGGCATCTGGTTTCTGAAATACTAATTTTATTCTGTATTGACATGGCTGACTGCCCTAAGATATTTTATAGTATTCAGTCACCATGTAAACTTCAGGTTATAGTTATTTAATAACATGTGAACAACCTTCACTATTCTTTCTTTTCAGGTATGTGTCATGGACCAAGGAAATGATCTGATTGGCAACAATCCTTTACTAGGCTCTTGCACCATTGGACCAGAAGAAGAGGGTCGAGAACGAGGTCACTGGTGTGACATGACACAGTGTCCTCGTAAAGCTGTTGCCATGTGGCACACTCTACGATAAAGAAACTTTAACTGCACAAGAAACTCAGCTTTTGTGGTATTCAGAGAAAGTGCCACATTTATGCTTTGGAGGGTGAACAATCCTAAAATTAATAAGGATCATAACCAACACTCCATATTCTGAGTAGCTGGTATATGCAAGCCCATTATTTATTGTTACTGGATGTGTGCATTATTACCCACTGTGGCAGATATATGCTTGTATAAGCATACAGCTTGCTAAACCAAAGATTTTTAATGTCAGAAATGGAAAGATACTGACGTTGGAGCATTCTTTATTCTGGTGTAATGGTGATATTAATCAAACATGAATTCACAATTTGAAAGAGGAAGACCAAACCTCAAACCAATTAACACATTTACTGCCAGTCATTTAAATGTTGTATTAACCTCTTAAAGGAGGTCAATGGTTGATATGCTGTCAAAGACATATCTGTTTCCTTGTGTCTGTCCATTTTAACAGGACTTCCATAGGGGTTAAAAAGGCCTATACTCAGAGAATAACTGAGCCTATCTGCCACATAAATGGAGTACCAACTTGGGAGAATCTTATGCATATGATATAACAGTATTTAAAAATTTGTTCCATACAAAAATGACACGAAAGATCTCATTCTTGAAAGATTAAACTTGTCGATGAAGTAGCCATCTAAACAACATATCATATGCATTTCTTATTCATGAATTTCATGCATTTATAGAAGTGTGTGAAAATCAATACATGTACCAATTCATTATAATTTTACTATGACCTTTCGGGGTTTTGTGGTAATTGGATGGAATATTTTTGAGAAAAGAAACTGAAATCAGGTGATTTGGTGGTGGGAAAACCTGTTGAGCTGCTGTCATCAGCACTGAATTTGTCAACCTCTGTTAGGTCCAGTAACCCTACAAATTAAAGAAATGTGTCCCAGTGAGGCTAATTATTTAAACTTTAGAACTGAGTGAAATATCACATTTGCTCAATTTCCAAGGTAGATAAATTCATATAAAACCAATTACCAGTAATAATTTTGCCTGTCTCTTTGCTGGAAAGCCTCTTACATGGCTTGAAATATATCCTTTGTTTTAACCCTTTCAATGCTACTGACAGAATGTTTAATTCCATAACACACGTCTCTTTAGCATAAAACAAGAACAACAATTAGAACTAGTCTGGTCACATATGAGTCTAGACAAGTTTGAATAGTTTTATGGCTTGAAAGTACAAATAATTTTCAAGCATTCTTTGCACTTTACATCTCTCACTTTCCTTGATTATCATATATTGCAAACTTGAGAATCTATTGTTACAAAATTAATCCCATTTCAGATGTCACATTATGCAAGTCATAATTATTTTTCACTTGTCTTTTAATAAATAGTTACCATATCATATATTTGAAATAAAAATTATAGATCATAACAAGAGCTGTATTTTGTATTATATACCAATTTTTTATACCTTGAGCCATTTTTGAGAATGTCAGTAGAACTTGAGTTTAGCTTCATATAAAACAAGGGTTACCTGGACCAATGTGAATCAATATCAAAATGCCAAACAACTTTTAGTAGAGGTGTTCAGTAACAAATCTCATCAAAATCTGTTTAGTAGGAAAGTTGAAGCATGCAGGTGGGCAGGCAGGTAGGCAGGCAGGCAGGCAGACAGACAGACGCAGATCAACAAAACTGTGCACTTTGTATGAAGAATACACAGAACCTAGTTATGGAAAGTTAACCCTGTTGCTTATTCATACTCATTTCTCAGTGACTTTGAGAGCCAGTGTGGTACTTTGCAACGTACCAAAACTGTTTCCTCCAATCCTCTTTTTATTTCACTATATATACAATGCTGTTATTCCATATGATACCACTTAACTTCAGTACTTGACACAAACAAACATAAGAAGCATTTAGTGCTGATATTTTTCACAGTGTGCAAGCAGTTTTAATTAATAGTTTGCACGCTACATATAGTGCTGTCATATGATGAGGAGTAAAAGTGGAACTTTCCTGTTTCTTGCTTCCCATCTTACTCTTTTCCACCACAGACCTAACAGAGAATGCCCAAAGATATTATGGTTGACTTCATGCTCTTGCTAATATGTACAGTAGCCACTGCTGTGAGAGCAATGTGCCAGTACTGCATTCCAGATTTTGGATGCCATTTACCTCCTCAATTACACTTTCTTTTTAATTACATAAGTACATTTTTAATCTCTTTAATTTGAGTATTATTCTATCTTTGATGTTTCAGCTACCATATATGGTGGTATTAACATGGAAAATAACTGTGTGTTTCATGAAGAACAAGTACTTTTTCTTATCTATAAGTTAAACAGAGACAAGGGAAGTTTAATTTTTTTGATTCAACACATTTCAGTTCTCTGTGTTTGTAACTTTGTTTACATCACAAACCATTTGAGAAAAGACAAATAGCAATTTTAGGTGACATATTTGAGGGGGAGAAAAATCTCACACCCTAGCAAACACAGTATTTTAGTTTAGATTTCATAATCTTTCAAAGTCATTAGATGACTGAATTACCTTTACCTACCTTTATAATATTCCACACTTTTTTCTTTTGGGAGTGGGGTGGGGGAGCTGTATGTTTGGAGTGATTATATATTTTCACTTCACAAGAATTGCATAGGGAAAATGAATCATGCTGATTGACACATGTCGTTCAGATTGCCGATATGAGATTCTTTTTCCATATTGCTGTAGTTTGCTTTTTTGCACCACTGACATTTTTTGCTTCAATTTCCTTGTGTCCTGCATTTGATGCATGTTGCTGTGGAAAGCACCTTGTGCGGTATGTCAGATATCCCCCGATAGAAAGCATTGACCCTAAGCTCCTTACTCAGGAGGCCTACTATTAGATTAGGTGCTGTGTGTATGATGTTTCTTTCAGACAGTAGAACAGAGTGGTATGTGCACACAGTATCATGGCAGCCAACACTCCCGCTCCTCTAACCCCTTGAGTGACAGCCAATTTATCTGATGAATACAGTACATCTGTGTTTATCACAGTTGGTAAAATTAGCCAATTTCTAATTGCCTTTGGGTGGGGGAGAGTTTTAGGAAACAGCCATCCCCTATTTTAACCTTAAAATGGCCTATGTTTGCATATGTGAACGCATGTGAGAAAAACGCCCCTAAAAATTAATTTTATATACTTAGGCAACAAGGAAATTTACTGCATTTTTAAGACATGGTGCATAGTCTGTTTCATTTTCCACAAAATGCCTTTTATTTCATAATTTTGTTTCTTTGTTCAATTAATACATTTTTCATAAACAATGCACTAAATTTAAATACTGACTCAGTCGTTTAAAGGTTAAGGTGGAAACAGAGTATTCATATTGGTGGGCCTTGTAGAACCAAAAATTTACAGGTAAGATGTTTAGTATGAAATGAGCCAAAAAATGGTGAGCTACTACCGAAGTGTGACAGAGGTTTTATGCAAACCTGACCAAGGGTAATTTGAGTTCTGTTTGGCATAGTGACAAAATCAACAAATTCCAACCCACTGAATCACCAGTCACACACAGCCACTGCATGTAAATGTCTGTTTGGAATCGGTATTCTTTGGTTTTCTTTGGAGACCCATTGATCAAAATCTGTAACAGTTGAAGTAGTCAGGTGAACGTATTTTAATCAAAATATTAATTTTGCCCCCAAATTTGTTGCCCGTTCGACTCTGCTGCTGGGGCGGCCACAACACTCCCACACCCCCTCAGATATGGCCTTGGTGCCATGACATGAGTCGAAGCATACTACACTACTTTGAATTAAAATTTGTTCCTGCACATTTAACCCACTGAGACCCTCTTGAAATGAAATTTTTTGTAGTGTTGGAATCACATTTAAATGCCTAAGATGGCAAAGAACTTGGAAAATATCACGTCAGGTTTGTGGTTTTGTTCTTAGTCTTTTACTATGTGAAAGTGCTATACTTGTTATCAGGGCAGAAGTGGTTAACAAATGTTTATGAAATGAGATTTTGTTGAATTCTGGTTTATCATTTCATCAGCCTATGATGCCACTTTGTTAAATTGTTGCTGCCTGAATATGCTTAAAACTGATATATGTTTGTTAATATATTGCACTTCTTAAAATATTCATTATTAATCTAAATATTCTATTGTTTGTGTTCGTCATTTAATATTTGTTTCTAAAATGTTATCTGTTTTGTATGAAAGGTAGTGCAATATATGAAAATGTATGTAAGTGGAAAGGGTGAAATATAAGAATATATTATTCTTATGCTGTTGATCCATGCATACACACCATTCACTTCTGTATGGAAATGAGATGTTTGTTGCGCAGTAATATATGGAACTATATTTTGGCATATTAGTTTGCAGAAAAGTTGAGAAGCACTGCTGAGTGTATGACAGTTGTGACTCTGGTATATAAGAACATTATCTCATATCGCAGTTGAATGTTAAATCAATCTGGAATCTTAGCACTATACTGAGGCTGAGGGAATAAAACCTGTGGATGATAGGATGATAACAATCAAGGCTTCTATCTGTCTGCCCACTGTTGTGTTTGTCTCCTATGCAAGCCAGCTAATAACAGTTGTCATTAGTGATGGTTATCCCACCAACATATTTGTGAACAGAATGGCTGGATGACTGGAGGGGAATATAGGGATATGCAATTGGGGGAATCATTAGCAATTTGAGTAAGATGTGCAGGAATTAATGCAAAGTACTTTTCCTGTGACCTCAGAATAATTTCATGTGGTTGTAAAGGCTTGTTTGTGACATTGGTATTACCTGGCAACTTGTTTTGGTCATTATCCAGTATGTGGATCAAAAACATGTACAGTTTCAGAGCTGAATATATTTCTGCCTTCAGGTAAAATGAAAGGGTATCTACTTTATTATGCTTTTCTCTTCAATTTAAGAGAGAAACAGGGCCAGTTCCTGAAAAACTAGTACTCTTTTTTGTCTACATAACGGGAAACTTCAAAAGAAAGTACCTGATACCCTGTAATATCATTTTCATACCTATGATCTTTACTTCAGTTTCACATGTCTGCCAATTTATCCCGTTACATTTTTTCTCCAAGCCCAGAGCTTACTTTACTCGTTTGGGATGACCAAGTTATTTAAAACTATCTGTGTATATGTGCTCAAATTAAATTTACCATTTGTTTCGTAAATATGTGAATGTGTCTGAAAAGGTGCCATCTTTGTGAAGGTTAGTTCCAACCCCACAGGGTTCAGCTAACAATGTTGACACATAAAGCCATCCTAAAATTATGTAAAGAGATGTATTTGCCTCTACTGTAACAGATCAAAATAATGGAAACAGGCAAGTGACAAGTGATACGCTTAGGAACATAAAATATACAAATTATTATTTTGTAAATGAAGAACTTATTGTACAAAGAATGCAGTATTTATCAATGCCCATTCCTATAGATTGTAAGTCCATTACTGCAAAGATAAGTTTTTGTGGTGTAAGAACAGATACACTCACAAATATATTATATAACTTCTGTTCTCTTGTAGCTGCAACTTTATGGCACTAGATATATAGCATGTAGACCTACATAGTTATTTCTAAATACTTAGATTCCACAGTGCTTAGAGTAGACAATCGCTGCTTTGATGTTAGTCTTAAAAATATCAACATACATGACCAGTGGAATTGTTATTTATGTATCATGAATGTCTAAAAATATTACCAACCTGCCCCCCCCCCCTAAAAAAAAAGAAACATATAGATATATCATAAATATTTTACATGTTATTTCACATGTTTACACATCAACGGAAATGGTGTGTTATATGGTGATAAGAACTGAAGTAGATGTATAGAGAAGACATTTTGGATTTATTTCAAATGTTTCAGAATCAGGTGCAATGGAAGACTGTTGTAATGTCACTCATTGTAGTGAATAAGACTTACGCAGCATATGCAGGTAAATGAACCAGTATGGCATTTCATGTTTCCACAGTGATAATGTTCACTTTATCTTCTGAATGCAGCACCATTTGAAGGACTAACCTGGAGGAGGAGGCATTCCATTACATGATATTACACCTAGCAGATGATATTGAATGAATTGGTATGTGGACAGGATGACTGACTTCCCGTATCAATAATAAAATCACATAATAAATAGCTTCTCCAGTAATGTCAGTATGATAGATACATAAAAAAGATGCAGGTTTACTGGGATGTTATGCCATGTCCCTGGGCAAGTAGTTCCTGTCGCCTTGAAGGATCATTGTGCCTTCATTTTCAGGGTTAAACAGTCTTCTTGGACTGCTTGCTCCTGCTGACCCTCAAGATGAATGCAATATAATCCTTTGGAACGCTGGAACTACATGCACAACAATGACGATGACAACAACAACAACAATAAAAACAACAGCAAAAACAACAGAAAACCAACAACAAAACATGGTGTAATATCCAAGGAGACTAATGTTCAAGTACACCACTGTGAGAATCTCAGTTTCACAAGCTACACACAAATTCTTGGCTAAGTATATTTCACTTAGCATAGAACACACTGAAATTGGTAAATGTCATACAAATTACCAGAATCAGTGACTATAAAAATTCTGGTAAGCAGTTCAAATATACATACTAATTTTCTAAAATGAATAGATTAACAACATGCACCAAGCAATGCTGTTATCCAGAGGACTTTCTTCAGTAAAGACAGATGCTATAACTCTTGCTCGAGAATACCGCCCAACGCTGCCATATCAGTGCCAACTCTGCCTTAATAACTAGAATCTGAAGGACTAACATTTGTTTATTCACAACCAGTGAATAAAGATATCTGTAACTAGTTTCATTGTAATCTACTCTGATGTTAGTATTTTGAAACATGTTTAAGAAACATAAAATTGATACAGGAAGTCACTCATGAAAGTGCTCTTTTTTCCGTCTAATTTAGGCAAAAATTAATTATGGAAATTCTTCATAAAAATATCGTGTTTCCAGAAATACTGTAGTGCTTATAATGAATATTTGTAAATGCTGATATTTTACTGTAATCTAAGAATTGTAATGCCTTTCTAAAAGAATCCTGGACTCAACTGCAAAATCTTACACATCTTATAGAAAACGCTTATTTACACTGCAGGGAATTTTCATACATTTATCAAACTCTAAATTTAGAGTTTCTGTAAAATAAAGTTTGTCACTTTCATTGCACCCAATTGTCACTGCATGCAGTGTTGCATGTATTCACTGGTGATATAATACATGAAATCAAGACTGAATATTTCAGAATGGATCATTAAAATCCCAATGCTGGTTAAAGCCATTAATGTATTCTTTCAAAATCGGAAGTGATGATAAGAAAATGCAATGTACTGTGTAACACTGTACAACACGATGAACATTTTTGTTATTTTCTGCTAATGAATTCATCCAGGTGAACTGCAGACCTTTTATTCCGTTTTCCTTCACATTCATCACAAACGTGTGGGTAAAAGTGAAGATTACAGTACATGAGCATCTAATACGGCCAAAGCAGGAGCCTATGACAGCTTGGAAACTGCCCCAGCACATATCGTAGCGGCAGTACTATATCGAAATCTGAACTTAGCCAATTTGTGATCAAGTGATAAAGGTAGAAAAAGCACATACAGCTTATTTTAAGAGGGCATTCAGCATTTTAGTTAAACAAACATATAAATATCATAAAACTTCTGCATGGTATATTTAATTCAGGTTCTCTAATTATAAGATGTGCCCACAGTCTGTTTTCACTCATCTCGCATGCACAAGTATCCATGCTGTAGGGCTTTTAATCACAGTTTTGTATTCAACATAAACTAGGTTTGAATGATACCAGAAATAAACTCATCATGTTATTATGTCCCAAGTGATTCAGTGCATCCTGGTTGCAAGTGATATAGACTACGCAGTAAACACTGCTTGAAGTAATGCACACACACACACACACACACACACACACCACCCACACATACACATACTTATTATACTCATATATATATAATTGATGTAATGTTCATAATTGTTATATTAATAGGTGTACTGAGTATCATTATGTGTTCACATGAAAGATGTGTCAACATATAAGTTTTTGATTTGGATATACTCTACAATGTATTACAAGTATTCATGTTATGAGAAAAGTCTGCATAGTAATGATTGGTTTCTTGTACTGTGAACAACATATAGTATTGTAATATTAAGGCACAGGAATTCCTGAATTCCTGCTGGCTTTACCATATCTGTCTGTACCAATATAAAAATATTCCTGTGGATGAAAATATTTTAACCCTTTAAAGTACGGTGGATACTATTTATACCACCTAATTTAATGTCAGAAACTTTGCATTTTGCCCACACAGTGTATTTATGTGTTTAGTATGATACAATAAGCAATGATTATTTTCCTCAGCACCGTAACTGATTGGTCTTTTTTAATGGAAATGCATTGTACTTAACTGAGGTAGGATCTGAATTGTTACAGATATTTTTAGATGGAATTTATACTTAAAAGGGTTAATGAAATTTGATGAAGCAAGTCATAAAATTGCAGGATCAGTGCCCCTGTAAATGACTTGTAACTTCTCATGCAAATCACGTGTGATACCATTGCTGCATTGTGACAACTGAATAGCACCCTATGCTGTGCGCAGAAGGGGCACAAGGTCTGCATGTTAACATAAATTGAGACATAAATTTACACAGTGGCCTAAGACGTTTTAAATACATATTAACATGTAATGAAAAATTAAAAGAAATTGTTAAATCTCAACCATGAACACTCTCATTGCCTTCATGGTGTGTGGCGCCAACCATGAATTTTGTTCTACATACCATCCCAGACTTGTATGCTTTCTGGTTTAGTATAGTCTTAAATGTTAACAACAATAAAATATATTACTTAAAAATATGGCAAACCGTTGTGACTGAAATAAAGAGAATTTCTCCAAAGGCAATATCTGAACTATGAATATTAAAGTATGGAAAACAAATCTGGCTGATTGGATTTGTGAGTGCCGGGAAACGTGGCACTGAAAAAAGAAGTGATAAACTTGTGTTTAATATTTACTGTGTTAGGATAATAAATGAGATTCTTAATTACTGGGTCCTAAGTTCAATTCCTGGTCAGATCTGGATGCAGTTGTTTTCTGTAGGCAGATTGAAGCATTCACATTTTTGGTGTGTCTAGTATTAAGAAGTGTCTATGTCATCTTATGTGATGTTACATCCACCTGTAAGAATCAAATTTTTCTTTCTGCTTTCCCTTCCTGTATTGCATTATAGTTACATATCTTCTATACGTGGTACTGGTAGCAGTTCATAGTTTATTTGATTTGAGGGGAGTGTTATATATGCTCTTAAATTGTGTATTCTCTCTTTACATTAGTAGAACCTGCTCACTAAACATAAGAACTTTTCCCATTGTTGCCCAGTTTGTTTCAACACAATACCAGTATGTTATGTTGTGACAAACTGTAAAAAATACAATTTTTTCTGTAATGTGATGATGAAGCAAAATGTATGTTACTTTTGTAAAGAATACAAGTGGACAATTGCTTAGAGCCGCTATGGACAGTACTCATCTCAGTCACTATGCATGCCAGCGAATAATAGTTGTGTACCAACAGGTTTGTCAAACTTGAACATCTGCTGGTGCAAAGTTTTCCCTGTGCAAACCATGAAGGCATATGAGGGACTGGAGTTTATAGCTGCACTCATTCTTAACCTCAGCTCTAGATGGAGGTCTGATCTGGACAAAACCATCAGAATAGCTGTGAATGTATTTCAGGAAACGGCACTGGATATATATATATATATATATTACTTGTTGCATCAAGGTTAGTACTAAATTGCTAAGTACAGAAACAAATGGAAACAGAACAGCCAAACAGGAGGCCTAATTGAATATATAAAACGTTTCTTCCACAAAGTTGCCTACTCAAGACATGATGCACTTTCCCACATGTTTTAGAAAGGATGTTATTTTAAGGTTGTTCATTTCGTGCATTGTTCTGGTCAATATAGTCACTTTATTGTACAACCAAATTCACGCTACTATTCACATACCAATATTACATGTATAGCTCCAACATGTTTCAGTGCCAATGCACCATCGTCAGGGAGCACGGGATGCCAAGTTTAAAATCAACTATTGGTAGCAAGCCACAAGTGGCTTACGTGGCTTGCTATCCTGAGGATGGTGCATTGGCACCGAAACATGTCGGAGCTATATATGTAATATTCATTATGTGAATAGTAGTGTGCATTTGGTTGGTTCAAGAAATTGACTACATTGAAAGTATGTTCTCTTATAAGCTGCGTTGCTGTTACCATGAGACCACTAGCATGTTCTCCATGCTGTACAGACCATGCCTTGCGCTTGGAAAATATGGAGAACACAGATTGGTTGGTTGTTGGTTGAAGGCCATATTAAGCTATAGGTCCATTCTGCTGGCAGTTTATTGCCTTCATTGTGTTATCAGGAGTAGTGTAACAAGACAAGATCAGTAAGACCATAGCTGGAAGCATTTGCCATCAATTTTATTCATATAATATAGTTTAAATATAATGCCCATCAAACACTACAGTTGTCTAATCAATATTTGTACAAGATATTTGTGATATGCTGTGCTGTCTATGAAAGTTGTATAAGTTGTGGTTTGTAAACTTATTAAAGGATTTTAAGTGTTTATTTCATACAGTTGTAAAAGAAATAAGTGAAAACAAATGTACTGTTAACCGAGGCATCATGTTTAATCAAGTTTTACAACCAGAGAAATGAAACACACTCCACTCTATTTATATGATATAGTTGTATCAAGCAGCATGTGCTGAACCTTCCAGTCATGTGCAAACAAAACTGAAATTATGAAAATAAAATACATTTTATTTAGATTCAAATCTTTTGGGATATGATGTTCTGTAGATTTGTATCAGAAGACTACTGTCCAAAATAAATATTAACAAAATAATGTCTGTAGTTAATGAAGAAAAGTGGGAAACACATACCAACCTATTTTTTTAAAAAGTGTAACAACAACAAAAATATATTTTTTCCCCTTTATATGAGTGCTTCCCAACAGCAAATAGCCTTTAACAGGTAAACACTATAAATGCATACAAAACCAAAAATGAAAAGCTATTAAAGTAATGAGTTAGGTAGCAGTAGTAACAGAACTCACAATAACAACAAGAAATCCATAATTCTGAGCAGAACAATGTTTCCTTGCTGATGGTTAGCTGATTAACTGCAAGCAAACCTGTGCGTCTTTTCTAGGTAATTAATACCAGTCACTGTAGTTTGATTCATAATAGAATTTTGCTTATCGTAATAACAGATCACATGCTTGCAAAAAACTGGAAATGGCATTTCACTGGTTGACACTGAATTCATTGCCATTCAATCAGTAGATAAAGAGAAGACTGAAAGTTCTGTGAGCTGCAAACTGGTAAATGAATTTGTAGAATCAGATTCGTGCATAAAGTAAATTACTGTGTTTTCATGTTGACAGTGAAAAATACATTAATAAATTCTATACAGCCATTATTTTGGAGTCTCTTTGTTGCAGATTATAATTAAAATACCTTTCACAGATTATAAAAGAATGTGGCACCAAGTGATATATTAGAACTAATTTTAGTCATCTGATGTTATTATACAAAATTCATTGGCAGCGGTTTTAAACTAAAATTGTTATCCTCAGGCACTATGACTTGAAATCAAGAAGTTACATGAGTGTGCATTATAACTTGAAAATACCAGACAGATAAAAGCGCATCCTTTAGTGAAATACCGCATACACTACAGAGATGATGAGCCATTGGCATGGGTGCCAAGTTCAGCACTGTATGAGACATGGCTGGTAATGATGATTACATATTTTTTGTATATTAATACATAACATCAATTAATAAATCAGATTTCACCACATCATAATCCTTTGTAATCACATACACTTCTTGTTACTTTTTGTGTTCACCCTGCATGCCAAGAAGCATTGTTACCCACAGAAAGACACGTACAAGAAAAAAAGTATTGATTATTTTAAACTGTGAAATACATAAAGCAAAATATAAGAGGCTCTTTCACTAATAAAATGAGTGCAGCTGGTGTCACTCTCAAAACTCACTGACTGACCAACTGACCAACTTACACACTGACTCACTGACTGACTGGCTGATTAACAGACCGACTGACTTATGGACTCCATGCAGCAAAGTAATTCTTGAGAAGCTAATAGTTCTGCAGCTAGTCAAGAAATTTCCCACATTTTATGGAACCGCAACAACAACAGCTCATCACCTGTCACTAGCCTCAGCCAGAGAAATTCAGTTGTACACCTCCCTACCGATTTCTTCAGGATCAGGTTTAATATTATCCTTCCATCTACACCTAGGTCTTGCAAATGGTCTCTTTCCCTCCCATTTCCCCACCAAAACTCTGTATGCACCTCCTCTCTCCATCACGCATGCTACATGTCCCGCCTATCGTTATTCTTGATTTGATAAGCTGGATAATATTTGGTGTGGCGTACAGATCATGAAGCTACTAATTGTGCAATTTCCTCCAATCCGCTGTTACCTCATCCCTCTTAGGTCCGAAGATACTTCTTAACACCCTATCCTCAAACACTCTCAACCAGGTTCCTCCCTGAATGTGACAGACCATACCTCACACCCATATAAAACGAAGGCAAAATTGCAGTTGTATGTATTTTAATCTTTATATTTTTAGATAGCAGACTGGAAGACAAAAATATCTGGACCGAATGGTAGTAGGCATTCCCTGAGTTCACACTGCTCTTAATTTCTTCATGAATGCAATTTTGATTTGTTGGGTTTGTGCCCAAATGTTTGAACTTTGCCTCACTTTCAAAGGATATAGTACCTCAAAAATTGTTGGCCTCCATGAATTTCTCCCTCTTTCCACTGCTATGTATTCTCCCCCTATCCTCAACCACACAACTCATTATCATTCATTTTACTTGCAGTAATACCAATGTTGAAATTCCTGGAGGACATTTTAATATGGGAAGGAATCATAGTAATATCATTGCAGGGCACTAAGAAACAAGGACTGGAAAGTAAAATGGCAAGAATTGATCACATTTAACCTTGGCGTTCATTTTTCTTGGAGATTCGAATTTCTTAGTCCCCATTTATGAACTTTGGGAAGAACAGTTCTTCTTGGTCCATCAATCATAATAAACTGAATTATTATTATTATTATTATTATTATTATTACTATTTGTGGCAATATCAATGGCTAAAACCCAGACATATTTGTACCTGATAAAATCTGTCTGGACATAAATTTTGTCTCAAAAAGAGGATAAGTCCGGGATGAAGGGAACATACAATATGGCAAACCTGTGGTTTGTGAAGATGGGAGGTGGAAGGAATGATTACCATAAAAATTAAGCTGTGTTAAAAAAAACTAGAAGTCAACATATATTATTTGTACATAATAAATTATTAATTTTATTGTTGGTTTACTTAATATTTTCTCATCTCTGTCAGTTATACAGAATCCAATATGAAGAGGTGACTGAACTGTGAACTAGGAAAGGTGGTTATGGCACATATTAAGATACTATCCCAACAGATGCTCGGACATACTCGAGCAACTCAGTCTCCTGTCTGATAATCGAAGCAGGAACCAGCCAAATACGAAGCTGTATTACCTATCATGACATCTCCATGTCTGATTACAATGTTTGTGTTAGATATATGGTAAATTTAATGATCTGAACTGAGTTACAAATTAGTTAAATAAATTGTAATTGTTTGGACATTCTGAACAGAATGACGGATTAAGAACCAAACTACTTATGATAAAAACATTGCATATTTTGCCCTTTAAAACCATTTTCCTGAAGTTATACAACGTACAACTTCAGTAATTTTAACACAGCAAGACCCCACTATGCTTGGACCAGTCAGTCAACTGGAAGCCATTTTGAAGGGGTTACCATAGCAATGCGATGTTTGTCAATTTAACTAAAGGGGCGCTGTTGTAGTTCAGTTTCGAATATGTGTAACTGTTCCATTTTAGACATTTTAGAGTTTTTGTGTCTTACAATATAAAAGTTATTAGTGATGTGGTCTACCTATGTAATTAATGTACCGTGTATTTAAGTGAGTGAGAAACGTGAAATGTAAGTCTGTTTTTACGTAGGGATGTTCAGCTTCATGTAATATAGTAATTCGATTAGAAGGCTATGATTGGGTAGCAAATTGCCTTATTAGAATGCAGAATTGCATGTTCTAGCCTGTTCGCATTCCTTGTAACATTTCTTACACATTAAACGTTAGTATACGATACATAACCTCATTTTATTAATTGTCGTTAGGAACCCATATTAAATTAATAAGTGAATAACATAGATTTTGAAAAATAATGCGTGTCTTAAATATGTACTGGTGGTCGTATTCTTATAAGCAAGCTGCCGTGTTGGAGCAAAAATCCTGTTGAAGGGTAAGTGGTCTGAAATGTTACGCCCTGTCGACGTAGCACTGTTTACCAGTTGACCCAGCGTAACATTCCAGCACACTTGATCTTCATCAATGCCTCTTCTAGAACCAAAAATCCGTCTTATGCTTACTCCTCAATATGGTAATTATTAGTGCCGCTTTGACTAAGTTACATTACTTGAGAGTCACATGCCTTCAGGGGGCCTTATGTAAGGGTATGTTGGAACAATTTTGTAATTCTGTACCCGTGCATATTTTATCGCGCACTCACACACTACGCCAGCCGTCATAGTATTGCAGAATTGGGGCTGTGTTTGTTTTACTGAATTATTCCCTAACCTAACCTAATTTGGAAAAAATGGAGGAAACAGAGGCCATTCTCATTCTCCTCCACCTCCTTTCTCATTTCTTCAGCCCTTATGTATCTCAATCTGCAACATTTTCCCTATGCATACACCTGCTTCAAGCTGTAATGATACCAGCCTGCTCAGTGTTTCTCAGCAGTATGAACTACATTAATGTAACCAGATGTAATATAATGTAATCCACCGAGAATGAAGGGTGTGATAACATAGCATCTCACCTGACCTAACTTTGATGTAGCATAAGTGTAGCATAACAGGGGTTTATGTTCCCATGTTCTGTAAGCTTTTATACACCATCCAGTTTGACACTGTATAACCTGTGCAATTGAAACACAGTTGTTAATTAACAAAGACTAAACCATGTACCATTTTCCACCTACGAGGTGGACTCGAGTGAGTGAAATTCTGATGTGGCTCCAGTTTTTAAGTATGGCAGTAGACCGTCCTGACTTCCTGGCCAAAATGTTAGGTGTTGACATTTCACTGTTTCTTCATAGTACACAATTTACCACCCATGTTCTTCACTGAATTGACATGAACGACATAAGTACAACTTTTATGAGATATATGAAATAACAGTGAAGAATGTGGAAAGTAAAAGCATGTATTACAGAGAGGCAATGGAGTGTTTGACACGTAACATTTTTTCCAGGAAGTTTGAGGAGGGTCCACTGTCATATTGCAAAACGAGAGCTGATTTGGAGGGTTACAATCAACTGGATCCTTTTGTAAAATACATAACCAGGGAGTTCTCTGTACAGTGAACCATGGCTCCTGGTATAAACGGGCGACAGACTGGTACAGTGCCGAAGACTAAGACTCACAATGATTCATCGCGTGATGTCATGTGGCAGTCAAGGAGAGAGCAAAGTTATAATAATATTCCTAACAACCTTGTGAGTATTCTTGTTTTAATATTTCAGCATTTCCAATGCAGAAGTGTGTAAATCAAAAGGTGAATACATGATTGCTGGTAAATTAGCAAAAGGATAGGTGACATGGTGAAGTTGTTCCTATTCATAGACACAAACTGACTGTTGCTGAAAGTGTTCAGTGCCAGGGGTTGTTACATGTTAAATATTAACCTGTGCTTTGTAATTCTTAACCTTTAAAGCAGAGTGGTAACTATATATTACCTGCTATATTCAAATAAACAGTGATTATTTCCCCATACAGCATTGAACAACTGGTCATTGCAATGGAATGCAGTGTTACCTGTGAACACAGGAATGGTTTTTTAACATCATTTAGATAAACTTCAGGCTTCAAACGGTTAAACCAGCCAGCGTGTTGTTGCTACTGTGTACTTGCTCTTACAGTTTCAGAATTTTACGTATTCTTTTGTGTGTGTGTGTGCGCACGTGCATGCATGCATGAGTACGTGAGATCAGAGAACTCCTCCTTACTTTTGCCAGTATGTTCTGTAGCATTAGCTGTTACAGCAGGGTTCCAGTATTGCAGTAGAGTTTTCGATGTGGTTTCAATCCTCATTTCCAGTCTTTTTAATCACATGAGTGAACTTTAATTCTGTAATTGGATGTTAGCTAATATATATTATACTGGCAAGGAACTGCAAGAAAGCCTATGATTCAGTTAGGAGGGAGATCTTGTATATTCAATTCAGTTCAATTTATTTCATCTTCAAGCAGATCCAAATCAACAGGCTATACAACCATTGGATATAGAATGTGTACATAACAATCATGTTCAAATCTTCTCCAGAATCAAGTCAATAAGAGATAATACACTAAAATCATCATGAATAAGTATAGAATTATTTACAGTTAAATTATAATGCTTAGAATGTATGTATAAAAATATAAATGAAGTATATAAATATATATGCACATAGACACACAGATACACATAATATAATATCATACATATTTAAAACAATCAAGTATAATTAAAAAATTCTTGAATACTATAGAATGAATTGTCATAAAGGAATCCTTTTAAAGCAGACCTGAATGATAGCATATTATTTGATAATTTTTTTATATTATCTGGTAGGTGATTAAAAATTTTTATCCCTGAATAATATGGGCCTTTTTGATATTTATTTGTATTAGAAATTGGTGGGTGAAGATTGGTTTTATATCTAGTATCAATATTGTGTATCTTCTGATTTGTAACATACAAATGCTTGTTTTGTATCACACGTATTGAAATAGATAGTATATATTGCGAATATAGTGGTAATATGTTTAATTTCTTGAACAGTTCCCTGCACGATTCCTTATTTTTAGACCGAGTAATAATTCTTATTGCTCTTTTTTGAAGTTTAAATATTTTATTACTATCAGAACAATTTGCCCAGAAAATTATACCATAACTCAGGATTGAGTGTATATAAGAGAAATAAACGGTCCTTAATGTCCCTTCTGATACAAGTGGCTTCAATGTTCGTAGTACAAAACATGCCGAACTTAATTTACTCTCTAAATGATCTACATGAGATTTCCATGACAATGTATCATCTAACATTAAGCCTAAAAATTTGACGTATTGTACTTTAGATATTGGCTCAACCATATGGTCCGTATTTATATCAATACTATTACTAGTTCTTATTTTAAAATGCAAAAAATGTGTTTTTTGATAATTCAAACATAACAAATTTTGTTTAAACCAATTATTTAAATATTGATATGCATTATTCATAATAGTTTTAAAATCATCTAAATTTCCATTATTTATTATTAAAGTAGTATCGTCATCATATAGTATTGTTTTTATTGTTGGAAATACACCAGGTAAATAATTTATATATAGCAGAAAAAGGAGAGGTCCAAGTATAGAACCCTGAGGAACCCTGTATTTATTGAAACTCCCAATTAGATGATATGTCTTCTAGAATTACTTTTTGATATCTACCACTTAGGTGGGGCGCGCGGTGGCGTAGTTGGTTGAGGCACTACTACAAACCGAACGTCGCGGGTTCGATTCCCGATGGTGTCATTGGAATTAATTCCTTGACATAATCGTTTCGGTCGCAACTATGGCCCTGGTCGACTCAGCCTCTAACAGAAATGAGTACCAGGAATATTTCCTGGGGGGTAAAGGCGGCCGTGCGTAGGGCTGACAACCTTACCACCTTCATATGCCGATTGTCTACAAATCTGGGAGCCTCAACCTCCTGGAACCCTCAGGGCCTGTCCAGGCTGTAATGGGATTGCTTTTTACCACTTAGGTAGGATGCAATCAGAGTATGAAATTTTCCTGTTATCCCATAAATCTCCAACTTTTCCAGTAAGATTTTATGATTTACGCAGTCGAAGGCCTTCTCGAGGCCGCAAAAAAACCCACCCACAATGCAGTTACTCGTATTATTCATACCTGTAAGGATTTCATTTAATAGAGCATATGAGGCGGTTTGAGTAGATTTGGTTGATCTAAAACCATGTTGTTCATTTGTTATTAAAGTATTGGTAGATATATGGTCATATAGTCTAGTATAAATTAACTTCCAAATATTTTAGAGAATGACGTTAGTATGGAAATAGGTCTGTAATTTGAAATTATTATTTTACTACCTTTTTTATACATTGGCTTTACTATAGCATATTTCAATCTATCTGGGAATTTCCCTGTTGACAGTGTTTTATTACATATATATGTTAGGGGAGACAGAATGAAGGATGCACTCATTTTGAGTATTTTAACCGGAATGTTTTCATATCCACTAGAGTTTTTACTTTTTAGGATTTTATGATACTGTTCACTTCGGCAGTCGAAGTATAAGACCAATTTATTTTTGGACATTCTCATTGAGTTTGGTATCCCCATGAAACTAGTAAGGATAGTAAATATGTGTCTAAATGAAACCTATAGCAGAGTCCGGTTAGGCAAACGTTTGTCTGACACATTTCCTATTAAGAATGTTTTGAAACAAGGAGATGCTTTATCGACATTACTTTTCAACTTTGCTTTAGAATATGCCATTAGGAGGGTTCAGGCAAACCAGGAGGGCTTGAAATTAAATGGTACACATCAGCTTCTAGTTTGTGCTGATGATGTTAATATATTGGGCAGAAACATACATGCTATAAAGAAGAACACAGAAGCTTTAGTAGTCGGTAATAAGGAGATTGGTGTAGAAGTAAATGCTGAGAAAACTGAGTACATGGTCATATCTCGAGATCAGAATGCAGCACAAAATCACAACTTAAATATAGATAATAAATCCTTTGAAAGGGTGGAACAGTTCAAATATCTGGGAACAACCCTAATGAATTGAAATTCCATTCAGGAAGAAATTAAGAGCAGATTGAAGTCGGGGAATGCTTGTTATCATTCGGTGCAGGATCTTCTGTCTTCCAGTTTGCTATCCAAAAATACAAAGATGAAGATATACAGTACTACAGTTTTGCCTGTTGTTTTGTATGGGTGTGAAACTTGGTCTGTCACACTGAGGGAGGAATATAGGCTGAGGGTGTTCGAGAATAGGGTGCTGAGGAGGATATTTGGGCCTAAGAGGGACAAGGTAACAGGGGAGTGGAGAAGACTACATAACGAGGAACTTAATGATCTGTACTCATCACCAAATATTATTCGGGTGATCGAATCAAGAAAAATTAGGTTGGCGGGGCATGTAGCTCGTATGGGGGATGGGAGAGGTGCGTACAGGATTTTGGTAGGGAGACCTAAGGGAAGGAGACCACTTGGAAGACCCAGGCATATAGGAGGATAATATTAAAATGGATCTTCAAGAAGTGGGATGGGGGGGGGGGCATGGACTGGATTGATATGGCTCAGGATAGGGACAGGTGGCGGGCTCTTGTGATTGCGGTAATGAACCTGTAAGTTCCATAAAATGTGGGGAATTTCTTCACTAGCTGAGGACCTGTTAGCTCCTCAAGAAGGACTCTGCTCCATGGAGTTAGTTAATTAATTAATTAGTTAATTAGTTAGTCATACTGGCAAGGAAAGCAGCCTTATCCTGGATGAGGAACAGGTACTTCTACTTTCACTGTACACAGTTTCTTCAGTTCTGTTAAATGCTGGGACATGGATTACTTTGGCACTTACGGATTAATGAACAAAACATGATCAAGATGGTTGACATTAGTATGAATTCAGTGAGACAGAAGAGACTGACCTTGGGAGATGGTGGTCAGTATTTTTAGTCAACGCAGTACATGATAGGAATAAGCATTGGAGGAGTGCTAAAAATAAATCTTTTGAGTCCAGCCTAAAATAACTTTGGGAGGATGCCTAAGAGCTGTGCTGTGTCACTTGTGGTTGTACTGTAATGCAGCTGCATGGTGTGGGAGTGATTGCCTGTGTGTTTCTGTGTTCATATGCAGACCAAAATGGCTTCTGGTAAGGGGAAACAGTCTAATGCTTGCAACATGACCAACTGAGATGTCTTTGGTTTTCCGGGGTTTAAATGATTAAGGAATATTTGAATTGTGTTATCAGGCAGTATGCTTTTAGGATTTCTGTCTTCATTTGTGTACCATAATTGTTGCTCTCGAAGTATTCATGTGTATTTCTATACAAAATGTTGAGTCAGTACATTTTTACCATTAGCCCTACTTTTCCCCAGTATTTAAAAAGTTCAGTGATGGTAAAATTAACCATATGGGAAATGAAATGATATACTGGTATGTGGTGTCAAGTTTCCATTGAACAGCATAACTGCTTGTAACAGCCTGCCATCTTCCATGCTTTTGGGATGTATGGCTTTAAGTCATTATTTTTATGGTCCTACAGTTGACTATCAGTGAACTTAAGATTATGATACAGTTCTGATTGCCTTTGTCATTAACATAATTTTAAAATCATAAAGCCCTGAAATTCAGAATTACAGTTGAATACACAATAAATAATACTGTGAGGAGGGAATGGGCTCAGGATCATATCTGATGGATTAAAAATTTTAGTTTTTCTGAAAACATATTTTGAGTGGAAATTACACATAGTTTTTTCAGCCATGTGTTAAAGTCTTAACCCTAACATGTTTGATTTTTTAAAATTAGAAACTAGTATACTGTGGGTTTGCTTGTGAGTGTGGAGGGCTCGGCTGCCATTTCTTGTTCTCACCTCTGCTGTCATTGTTTGCTCACAATATATGATTCCTGAATGTTCTGCTGGTATTTTAATGATGAAGTCATTTTATAAATGCTTGAATTCATGAACTTCAGTAGCAAATTTAAAATGAAAGAAATAGTAGAAGTCCATGAAGATTGCAGCTTCTGGGGTGGGCTGCCATGCTGTCAAGTAGAATATCAACATTGGTGTGAATCTTGAACCTCACAGAGACTAGGTCTACTTAAGATATGTGATTTGTGGAATATTCTTTTTTTTTTATTTTTAAGTAGTTATTGATACACTTAAAAATAACTTAAAGCCTAATGAAAACAGAGGAATGTAATATTAAAACTTTTGTTGGTATTCTTTACGAAGTAAAGAAAAGGAACATCTTACGTGGAGAACATGTTCATCTCATTGTGACCTAGTATCAGCGACTGAACTGTTTGTGGGATTCTCATGCAATTCGGTGTAGGATTTCTTGACAGTAAGTTGTCAAGCAAATGTGAGGTCCATGAGAATCGGCACAGTGACAGTCATGCATTACTTAAGGACTTAAATGAATTTCTAGATTTAATTTACACATTTCTTGACTGATTTGGGTAATGAGCTCCACATGATGCCATCCAGCAGTTATGAGTTTCATGAAAATCAGTGCAGTTGAAAGGCATACTTTGCTTATGGAAGTAAATGGAATTTTGTCTGTATTTTGTACATTTTTTGCCATATTTGGATATAATTTGATACAGGAGATTCCATCAAAAAGTCATTGAGTGGTTGTGAGTTACATGAAAATTGGTGCAGCGAAAGCCTTCTCTTACGTAGGGTTGTAAATGAATTTCTGTCCATGCTTTCCATATGTATTTTTTCATTTGGGTGAAATATTGTACAAGAGGTCTGAATATAATGCTGTTACATATTCATGAGTTTCATGATTTCAGCTCAGGAAAGGCCACACTTGTGGGCATAAATTATATTACATTTATACATGTACTGTGAAACAGTATTCATTCATTCATTCTGTTGTCTGTCTTACAACAGGTCCACAGCCTGTTCCAAAGCAAGTATATTTAGAAAATAAAGAACACCTTGTTAAATTCTGTGTGCTGCATCATGGAGTACACCATTTGCAGCATTATTTTGTATGGTACTGAGGTGTGTCCCATTACCTTACTTGAAGAACATGAATTTGCAAGTGTTTAAAATCAAAGAACTCTTGAAGAGTGATGAGTGAGGGGCTTTGTGGTACATCTAACTCAATTTTTGTCAGGATAGTCAGATGGTGGTTATTGTGGTGGGCTATAAGTATACAGCTGTGATAGGCAGAAATCTTCACCTGGACTACAGTTGCTTGTGTTTTCAGTACCACAGTGTCTCCCTGTGTATAATACCCTAGGTGCGAGTGATAGGGCAACTGAGTAAGTCACATCGCATTTCCATGGCTACCATTGTTGGTGTGTTCTCTGTGAGGTATGAGGTGAGACTAAAGAAACAGTGGAGCATTAAGCATTGGTTTGTTCGGTTTCTATCATTACCATGTTTTGGTGGATCAGAGCATGAATAATATAGTGGCCTGTCATATGATGTCCATATGGCTTAATGGAGTAAATTTGGTATCATTGGGTGTTCTGTGTTTGGGCCATGGTAGGAAGTGGGAAGCTAACAGAAATGTTGCATTGTTACAGAGACTAGTTGGGGGATAATAAATGTTTATTGAACTTTTATGGGAATCCTCATGAAAACAATAACAAAGAATATGGTGTGGGAGTAATATTAAGACTGATCTTAAGGATGCATTCTGTGAGGATGTGAAGAGGATGGAATTCATTTACAGTTTTGTAAGACAGCATTAGTAATAGTACTGTTGAACTTTGCATTCTCTTACTCCAGTTTTTTTTGTAGTTATATAATGTTACGTAGAGACCATACAAAGACTGGTGTGGGAACTGGGAGTTGGCTGACCACCAAATAAAACAGTTGTTTTGGCTTCATTAGGTTCACCATAATATAGAACATGAGAGACACGCACAAAATGATGTTATTTTTATTGTCAGTTGGTTCAAAACTATGAGGAGCGTGGGGAAGAGACATACAGACACAGTGATACCGTTAAGACTGGCTTGCTGGTTGGGTGGTGGACTGCCTACACGGGGCAGAATCCTTCTTGATAAACGAACATTCCCTTAGGTAGTCGAGAAATTCACTGTATTTTATTGAATCTGAAGGTTCTGTATCATGTGGAAAAGAATCTGCTACTGGTTCCTACCCTGAGCCACATTAATTCATTCCACACCCTGCCACCTTATATCATTAGATCCAGTTTAATATTATCCTTCCATTTATGCCTAATTCTTCCATGTGGTCTTTTCCCTTTATTGCCCCTGGCCAAAATGGTATATACATTTCACTTTTCTACCATATGTTGTGCATGCCCTGTCAATCTTATGTGCCTTGATTTGATCATTGTAAATAATAATATTTGGTGAAGAGCACAAATTATGAAGGTGTGATCTAAAAATACAACTAAAAATGAAACATTGACAGGTACACTGTGAGTATGGTCCTAGAAATTTAAACATGTCAGCTGTCACTTCTAGGGTTATGTACTTTTCTTATCACACTGCCTGCATACTATTTAGTTACGTAGTAGACAGATGTTACCAGGTCCACATTACCCGGAAACCCATCGCCATGTTTGTTGGCCTGTGTTGCTGTGTATGTCACTGCCTTTGTGTGAACTGTTTATTTCCTTGTAGGTTACCTTGGACTGGCAGCCTGCACCAGATGTGGGTCACACTCGAACACGAAAGACAAGTAATACTCAGTCAGCATCACTTGACTACTGTGACCTTGGTAATATTCCGTGACACTTACTACACACAAATGTAACACAATCATGCGTTAATGCAAACCTGATGCTGCCAAGCCTGTTATATGTCACAATTGCTAGGCTTTTGTAACAACATAACACAGTAAAATTTCTGTACCAAAAGTAAGAAGCAGTAAGTTTTTGGACTTTTCGTGGTCTGCAGTCTTCTTCGATGTGAGCAGAGCATGACATCCAATCACCAATGTGTTCAAAATCCTTGAGTTTCTCGTTAAGTGTGACATGTCTTCTTAGGAAATGGTGCCAACTTTTAAATAACACATTTCCCCCCCCTGAAGTAATAATTAGGTCCAAATGTGATGTACGAGTAGTATATTTGCCTGACATTTGGTACTACCCTGACCTTTTTTGGGTTACTCCTAATTTTGGGGTTAATTTCTGCATATTCAACAGCTGAAAATATTTTTTTTTAAAGAAGGGTGAATGGGCATTGGCTAAGGGAATTAATTGGGAAAGTAAATGGACATACTTAGAGGAAGATTATGCTGATGCTACTATGTAATCACCAGATCCCACATGCCTGGTTGTGAACATTTTGTGCAGTGACAGTGCACCTAATCACCTTAGCTTTGCCATAGTCTGTGATTTTATGTCATTGCTAAATCATTTTGCTGAATAATTGGTTAATATCCTGCATTTAAAAATGCAGCATTGTAACACACATTCCCTGCCTGAGTGCTTGATTTGGTGGGGTTAGCAGTATGCATTCAATTTTTAGTAATAAATTCTTTCTGGTTTCCCAGGACCAGAAGGAGGTGTAGTACATGACAACAGCAGATATGCATCACCTCATTACTCTCATGGAGAAGAGCAGGTAACAAATGGTTCACAGCTTTTCTTTATATTATAGAACACACCAACATCTGTTTTTTAATACACTAGAATGCCAGTTATCCAGGCCAGTGACTGTGAGAAGACACAAATAATCAAAGACACAGATAATCCAATATATTTTGTTTGGTGCATTCTCAAACCTTCACCATTAACTCTAAATTTTTTTACACATCTCAGTTTTTATTGTGAGAATTAGTTTGTCATGATAACTTGGTTTGTGAACTGTTTAGACTCTTCTCAGGGAAATACCAGTTTTCATGGTGGCTGTAATGTTGCTGTACTCAGGCCCTGTCTGACTTATATGCAGTACATAGGGGAAGTGTTGAAACTGGCCTGGGATGCAGCATAAGATGTTGTACAGTGTGCATGTGTGAGATGCCACTTGGAGCACAGTCAGACTGTGTCTGTGCACCTTCATGGTGGTCTGTTGCAGGCACATCACATCAGGCATAGTGTGTGCTACTGTGGATAATGGTCAGAGTCTGTCAAAAGCAGGTGG